>CM055839.1:26147500-26482722 GCA_029490765.1 Euthynnus affinis
TTTACCGGTAAGCTCAGCTCTGTTAAATTTAACAAAATGTTAATGGAGGTTTTCCTCATCAGTTATTTAAAATGCAAATTAACTTATCAAACAGACTTTTCACAATTCACTCAATTCTTCTGAAAACTTTGGCATCACGTTTCACAAAGCAAAACTCTGACTAAATGTTTCGGAATGTCAAACAGTAATGTTACACATCTAACTTTACTTTATTTAACTTAGTTCACAGAAGAGCTGTTAAAATTAAATATCAGCTGGAATGAAAAGTCTTTCTTTAGGAGTCATTAAGGGAAATCAAAAGGAATGAATATGCTGCAGAAAGAGGAAATGGAGGAGATGGAGGCAGAAGGACAGAGAGATGGAGCGAAGGAAGCAGGAAAGGGGCAGAAAATGGCAGAAAGAGAGAGGAAGAGCACAGGACGGGTGGGAGGTAAGGATGCAGGGAGCTCAGAGAGGAGAAACAAATGGGAGATGGTGGAAATGATGGATCTTGCTCAGCCCTGCTTGGCTAACTCTGCACACCCCACTGGTTTTTCTTTCTGCACACACACACATACAGACAGACACACACACACACACACAAGCACACACTTCCCCTGGGACGAGTGCTCATGACCCTGGGTTGCCCTGTGGGCTTTGAGAGTGTGACTGCTCTGAGTGCAAGCTATCTGAATAACAAAGGATAGACAGAGGATCATTTAGTGACAAAAAGTTGCCCATTGATAATATTGGTGTAATGTGAGCAAGATATTGTTGCCTGCGTGCGTGCATGTGTGTGTGAGAACAGACACACACAGACACACACAGACACAGGCAATAATATCTTGTATTTCTATATAATTTAAATATATCACTCATTTATTTTGGAGATGGCATATTGGTCAAATACCCTTTTAGGTGGTTAGAACACAGATACCAATATCCTCAACACACACACACACACACACACACACACATAGACACGTCATAACATTAAGCCCTGTGCTAACATTTTAGCATTTTGCACAGGGCATTTTTTCATTGATTACGATTAACATAATATATAACAAAGGAGTATTATGGACTTTCATATTAACAGTTCCTGTGCATGATGCTGTGTGTGCATGCTGTGCAGGTTGCAGGTTTAGATTACTGGAACCTGTTTTCTGTATAGAACAAATACATGCTAGTTATCAGCTTTATCTCAAATCAGTGTATGAAATGCTAGCATGCATGATTTTGGTGTTCTTTTCACTGTTCTGGTAAGCATAACAGCAGGTTGCTACTAAAATAAGGTGTGTTCCTTTAGCATTGTAACATTGATTCTGTATGTGGCCTGTTGGCTGAGAGAGGCACTGTCTTTAAAACCTATTTTGCTGTATATTATACACACTCAAACCTTTTTCTACTCATTTCATTCAGTTACATAGGAGTTAAGGGAATTTTAGTGATATTCCCAAGAAAGTTCTTATTAGAGGCTACTGCACAGATGCTGACTCAGTCTTCGTTGCATGTTTATGTCATTTTGTAATATAGCGGATGACCTGCAGCTGATTTTTTGTTAACAATGTCATAATTCAGTCACAGTAGTATTTGCAAATTGTACCTCAAAAGCAGGTGTGCATTCTTATATTTCTCTGTCACCTAATAACCTCTTGTTTTCCGTCCACCTTTTCATTGGTTTCTCATAAATCTTTCACACAGGATGCTAACCTAGATAGTGATATTTGTTTTTTGTACCATTTCTCTTATTCTTTTACAGCTCCTTCATAATTAACGAGCAGTTTTACAGTCAGAATAATTCTGCAAAGTGTGCCAGTGGGAGAGGTCATGTAGAGGTTCAGCGCTACTGATGACAAGTGTGTGTACGTGTGTGTGAGGGTGTAAAATATTCACCTCTCCTGTGTGTGTTTAGGATGCCAGGAGTCAGACATAGCTGGAAATACTGACTTGATAAATAGCTGGCACACAGTTTTTACACTTTTGTTACCTTTTTTTTTAATAAATAACCAAATGGTTGCTTTCAGACTACACCCCCACCACACACACACACACACACACACACACACACACACACCAATTGCCACAGTTAACAGTCAGTGCCTAGGTGTTAAGTTGGCTTTGTCCAGCAGAAAAACAAATTTGAGACGGTGATGCATTTGATTTGTAAGAAGAATGATCTATTTGCTAAATAAAAACTGTACATGTAGCACACACAAACACACACACACACATGCATCAGTGAGTGTGTCATACACCGTAACAACAGCATGTAAATACACTGTCAGCAGCTCCCCAGCTGAGTGGCATGGGGAGATGATTAGCCAGGCTAACACTGTTCACACGAACACACACACCACAAACATTTACGAACATACACAGGCGTGCAACAACAGCATCTATGTTTCTGAATAATCGCAGTATTTCAGTGTGTTGCGACGCTGCTGTAGCCATAGACAGACACACTAACTGTTGCCACTCCAAATCTAATCTCCCCTCTCTCATTCTCCCTCTCTCGGTAACACCACCGCCACTATGTGCTGTATATGCTAATATTATCTCTGCTTTTTTGAAAGGCATTTTGCATATTTTGGACTATCATGCCATTTATTACTAGATATCAGCAAGGAACTCATTCCACAAATAATTCATATACGGCACATACAGATACAGGCCTGAAAAACAACAAATAAATACAAAATACATTGCAGAAGGATACAGGAAACCAAAGTGGCAGTTATTAAGATTATTAGAACTGTTATTGGAATACCATACAAAATAATAATAGGAAGTAAAAAAAAAAAAAAAAGCAAGTTTTCAGAAGATTTCCATGTCAACATTCGGGCCATTCCACATATGATTATAATATACGACTACACTGTATGGCAAACCTACAAAATATGGCAAGACATCTTCCAGTAACACAAAGAAACAAATGATAGATTTAGCTTTATAATCATTTACATTAATTCATGTAACACAGTTTTTATTTTTTTGGTTTGTGTCTTTACTTTTAGACCACATTCAAAGTATTGTTAATATACCTATAACATATCTAATATAAGGCTTATTTCTAGCATGCAGACTATAAAGAATGGACAATATGACACCATATGGTGAAATTATATAAATGTGTCTGCTGTCAGGGATTTTTCTATACCATTTATACTGTAATATCTATCATTGTAATATCTCTGGTTGTGTTAGACCATTTTGGGCAATGTGACTAATCAATGAGAGGCTGCATTATAACACGTTTGGGATTTTTATGTGAATTTGTTATCAATGTGATGAAGTAGATTTTTTTCAAGTATTTTGTTTGCTGGATTGGTCAAAACAGACATTCTTGTCTGGTAGTTTATAACATATATTTTTTCCAGGAAATTAATCATGTCATGATATATAGTCTATGAATATCATGATATAAAATCTCATATTCTTTGATACAACTTACTGGAGAAACTCACTCACTTACTGTTATTGTGGATGTTTGTTGTGGTAGAATTGTTGTTAAAATGGCATACTGCTGTGACTTTATTTCACAATGTAAAATAGAATATACTGGTATGTTTTAAAAGGAATGCAGAAATGACACAAGCTAAAAGAATATAATTTATTATATTGGTTATATTTGTTAATTTTATTTTTATTCTTAATAATAGTAGTGGCAGCATAGTGATAGTAATACTTAAGTGGAATAAAGAAGTACATAAAAAGCTATCTTGAACTAAAACAGCTTTACTGTTACTTTTGATTACCACAGACATTCTAGTTTCTTGTAGGACTATCGTGTTGATTTTTTCATGACTCAGTATATGTGAGGTGATGTCTCTTGCAGCATGGCATGCCAGTGGAGAGGCAATTAGTGTGTCATATTCCAATGATACTGTAAATATGTTAGTCGTTCGGCGAGTCGTGTAGCCGGTTGAAGGAACAGCTCCATTCGTCAGGCGTCTGGGTCGATCGAACACCTCCTGGGATCGATGGCACGCCTCGCCAATCCCACGGCACTCACTGCAGACAGCAATGCCCCTTTAACCACCCTTGCTGCGCACACACACACACATACACACTGAAGCCATCCCTCCAATTTGTCTGTGCATGTCAAATCACAATAATTAAGCATTATCGATCTCAGATTCAATTAACTTCATTAACGTGGGTTGCACTGGTGATTGGGAAGGGATGAAAAGGGGGGAGGTGAGGGTGGAGATTATAGGATCTCATCAAGTGGGAAATAGCAAAGGGGTTGGGGGGGGGGGGGTTATAAACACAATCACACACAGGGCGCATTTGGAAAATTTGGATGGAGGTTTCTTTGATGCTTTCATCTTAAGTCTACAGAACACATACTTGTCTTTCAATAAAAATGTTGCCCTACATGAGGACAGGACACACACACACTGAAACTGTACGGCCTAAGCAGAAGTATAAACAGACAGCGTTGACGTGCCTGTGTGTCTGATAGGGCTGTTAAGTGGTTATATAATCATGATAAACTGTTTCCTAACATCATAACATCTGCAGAGTGCATAAGCATTTCCTCACTTTATGCACAGACAGGAATACACACACATGGTTCACAATCACAGCCTCATAATCTTTCCAAGTATTTCTGATATGACTGTAAATTTATTCACCTCCTCCAAATGTTTCTTTTAGGTATTATCATTAGCATTATTTACTTTTAGAGCAGTGATTTGTAATTGTGTTCAGACGTCAGAAATAATTTCTGAGCGCTGCTAGCTCTCCCAGACAACAACTGTGGCGTCCCTTTTGCTTGCTTGCCTCGGTTTCAAAATCAGCACCCAGCCCCTTTTCCTGAAAATGAGATCAAACCAGCTCTCCCACCCTGCTGACAATTCATCTGGAGCTCTCTCTCTGTGTCTCTCTCTCTACTAATTAAAAGAGCACCTGCATGCCTGGTGTGTTTGGCCCAGGCTTCTTCCACTCCAGTGGTTTGTGTGTGTGTGTGTGCATGTGTATGTGTTTCTCCATATTTATCTCAGTATCCTGGGTCATACTGTTGTGAACCTCGCAGCCTGGACCTAAGCCAGTGGCCTTGGGGATCATCTCTGCATGTGCATTTGTGTGTGTGTGGCCTCAGTCTTGACATTCTTCCAAGACCTGCCTCCCTCCTCCTCCTCCACCTCCACTTCTTCCCTCAGTCTTTTCTCCTTCCACCACATTTATTCACGTCTCCTTTTCTCCTTCATCTCTTTGCTTTGCACTATAAATTCTGTAGCAGCTTTATTTGACTGCTTTAACTACAACAATAAATACAATTATGGATAAGGTGTAGTGTGACCCTCTCCTCATCTTGCACACCATGTTGTGCCAAGTTTTGGCTAAGAGTGGGACATTCGGTTGATCCATATAGTGTGTTTCTTTTAGGGCAAAACTAATAGGGTTGTTTTGGGGTAAGGTGTACATTTAAACAATGAATTGATTAGTTGAGTGAAAATAAATCTGTTATAATTTGCTTCTTATAAATTGAGTATCTTTCAGTTTTAGACTTTTAGTTGTTAGAATATGTTACTTTGGGCTCTGGGTGCATGAACTAGGCATTTTTGAGAATTTGCTGACGCAAGATTAATCGGAAAAATAACCAGCAGATTAATCTATGAAAATAACTCATACGAAGAGGTACATGGAGAGATTGGAGTAACTCTGGTGATTTTACTTGTTAAAAAATAGAAATACAATACAAATATATGCAAATATGTACTAATACTAAAAATATACAAATCAACATATTTGTGTTAAGGAGGGAAAAAAGGCACAATTAGGATTAAAAATGTGTAATTTTTTGTCCACTGCAGGATCACCCAGTTTCATATATATATAACTATAATATGAATTATATAATTAATATTCTAAACAACAAACAGTTTAAAATCAATTCATTTAGAACATGTTTAGGTGGCAGTGATGATGGAGAGGTACTATTTTGACATGGATGTGGGGGTACATCAGACAAAAAAGGTTAAAAACCATTGCAATAGCCAGCCAGTCAAACAAGCAAAATTTTCACCACAAATATAATGGTGAGGTAAATATTCATATTTAAAAACAGGCATTGAGACTGCTTCACACTGCAATCAATGTGATATTTAAGTCATGATGTTGCAAAACATGCTTTGGTTGAACCAAAATTGTCATTGCAGTGCATTTAATGCAAGCCATTACATCAATTGTCACAACACTGCATCTATTATATGTCAAAATATTTCCATATTTCAACATCTTCTGCCTTAAACAAGTCCAGAAATCAGTCGTGCACTCCATGCTCTATGTAGGTGGATGTAGCCTACACACCAAGGTTTCATTCAGTGCATACCAATATTGCTGGCAAAACACTATTCTCTCCCTGATCCTCTGTCTCAATACATATCACACACTTGCAGGTACACAGGTGGGCAACACACACAAACACATGCTGTGTTCTTATCACATAAAGGCAGCTAATTTGAAGCGCGGTGTGTACGTTGTGTATTAAAGGAGATTTCACATTGATGTTTGGCCTTGATGAGAGTGCAGCGCTGCTGTGTTCGGCTGTTTCCTCAGCCGGAGCATTGTTCTCTTAAACAGCTGTCGTTTTGGCTGATTCAGAACAGATGGCATGTACATGTGGGTCTGCTCGGCTGCACGTATGTGCGGGCGGGTGGATGTGTCTCCGAGACAGAGGGAGGGGAGTAAGGGGGGACAGAGAGAGAAAGAGGAAGAGATGGAGAAGCTCTGAGAGAGGGGGAGTATGGCAATGTGTGTGTGTGTTTTATATCCTTAAATGTTAAAACATGCAGTTGAAATGGATCATCATGGTTTTAAGACAGCTGTACTTCAAAAAAAAAAAGGCAAACAACAGTAACTCATACAGCATGGATGGGGGTTATATGTGCAATTTTTAAATTGCACGTAAAAGCGTTTAGTATGAGATAGCGCATTTGAAGTGTTTCAAATAGATCGTTTTTGTTAGATTGAACGCTGGAGAAGACAGCATGTTCGATGGAGAAGCTCCTGAGATCGCCTGAAGGCAAAGAGTTGTTCAACTGCAGCAGTTACAGTACAACTGGTGTGTGTGTGTGTGTGTGTGTGTGTGTGTGTGTGTGTGTGTGTGATATGTGATGTGTGATGGGCTCTGGGATATCTATGTCTCTGTGCATCTGTTTATCCCACAGCGTCGTATCATTGCCGATGGCAACCAGTGGCCTGACAATGACAGAGACTCCTCTCTGTGTTGCTGCTGATGCAGTACTAGCACACACACAAACACATAGGCTCAGTTAGAGATGAGAGTCGGCAACAGTTGAGGTGTGCTGTATGATATGGGTGGCAGGTTGCATTACTTACTCCACATCTGTATTTTCACTGAGTACTGTGTTCAACCCACTCACCTTGCATGTATATTTTTTCTCTCTTAGTTGTCATGGAAGTCTTTACTGTACAGTGATGTGCTATACAAATCGTATATTCTACACATTTTCCCGTATTTAACCTTTGTGTGTCTATGGCAGTGGTAGATTGTGATTAAATATGCTGCTGTGCCACACCCATCCCACTGACCAGCTCACTGTGTGTTTACATACCAGATTAGATGAGTGATGGCCTGTTACAGAAAGGAATGTAAGGCACAAGGCCACTGATGTTCACACACACACACACACACACATTCATCTTCATTGCCAGTGTAGTTGCCAAAACAAGGAAGAAGCTTGTGCATGCGTGCGCCTCTGTGTGCTTCTCTTGTTATTCAGAAATCCAGCCTTAATCACAAAGTGTGAACATACGGCGTTTCTCATCTGATGTTGTTTTATCCGTTTGATAGACTTATTAACAAAAGTAAACATTCATAGATGTACAAAGAGGTGAGATTGTGATTTGTCTTGATACATCTTTTCTCTGTATGATTTCCATTGTATTATTCTTAAACTAGAGGGATTTGAATATAAATTGAAAGACTCAAGCCCACTCCCTGAAGCTAAACTGTAAATAATAACTCTAAACTTTTTCTAATCTTTGGTAATTGAAGCAAATGGGTTTTGCGGGGAGAGATTTGTCCCAGGCAAACGTACATACATTCATTTTTATTTACGAGGAGGCGAGGGCTGAGCAGTGTAATGAGTGAAAATGCATGCTTAATTTAAATGGCGAGTGTGTCTGTTAGGGAATGCATTAGAGTCTGCAGAAGAAGCGTGAGACATATTAATTGACAGACAGGAACCGCTGTCTCCGAGGTTGATACAAGTAATTTATTACTTCAGAAACGAATGCCACCGCCAGAATGTGCTTCATTAATTTCAAATTTAGTTTTAATTTCAAGCTGTTGCCCCTTGAGAAGAATAAGGTGGCAAGTTCTCTTTGAAGAGACATTTTTCCCCTCTCCCTCCCTCTATCTTTCTCTTTCCATCCTCCGTCTCTCTCTTTAGCTGTCTCTGATTTTCTGCATTACAGAACAAAGACCTGGGGGGGGAGAGAGGAAGGGAGGGGGTAGCGACTTGATTCCAATTTGAAAACAATGTCAATGTAAAAGGAGGAAGTTAGAAACAGGATTACTGAAATAGTTTATAATAGGAAATACTCTGTCTGTGAATGTCATTGGATGAATCCACTGTTTCCTCTGGAGAAAGGGTGAATGCTATCAGAGCTTGGCTTTGTGAAACACAGGAATGCAGAATTGGGAATCTCCATCATCAGATATGCCAACAGTGTGGTTCTAACAAATCTCTCTTTCTCTCTGTTTTTTCTTCTCTCTGTTTGAGCAGCATACGTCCCTGAAGATGAGAAGGAGGCAGCCCTTTTGGATGAGGACCTGGATGGAGACGACTCAGCCCAGGAAGGGGAGGAGCCTGCTGCCAAGTTCCTATGTCAGGACAAGGACTTCCTTCTTAAGGACAGACCAGGATCCACCGGATTCCATGACTCCCCTAATGCAGCAGACTTTTCTGGTCAGGAGCTGGACAGTGAGTCTCACTTGAGCGAATCCAGTGACAGGATGTCTGATTTTGAGAGCTCCTCACTTAAAAATGAGGATGATGTCCTTCTCTTTAAAGACCCCTCAAATGCCCTTTCACTGTCTTCATCCTCTGCCATGATGGCTGCTGCCAATGCCGCAATCCCAGTAAGTGGAGATGAGGCCATATTAGCCACCACAGGGTCTGTGGCTGACAGCCTGGAGAAGATGAAGGCAATTTACACCTCCTTCCTGACCAACTCTTATTGGTCCACACTGAATCTGAACCTGAGCCAGCCCCCTGCAGAAAAACCCCCTCGTAGTCACAGCAGCAGCAGTAGCAGTAGCAGTAGCAGTAGCTGTGGAAGTGGAGGCTATGACTGGCACCAAACAGCTATGGCTAAAACCCTCCAGCAGGCCTCGCAGAACCACCACAACCGACTAGGCATTGCTCATCATCCCACAGTGGCCGTATCCACAGCATCCACAGAACCCAACCTCTTTAGTACCGTCCAGCTGTACAGACAGAGCTCCAAGCTTTATGGTTCCATATTCACTGGTGCCAGCAAGTTCCGCTGCAAGGATTGCAGTGCAGCTTATGATACACTAGTGGAGCTGACAGTGCACATGAATGAGACAGGCCATTATCGTGACGATAACCATGAGACAGATGGGGAGGGTGCTAAACGGTGGTCAAAACCCAGAAAGCGTTCCTTGCTAGAGATGGAGGGGAAGGAGGATGCACAGAAAGTTCTGAAGTGCATGTACTGTGGGCACTCCTTTGAATCCCTCCAGGACCTAAGTGTCCACATGATCAAGACGAAACACTACCAGAAAGTGCCTCTGAAAGAGCCCGTTACACCAGTGGCAGCTAAGATTATTTCCTCAGCTCGAAAAAGAGCCCCTATTGACCTAGATATCCCCAGTTCACCTGACTCTAACGGAGGCACCACACCTAAACCCACCTCCCTCAATGACTCTAATGACATACTCCAGAAGGCCACCAACCCTTACATCACACCCAACAACCGCTATGGACACCAGAATGGTGCCAGCTATGCCTGGCAGTTTGAATCCAGGAAGTCACAGATTCTCAAATGTATGGAGTGTGGCAGCTCTCATGATACACTGCAAGAGCTGACCGCTCACATGATGGTGACTGGACACTTTATTAAAGTCACCAACTCGGCTATTAAGAAAGGCAAACCCATAATAGAGTCACCCACCCCAGCTCCCACCATTAATTCAACAAATGAAGAAAAGGTTCAGTCAGTTCCTCTGGCTGCCACGACCTTCTCCCCTCCACCTGCCCCAGTGCCTCCTCCAGCCAGTATCTCCCCTGCTGCCATGGTTGTGGAGATAAAAAAGGAGGAGAAGGAGGAGGAATGCACTAAAGAACCCATCATCAACAATGGCAACAATATCAACAAAGAGAAGAAGGCTGGAAGTGAGGAAGAGGCTGAGGAAAAATTTGATATTTCTTCAAAATACACTTATCTGACTGAGGATGATCTGGATGAGAGTCCTAAAGGGGGTCTAGACATCCTTAAGTCCTTGGAGAACACAGTGACTTCAGCCATCAACAAAGCCCAGAATGGAGCTCCAAGCTGGGGTGGATATCCCAGTATCCATGCTGCCTACCAGCTCCCGAACATAATGAAGCTCTCTCTAGGAAATTCTGGGAAGAGCTCTCCCCTTAAATACATGTTCCCTGGAGGGGAGATTCTCTCTCCAACTGGCAAGAGCCAGCCTTTGATTTCCCCTCCAAGCCGTCAAAACTCACCTCTCCCCAAGAACAACTTCCATGCTATGGAGGAACTCGTCAAAAAGGTGACAGAGAAAGTGGCCAAGGTAGAGGAAAAAATGAGGGAGCCAATTGGTGTTGTGAGGGCATCTCCTCTGAGACGTACCACACCCTCACCCTGCAACAGTGAAGCAGGGGACTCAGCCAGAGGTGAGTCCCCCAAAGAAAGTCGAGTTGGAGGCTGTAAAACTCCTGAGAACACTGGTGGAGTGGAAAAAGTAGTAGGAGATGGAAGTGGACCAAATCACAGAGATTCAAATGGAGACATTACCATAAAGGAGTCTGTGGAGAATGGAGTAGAGTCCACTGCTGTGGCATCCCCCCTGCCTGCGTCCCTGTGTGGCAGTACAGCCATCATCACAGACCATCCACCTCCAGAGCAGCCATTCGTCAATCCTCTCAGTGCGCTGCAGTCTGTAATGAACGCCCACCTGGGAAAAGCAGCTAAGCCTGCCCTGCCCTCCCTTGACCCCATGAGTATGCTGTTCAAGATGAGCAACAGCCTGGCAGAGAAAGCAGCAGTGGCTGCCTCCACCCCACCAGCACAGACCAAAAAGCCCAGCAACGACCACTTAGATCGCTACTTCTACCAGCAACATCTAAACAATGACCAACCCATAGATCTCACCAAAGGCAAGAATGCTGACAAAAACAGCAGTAGTACTTCTTTGGGTTCGACGGCTCTCTCTTCCACCACCTCCACCCCATCCTCAATTTCCCCCTCTTCCACTGTCACTATGACCAAAGCCTCAGCTGCTGTAGCCTCTTTCATGTCCACCTCCCCTCTGAGAGAGAACGCCCTGTCAGACATCTCTGACATGCTGAGGAACCTGACAGAGAGCCAAGCAGTCTCCAAGTCCTCCACACCTACCAGCCTGTCTGAGCGCTCCGACATTGAAGGTGCCACACAGGAGGAGACAGAAGACATTTCACCAGCCCAGAAACGTAAAGGCCGCCAATCCAACTGGAACCCTCAACACCTCCTCATCCTACAAGCCCAGTTTGCTTCCAGTCTGAGACAAACAAGTGATGGCAAGTACATGATGTCGGACCTGAGCCCACAGGAGAGAATGCACATCTCCCGTTTCACAGGCCTCTCGATGACTACAATATCCCATTGGTTGGCTAATGTCAAATACCAGCTGAGGCGAACTGGTGGCACCAAGTTCTTGAAGAATTTGGATTCAGGTCACCCAGTGTTCTTCTGCAGTGACTGCGCCTCACAGATCCGCTCACCATCAACCTACGTTAGCCACTTGGAATCCCACTTGGGCTTTCGTCTGCGTGACCTGGCCAAGCTTTCTGGGGAGCAGCTGCTCAGTCAGATAACGCACCAACACCATCAGCAACGCCACACCAAAGGACTGTCTGAAAAACTGCTCTCTAACCTTCACCCATCCAGCCACCCCCTACCCTCCTCTCTTCCCACATCCCTATCCTCTTCTTTACCCATCTCCCTGCCCTCATCTTTAACCACCCCTCTGCCCTCAACTGAATCCTCGTCACCCTCCCCCGACGACGACGACAACAGTGGGTCTGTGTACCAGTGCAAGCTCTGCAACCGGACTTTTGCAAGCAAGCACGCGGTTAAGCTCCACCTGAGCAAGACTCATGGGAAGTCCCCAGAGGACCATCTCATGTATGTGTGTGAGCTGGAGAAACAGTAGCACTGGCTGGGGACAATGCTACACACTTTCATAATGTCTCACTCTTTCTTGCTCTGTCTCTCTTTATCCTTTCATGGACATGTCTTTCAAAGAGAAGAAAGGACCATTAATGATGGAACTGCACAAAGATGCCATACAACTACTGCTTTGAGTTTTGGCACATGGTTTTACATTTTGTGTTGTAGCAGTTGATTTTTTTTTCTTTTGTTTCTGTGTGAGGTAGACTCACTCTGGCCCAAGACACTTGATATTAGTGCTTTCCTTTGACAGGAATAGAGTGACTTTCTCAAAACGTGCAGATGGGGGCTGTTGTCATTGAGAAGATACAGTATATGAAGGTTTAAAAAAAGAGATTCTAAAATGAAGTGGTGATGTATTTTGAAACTTGTGTAAATGGAATTAAGTTCCTTTATATTTTGACATCACTGGGGTGTTATAAGCTGCATGCATAAACGAAACAATTTAGTTGAACATTTTATAACTAAATCTGGTGCACTTTCCATGATTTTTTTTTTTTTTTTTCGCTCGCTCTGTCTTTTTTTCTATAACATTTTTTGTACTGGAGTCAGCATTTAAAATTTAACCCTCTGAGTACGTCAAAGCACTTCTACACCTAAGATCCAAACACTATTGACATGAGATTTGATATTGGGAATTACTGAAGCTATTGTGTGAATTAGATGGACAACATGTGCATTGTTTCTGCAATGTCTGTTTCCTAGACATGTGTTGAGTCTAATCCTTGACATGAAAGCATTTTTAAAAAGGAGATTCTCTATTCAGTGCAAGGTTTTCATCTTGGGCTTAATCTATGTGATAAAAAAGGAAAAAAAAAATCTTAAGTCTTTTACTTTGGTCGATCAGGGACCTTTATTAATTCAGGTCTATGTAAAATATGTATATAAAACATATTAACTAATTCCTGTCTAAATTATGCATCATTTCTATATTTTTAATTTAAAAGAATTATGACTGCTGGTGCACAGTATATGAAGACATTAATAAAATTGTTTTGCACAATAGTTTTATAAATGTTATTTAATCAAATGATACAAAAAAGGGAGGTAGCAAAAGGATGACAACAGGTGAATCTTTTTATTCCCAACTCGTGCTCAAAGGGTTAAAGACTCTTTTTACCAGACACTACTCAACATGTGCCGCTGTATGAACACTAAAAAGATATTAAAGGTTGTAAAAAAAAAAAGATGTTACTTTATGAAGAAATTTCACATGTAATCTGTTATTTATAAGCACTCTTGGTTGTTTCATATCGTTGAATGCCTTTTCGATTGGTCCTATTTTTTTGTTCTGTCTAATTACTCTGCCATGATTCCACACTGCAGCTTTATCTTTTTGGGATATGAAAGGTAACCATGGTTACACTAACCTCTTGAGTGACAAGTTCTGCTACATTTTTGGCAGTTAATTTGCTGAAGTAACTGACAGCTGCCAGTGTAGAGAAATAAAAAAAATCCTTATGTGTAAAATATCGGCATGTAAACAGCACAGATACTGTTATGCATTCTGTGCCGTTAGTGTTTTCATTTCGTTCTTTCATTTTATGTTGTTGTTGTTCTTGACAATGAACCCCCATTATATGACTTCATATAACCTTGTTTTCTACTGCAGCATTAAAAAAAGGAACCTGTTTTTGCAATAATGTGTGTGTGCATCGTGTGTGTCATGGCTATCAATTATGTGTGTGCTGTGCAGTCCCTAATGAGCACATTAGACTGGGAGTGTGTCAACGTCTGTCTGACGAGCTGCAGACTAGTTTACAGTGAGTGGCAGCAACGGGGCCGTGGCGGAGACAAACAAACACACACACTCACACACACACACACACACTCTCACAGACATGCAAACAGACACCATCACTGTTGGGTTTTCCCATTAGCCTCTTCTTTTGTCCTAGTGGCTTGGACATACTGCATGCATAAGAATGAGCCTGTAGCGTCGGGCCTCAGAAACCATAAGAAATTATATTTCAAAAAGTTATTTTGTTATTACCATCATTCATAAGGGGGTATTAGTTGTCTCTCAGAAAACATACAGGGTAAAAAAATAACCACAATAACAGCCATACTTGCTAGCATGAATTTAAGAATCTTACAGCTTAATTAGTGCAGAAGTCATGCAAAGAAATTTTAAATACAGACATTTCAAATCTGAAATTCAATATAGCTGCAAGTGGCCATGTCTGGCCTTGCTAATGGAAACTGTGATCAACATTTCCAGTTTTACATGCATACATACTTATACAGGTTCCTTTCAGATAGTGGCACACAGTAATATAACAATCCATCTCATCCCTTCACTATCAATAATCAAAGAAGCAGAAAGTAACCCAGCTCATACTCACCTCCTCTCTCTTTCTACGTGGGATATGGAAGTATAAAGACACATGGACACACACACACACACATACACAAATTTTCCCTACCATATCTCATGCTCTATAATTACCTCCGACGTCCATTTTGTGACTACTCTCCGCAAGGTAAGAAACTTGGCAGACATATTTGTTTAGGCTTCATGGGAGATGACAACAATGCTGACAAGATGAGCAGGTCCTTTTAAGTGTTTATTTATTCATATTTTTTCCCTGTCCGGAGCTGTGAGTAAATAGGAACTGTATCACTATCAATTTGATGATATGTGCTGCACAGCAGTATGGTACAGATAAAGAAGATGGAAGGAAGAGTTAAAGCTAACAGAAGGAAGAGATCTATGGGAGTTGCTTTCTGTCCGAAGATCTACATGGGAATCAGTATATGTTCGGTACATATAAGGGAAAGAGAATACAGAGGTAGGTATTTGCAGGAGAAAGAAATGTTCAAGAACAAGCAGATATATCATACACACACACACACACACACACACACACACACAAATCTACTCATACAAACACACAAGTTTGTTACATAAACATATACAGAGCCTACATGAGATAGCAAAGTGCTGTTTGTTCCTGAACAGCACTGCTTTTTCTGCTGTGTTCTGCCACTTAATATACCAGGCAAAAAACAAACAAACAAATAAAAGTGGGCACATGCAACACCTGCACACAATTCAAACATACAACTCTGAATTTTACAGACCAGTATCCCAAATTCTCCTCTTTCTTTCACACATACACACACAGATGCACAAAAGGCACACACACATACACACAAACTCTCAACAGCCAGGTAGAAGGACTTCATCCACAGTGACAAGGTGCCACTGTGTGTGAAAATGTCAGCCTTCAACAGTGCAGCCTTAAGTCTGGCACCGTATTTAAGGCTCTCATTAGCCTCAAAGAAAATATGCGTGAAATTGAAGTGTAAAAAAGCCATTTTCTCTCTCCCTGCCTTCACATCCAGCGAGCAGAGGCAAGAACTTATTAAGGTTCAAAACTAGCATGCAGGAGACAATGGGTACCACCACTGGTAATGTGCATACACACACACAGACACACACACACACATTCAAGGAAACATATTCACATTTGTACACTTACTATGTATAAAAATGTAATCACAACTTGCACTAAACCCCATTAGCTACAGTCATTGAAGTAAAACACTGACTGAATGCTGACATCTAGACACCTTAGGAAAATACCAACATTTCTTTTTTTCTTTAAACTAGATGATGAGTCACACCAGTTCTTGCAAAAGGTGAAAAGACAGTTAAAATTTGTAATCCTTGAAGTTTGAGTCCTGGTTGATTTGGAAATACCTGTGGTTACTGGTGGTAAGTGCAGTCCCAGAGTTCCATTTAAAATGACACGAATGTCAACCAAGGCGGGCAGCAAACAGGCCTTGAGTGGCTACTTTGTAAAACATGCCATAGTCTAAGAAGAACTTGTGTATCCACTTATAGCACACCCAACTTTGGGCTGAGAGCATTTAATGCGCCAGTATAAAACAGAATACAGACAAAGTTAGGGAACTGGTGTACATAGTGGAGAATTTTACCTGATATTTCCTTGGTAGAGCAAAACAGACCAAAAAGGAGAGTGCATACTGAACATAAATTCATCAGGTGGCTAGAAACACAATTCTTAATTGCAATGCTAATGTTGCTCTAATGCTCTGTGTCAGTCTGTATCTGTAACTCTAACTGTTTTCAAACAAGTTTGTCATATCAACTTAAAAGGTGAGAATTTGTCAGTGTTTTGTGCTGAGTTTGTTTCCGCTGCCCCCAAGTGGCCAAAAACTCAGTTAATGCAGGTTCACCATTAAAATTTTAAACACACTGTAGATGAGTGCACATCATTCACTCTTATAAAGTTATATCTAGTGCTGAAACAATGCTAGTCAACAACAACAAACAAGTCACTGATTCACCAATAAGTGTTTTTCTTAAATTTTCTTTTATAATTGATTAATCTTCCAAGTTATTTATCATGCAAAATCCCAAACATTGTCTGATTGCAGCACCTTTAATGTGAGGTGCTTTTCTATTTTCTGATATTATTGCAATGTTATTATGATAATATAATATTATAAGTTGCATTTTGGGCATTAGTTGAAAACATTAATGATCAATTAATGGATAATGAAAATAAAGATGTATTGCACCCTCTTAACAGTCTGAAAATGCATAGCAATTCAAATTATCTCCCTATTCTGTGCAAAATCTTCAATGGGAGGTGTACCTTCTCTGGGTTGTAAAAGAACTGCACTGCCTGAAGCCAGCTATGCCAGTGGACATTAACATCTTAATAGTGGTTTTGGAGATGGTGCTATGTGCCACACCCTCATTGTAGCCCACACAATGCAACCGTCAGAATCCCCCAGGAACATTGAGAGATCCTCCACAACAGTAAGCCGCTCACATGCATTTGAGGAAGGTGTGCTGCAGATCCAGATAGCTTTATCTAAAGCAGGGAGGGGGTGGTGGGAGGGTGGGAATACACGCTCTGTGGATCTACTCCTCACAATGGAATCACACGGCATAACACAAATAAAGCCAGGGTACAAGCAAGCACATTCCTTACACAAAGACACACGGGGAGAGTGCCCTGTCCATCTCGCTTTCTCTTGATTTCTTTTCCTGTTTCCATTTCCTCTTTCTCTGGCTCATTCTCTCACTTGCACACACAGACATGTTGCTACCTAAGGCCTTTCAAATTTAAATATAATGTAGTTCTACCAACCATTACATTCAGGGGAGGCCTCATATCCATCTGGTTGAGGTAAGTCTTATTGATTGATACACCTTAATGGCGTGTTCAGACCAAATGTGAAGCACATTTTTCGATCGCTGTCATTACATACAAAGTCAATGCAAAGACACGAATAGACGCAAATTTGCACTGGGCAATGTGAATTAACACAAATACACATCCATGCAAGTTGAGCATCAACTTGAGTGAAAAATGAGGGGGAGGAATTGTCAAGGATTTAAAAAAGTTCACCTCATGTTGTCGGAATGGTCTGGATTCATAACAAGGATGAGGAGTTAATAGGTGACCATAATCAGAGAGCCACTGGGATGGTTGAGAGGAACGACAACTAACCTCTCAAGTCATTGCTGTAGTCACAATCCTAATGCTTTGACATAATACTTGTACAGTGAAAATGTAACATTATGACAGCCTCACTTACTTTATCAAGCCTTTATTCTGTATGTCAGTAAACAAAATGCAAAGCTTCTACCAGCCTGTTCACTCAGTGGATATTGATTGACTGGGGTTTCAACTCAAAAAGGGCCTCCTAACAAATATCTGCCTAGAGCCTCTAAAAGGGTACACTGCTTTGCTTTGGCATTGTCAGATTCAACCAGTCTACTCGCTGACCTGAAACGTTTCAGATTGATTTTCAGACACTTTTTCCAGCATGTTTTTGCCTTGTTACTTAAAGGCATTATTCCCTTAAAATTCACATGTTCTACTGTAGATGTAGCTGTGGACTCTAACAATCTCTTGCTATTCTCTCTTCAGTCAAACATATTGAAACAAAATTTCAGGCTGCATCACTGACACTTTTCTGTGGATACAATAACAGCACACACTATTACATAGATATAGGCCATGTTGCTATATTTAATCAAATCCAAAATTCTGTAAATATAAGCTGTCAGTGAGAATTACAATTACGGCATACTGAAGTACTTAGTGGTCACTCATTTCTCCTACTTGGTGTCCTGAATTGCCGAAGTCTGTCAATACAGACTGCAAACAATACATCCACTCTACAACTCTTGTTGGCAGTTCAAGGCAAGACCATTTAAAACTTGAGTTCTACTCAACTCTTTGCTTACAATTGATTCAAAAGTAACGCAACAACCTGGCATTCACCATCTTGGGTGTGGGCAATCTCGTCTTAGCTGCAGCAACAAAATAACCTTTCCACTTCTTCGTAGGAAGTGAACACAGCATAAGCATTTGCACTACAGTAACAAACCAAATTGAACCTATTCGGGTGTGAAACATCAAAGAAACGTTCTATGAGACCAAAAGATCGCTCTCTGATTCTCTGTCTCCAAGTCTCTCAGTCGTTAATTCACCAGAGCAACTCTTCTTGGTAACATTATCAGGGCCTTGATTCGCTAATGTCTTGCTTTGGGAGAGAGTTATTCATTTGTACAACTACTGATGTCTCAGATCATAGGAATGGCATATGTAAATTCTGTCTGAGCAGGTTCTTGGGCTAGATTCCTTAAGAAGACTATGGGAAGTGTGCCAAGAGACTGGGAAGTTGCACATCAAAGTCAGACATCAGAAGCAGCTGGAAGGTAGAATCATGACATTTACTTGCTTTTCTAATAAAATATTTAAAGAATCCTTACATGGGTTAACTTTAAGGTTTAATACCTTATTGCTGCTGAGAAACTCCTTTTTGGTACATATAGGAGGAAGAACAAACACACTTTTATGTTTAAATAAGCAGAGATGCCGTATTATACATATGCTTTATCCACACACATATAAAGAATATGCCTACAAAACAATTATATAGTTTGTTTAGTTTTTTTTTTTTTTAATGTCCAAAGATTGAATATTTTTTCATCCAGATGATTTGCAGATGTCTTTGCAGATTCTGGAAATTCTCTCAGAGCAATGATAGGTGCTACAACAACCGTCCGGGTTTTTCAAAGATCGACCAAAGAAGACCAAGATCAGAGCTGAGAGAAAAATGTAAATCAGTTCTCATATTCTGTTTGCATCATTACAACTAAAGTGTAAAGCTTTTTGTCTTTTTGAGGTATATGCACATGTATATTAATTGCTCCTAATATATTAAGCACTAATCCACAAAAGTTCTGAAGTCTTCGGCACTAAGTGTTAAATGTTTGTGTTTGCTCTGTGCTTCCCAGAGAGGCCAATATTTCTCTTTGTGTTTTCTATTAATGAATTTTAAGTGTATGTATGCGGTGCTATTACTCCCCACGCTAACTGCCATATATACTGCCAATAAGTATGTTGTGACATGAATTTCAATGTACATTTCCCAGCTCTACTGAAGAGTCAGTCAGTCATTGTGTATGTTTGTTACCTACACCGTTGTAGATCTTCTCTGGCCCCACACATTTTCAAAGTATCTTCAAATAACGCATGTGATGAATGTGCAATTTCCCTAATTTACGGCTGGCTGCCATACTCAGGGCTGTGGGCTGGATGGAAATCTTAAATGGGGCTTGAACAGCACTCCTCACAACAAGAAATCAATATGCCATGCAGCCTAGAGAGGCGACCCACTATCTACTGTGGCCGAGGCAACGCTCGCAGGGTAATTTCCTCTAAACGCTACAAACACAGCTCAGCCACTTCACCGACACAAATAGAATCCCAGTCACACGCTCTGACACACATACACTGAAGAAGACGCATGCTGAATGTGTACACTGGTGTGTCTGTCTGTCTGTGTGTATCGGTGAGACACAGCAACTCGATGTATGTGTATGTATATTTTCAAGTCCTGTGTGTAGTGCATATATTGTGCCTGTGAATGACAGTTTTTATGATTATGTTTTTTTCAGGTAATCTATGTAGTTTGACTGTGTTTGCTCACTGATACTGTAGAACATGTACAATATGCTTATATAAGTGTATAGGTTTTGTGCAAGCTTGTGTGGTTGTGTGTGTGTGTGTGTGTGTGTGTGTGTGTGTGTGTGTGTGTGTGTGTACTAGCAACTATTCAATACTCAATCACATAACATACTTATCATGGAGTATGTCCCTGCAGAAACTCATGATCTAACCAAGACTTGCAATCTTATATCTAGCCATAAAATCTTATTGATCTTGTTTTGAAAATAATATACTATGCAAGAGCAGATTGTATAAGATCATAAAGGTTGTTTTAAGAATATTTATATTTTTTTCTTACTTAGTAAACCTTTAAGATAGTTATTGTGCACATCATGCACATCAAGCTAAATTACTGCCAGAGACACTGTTTGAAGCTTCATTGTGTCTTTCGAGACTGTTTTTAGCTGTAAGTATCAAGACTTCCCAGTAACAGCTGCTTATTAAAGACGAGATCAAGAGATTTATTTACAAAACAGTAAGTACAAATCATAGGTATTAGCAGTATCAACTCACCACACTCCTTCCAAACCTTATCCAGTATGGTTATTAAAGGGCATCAATTATGCTTTTCGTTATTTTCAGTTTCGTTTTATATATATATATATATATATATATATATGTGTGTGTGTGTGTGTGTGTGTGTGTGTGTGTATATATATATATATATATATATATGTATATATATATATATATATATATATATATATGTATATATAACATTAGTAATTTTTTCCAATGCCTTGGTGGTAGTTATGCTGAGTCGTAACTCCATTACACAGCAGTCCACATAAATGTGGTCCAAAGTCCAAAGACAGGTACTGTCTTTTTGCATTGATGATTATCAGAGACCTTTCACTGATGCACTTGTTACCATTGAGAATAAGCCACTTTACTGTGATTGAATGTTGTATACCATCAATCTCCCCAAAATCTCAAATCTTTGCTGTAATGTACTCCATATTTGTCATTTCTTAGACAGGACCCAATTCTTTCTCATGTACAAAAATAGGATACCAAGAGTCAGTTTCATTTTGACAACATTCATAAAGCGGAGTATGATTCATAAGTGACTTACAGACATTTTTGAAGTTCAATTTTAATGGCCACTGTTAGAAAAAGCAGTGTTTTGACTCAAATGTCACACACATATGCTTTATCAAAGGGCATATTAAGTCCTAATGTAATAGGAATTACATTGTTCTCAGGAAAAAACTTGCTTAAACAGTTTCAGATGCTGTTCAATATTACAATATTATATTATTACTACACTTAACACAGATAAAAGTCACATATATATTTTGATGAAAAGGTGGTTTCTTATATCAATATATTTGTACTGTTGATGGTTAGAATATGTTTACAGTCATTACCCAGCCATAGAAGACTGTTTTCTGTTAAATTTGATTTAATGTAACACTTGCTGACTAAAATCCATAGTATCATTCAGACTGACATGTCCGATACCCATTACTGATTTGTGTTGTCTATTTTAGTGGACAAGTGTAGTCTGACAACACAAGCCAGACATTTATTGTACACCCCCCCTCCAGGAGATGTACAAGAAACCAAAACCCAAACCAAGATGCTGTCACCCAAAGCCTTCATCAACATTAATGCCCTGAAAGAAGAGGACAGGTCAGCAAACAACCGGGGTGCATGATACATGTTTCAAGGATGTTCATAATATAAGCAATTAAGTTGTTATATTGGTTTATCCACAAAGCAAGCACTGTTGCAGGTTGTAACACTTACTTGTATTATAGGTGATGGGTGAGCTGTGGCGGATGAGTATGGGAACTCAGAAACACTACATGAGATGGTTTGTAATTTTCTATTTTTTACTCTACACTACAGGTTTTTGAAGAATTAAATTAATATCCATTGAAACTCAGTGACCAGCCAACAAGAGAGAATTCTATCACAATTGGTGCCACCCATACTTTATGATTGACACACTGGCAACTCCACACTATCAATGAAAATTATACTTACTTACTTACAGCAATGTAAAGCAGCAATAAGTGAGGACACCGAGGAACATCTGCATTCACCTCCAATATTTCAGCTTTGTTTTGCTCTCCACTAAATCTAGAGAAAATATCTGGCTATTTAGTAGCTAAAAACTTCACTATGCTCAACATATAGTGACTAACTTTGTCTGTTCTTTGATTTTGGAAAGTAGTGTTCAATGTGTTTATCAGAGCTTTTCTACTGAAAAGAGCTACCAACTGTGTTTGTGAACAAGGTTGATTAGAGCAGCAAGAGTGAACCAAAACAGTAAAACAATTAGCTAAAAGATTCTAAAATGCTAAAAGAGCTGAGAGAAACTGCATAGAAACTGCATAGATATTTGGGTTTATCACTATGAATGACTTTCACATTATATTGATATGATCCATTGTAAATGTAAAAATATTGACTGATAAGGCATTAATGGTAAATGGCCAACAAAGGTACAATGAATGACAAAGAGGTGTACTGAATCAAATAAAGTATGTTTTAATCAAATCAGCTATGTTGTTATTAAAACAAAGTAACGTTTGAGAGCACATTTATCAATTCAGTCAATCATTCAAGTCTATTCTGCTTTTTATCGTTTACACCCACGCATGACACCTTTTTAGAAATACACATAGATTGATATGCACATTAAAATAACATTAAGACTAACAATTGTTTTGTTTTAGCATTTTCAGTGAATTGCCACAGACAAATAAGCATGCATTTAACAGTTATGCAAATGTAAAATAAGTCTAATCTGGCTCCTAAAGACGCTCTAAGTCTCACACTTCACTCATTTTATTCTCACCTATGTCAAACCGGTTCTTAAAACAAGAACTAAAAGGTTCACAATCATTTCTTTCATGAATTTATGAGATATATACAGAAACATTTGAAAATATTGGAAATGTAAGTTTCCTCAACTTTTAACATACACCACATGCTAAAAATATGTCTCAAAGTATGTAGACAATGTGATCTGCAAAAGATTACTCAACCAAAAGGTTTACATGATTCAGACTTATGTAGCTCTTCATCTGCAGATATGGTGTAATCAGAAATAGAGCCCTCCTGAGAGAGGGAGAGTTGCAGGTAAGTGAGTTCAGACCATATCCATTACCAAATATAATCCATTCTCCTCTGTGGAGATGCAATCTGTCCCTGGTCCTACAGGAACAATGCAGAGGATGTGCTAGTGCTGTTGTTCTTGGCTTGGTTTGCTATGGTACCCATCAGATAAGCCAGGATGCTCCCTGCAGGTTCACATATACTAGAATAACTGTTTATGTGTGTGTGTGTGTGTGTGTGTGTGTGTGTGTGTGTGTGATCACTTTGTTAGACTGAACTTTTTGCCTTTACATTAATACAGTTCTGTAGTTCTTTTGCAAAGTAGTTTACATAAAATGTTATGCATTAACTTTTCCTACATATCTCATATGAATGGAATCACATTTGTGTGTTTGCGTCATCTCACAACACTTTTGTATTCCCCTGGTCCATAGAAACATTCAGTATGTTATAATACACTGACAGTTCAGGGTAACACACTCTGCAGATACTACATAAAGGAAAGATAATCTGACACTTTACATTGTGCATTTATTACTCATTATTTCCTTCAAAAGGCCAAGCTCTGACCATATATAGCCACTAGCTGTGACTAGAGCAGGAGCTGCTCTGCCAGCTTTGGGTTAATTTATGGTTGAAGTTGTGGCTGGGGTTATGACTGTGGACATGGTAAGTGCTGGGGCTACAGCTGTAGTTGTGATTGTTTCTATGATGCTATGGATATGGCTATGGCAGCTGTACCGTGGCTACTCTTTACTGCTCCTATTAGCATTAGCTGAGAAAGCGTCATAAGGCCAGTCACTCAGGATTTGAATTGAAGTTTCTATCAGATATGACAGATGTGTTATCATACACCACATGAGTTCAGCAATAACTTAATCACAACAGTCAGCCCTGTCACTTCACTACACACACAAACCCATGCTTGCAGTGTTACACCCATTAAAAAACTTATGTGTCATCATAACAACCAAAGCACAGCCATGACTACCGCCATAATCACAGCAACGGCCAAAGCTACAGCCATGCCATGGCTATAATCGGTATTACAGCCACAGCAGCAGTTGGTTATGACACAGTGTAGAGAACTACTTCAACTGGCCTCCAACAGTTATCTTAACATTACCTGCAATGATACAGACTTCTGCTGAGTCCAGCCAGCAGCTTTATCTTATAAATAGTGCATAGTATTGCATTTTAAAACAGCTTGGCCTTCTTCTGTGGATCAGAGGGAATGCAAAACCTATTGTGAGGGAACATAGTATAGTATAGTAGCAACAAAATATTGCAAGGGAACACAAAAATAATTAAGAAAAAAACTCATATATTTTCTTATTGTATGCAATCATGTCATTTCTGCACCTTTTAAGTAGTGAAGATGAAAGGTCACATGTATATGAAGCTGACTGCTGACTGTTGCTGAGCTTAAAAGGAACAATTAATTCCATCATCTTTTAAGGCCTGAGATATGTTTAGAGGATGAATGGCCGTTTAGTTATACTTGTAATATTTGGTTGTATAAAAACATGTCAGTTAGGTCACCCAAATATCTTAAAGACTTATAAAGATAACTGAAACTAAAAGAGATGAAGGTAATTTCCACCAGAAAGGGCAGTGAAGCTTTTCAGACTGGTTTTATTCTTTAAAGAGAAGTTTTAAAACTGCTTGCTTCTTTCTTTGCTGCCAGCTACTGGGGGGAGCTCAGGCGGGACAAGTAAGTGGCAACCATCCCAACCAACCATGGCTACAGACAAACAAAATAACATTAAAATAAAAAATAAACATTAATGGAAATGTGCTGTGATGAAGCTTAGCCAGAGTGTCAAGGAACATGATAAGAGCCAGACTCAAGAGACTTGTTCAATGACTGAAAAGGTGATTTATTCCAACCAGTGTAACCAGGAAGTGGTTGGGTGACTCCCAAACCCGCAGGAACAGCGCTGGGCTTTGAAGCCAATTTGGGAACCATTGGAACAGCCTGGCACTCGGAAAAATGCTACATGGACACTCAGCCTAAAACACAGATATGCAAGTTTCACTTGGAAATAGCTAACATTTTTAGTTAGTTAAAAGTCAGTGGATCAGCTAATTCAAAAAATCTAAAGTCTTCATGCTAACCTATGGCTATCTATCAGCTGTGCCTAGCCTATGCATAGTGTTGCCCAAAAGGTATCAAATTTGTTGCCATGTTTACATTACATCACCATAGAAGCGCATTTACTGTATATTGTATATCCAATTTACCAGTGTCATTATGGTGTTATTTGTTCAACTGAACACTAATACTAATACAACGTTAGTATATGTTCTCCTTTGGCTCTGAACTTGGCTTAACTGCATTTATAGCAGTAGGAGAAGACCATTAGCACAGTACCTTTTTTGTTATCATACACCTTCACTGGACTTCTACTTTAATTTTACACAAGCAGAAAGAGATGTTTTTGATTTACTTTGTTCCACCCAGTGAGTTTGACATCATATGTTCTACCAATGCAGCTCTGCCTCTGAGAGCTGTTTGAAACGGAACTCTATGCGGCATTGTGAAGACGCCATTCAGCCTCTGATGACGAAGTATCTTCTGAGGTCAAAGGTGAGACAAGCTGACCCTTGTGATAAGAGAAAGTGCTCGTTGTCATTATAAGCACCCCTCAATAACATCCTTTCAGTGGTCAAATCTGCCCCCAACGTTATATGTATGTGCTCATGCGTGAATTGTGTGTAAATGCATATGTGAATGTGTGTGTGTATATAGCTGTTCTTAAGGACCTCAACCTCCCCAAGCAGAGCCTTTGGCACTGATAGTAAAGCTGTATTATGAGGTCAGATGTGTGACCCCATTCAAAAGGAAAAACTGCGTTTTCCTTTAATAGACTCAACAGAGCCCTGCTTTGTGCTAAGAGCGGGCTTTTGCTTTATCAGCAAATTAGTGAAAATTAGATTTCGCTCTAATTTAGAAATTTGTCATTTAAGGAAATTTATCAGTTAAGATTGATACAGAAGATGCATGTCCTAAATGCTATTATAGAAGATCATTTGATGGTGGGGAGAGTGGCTATTGATTGGCTTGTGATCACTCTATTAGTGGGTAGCCATGAGGTGAAAAAACATAAAAACACAGGGGTTTGATCTTGTTTGGTGTGATCGGCAATTTATCTGAGGTTAAGCCATTAGCAGGAAGTGCTCTAGCTCGACTGTGGGAGGAGGAAGCATACTAGGAATAATGGACTCTTTGGAATGTGCAGCTCCTGCAAACTTATTTTTAGGATCTGATTACCGTAGAGATGTGAATTTCTGCCTGACGCATATTAAGTATATGAAGCTCTACAAACTTATGATCATATATCAAATCAATTGAGTGAGACATGAAGGACTTGTTAAATCAGAACTCAAACACTGAAGAAGGGGAAAATCTGAGTGGTTAAAAATTTTGATGATAATGATACAGCTAAGGCTAATCAGTCTTTAGACCAAAACTACATTTTCTTTTTCACTGCATTTGAGAAATTTTAGCCACCACTTCTGTGATGAAATATTGCAGCAACCGAAAACAAAAATCCGAGACCATTACTGCTCTGGGGTTGTCACACCTTTCATTCTGCCAATACAGTGTCTGTCCCAGAACACACTAGATAGACTACATATATCCTATTTGGTCATCATGGGATCCCGAAAGAAGCAGTTTGAGAGTGGGGCAAGCTATTTTGCTTAGCTACCTACCACAACGTGGATATTAGCAGATAATCGATGGATGGATGGTTGGTATATGTAATGGTGATAATAGGATATTTTTCCAGGGAGCTTTACATCAAATGGAGGTATATAGTGCTTTGCACATGGTGTAGCATCACAGAATGTTATAATTACAATTTAAAATATCCTCTGAATATACACAAAGACTACACTGTGCAAATGGTGTCCAATTTTGGCATTAAGGCAAAAAAACAAACCAAAAAAAAAATAAACAACTTCTTGGACTATTTCACAAAACAATTTCAGTAACAACTATAAACAACAATATAAGGTTTCATTTTGCCACTTTAACAGTGCAGATTGTCACATTACCAATTTTTTTATGTCCAAATATTTTTAGAGGTTGCCTGGTAATGCCTTCATGAATAAATAAAACTCAAAATTGTTACTGCCATCTTCCAGCCACTTTCCAAACTCACCTCTCATGCGCTCTTCAAAACCAGCTGAAGTCAGGCGAGGGAGGTTTAGGGCGCTCCCTTTTCTGTTTGCCTGCTATCCTGGAGATCACACCCCTCTCACTGCTCCTCTTCAAGCTCATTATCGCGGTTAAATTATTTCCTCCCACAAGAACGTTAATTAACACACACGTCCAGACCACGTCTGGCCGCGCAAATTGATTACAACATCAGAGCCGGTGTGTGTGCGTGGTTGGCCTCTGCAGGAACAAAAGGCAAACTGGCCCTCAGTGGGGCCTACAGGCCTCTAATGGCTGCAGAAACATATTACATATGCCACACAATGTATAGCGTTCTACCCGCACTGTGTGTGTGCATGTGAAAAAGAGTGCATGTCTTTTATGCACATGCTAATGAGAGAAGGGAGGTAATGCATGCATGTAGCTTAACAAAGGGATAGTGGTAATCAAGAGGTATCAGACACAAACACACAAGAAGACAAGTGCCTGCATGGCGGCACAAACACACACATACGCAGACACACTCTTCAAGCTGAGGATGTGAATTTTGTCATTACGACAGAGCAGGATGGGTAATTTCAGACTTGGCCTCAATCACCAGTGTTAAGCATAATTTCAGTCCTGAAGGGGTTAATTAGGGGCTGTGAAGAGAGGCCTGAATTAATTGGCTTGTGCCTGAAAAGACAGAGAAAATAATAGAGGGAGAGGGAGAAGGGTTGTGGTGTTTTTATGCATCACAATCAGTTGACAGTGTTGACTTACCATTGCCATAACTACATGTATAATATGTATCAGAAGTATTTGATACAAAAAAAGACTTACAGATACACAAGATAAGGCTGGTGGTATTCTGAATACTACATGATCTAATGATTAGCAATCTCAATTTCAAACTTAAAACTGTATATTTTAGATATTAGTGTATTGTATTGAAACTGACAATGGCATTGATGTTAGAATTAGAAACACCACTCAGTCACATGTTCCGTTATTACCATGAACCTGGGTAAGGATGAATGGTCTTGCTGGAGTAGGGTTGACTGCTACAGAGAGGGTAGGGGAGTTGCCAAGCAAGAGAGGGACACAGTGTCATTATTGGTTTGGGTCTTTTCATCGGATTTGTTGACAATAAGGAAACTACAGAGTTCAGATGCTTCAACGTTTTCGGAAACATAGCTCAGCGCAATGACAGAAAGACTAGGAATGAAATGAGAGGCGCAAAAGGAGTGAGGTAAAATGGACAAGTGAGTGCAACTGAGAGGAACAAGGAAGTTCTGTGCATCACGGGTGTTTTTTTTTTATCTCCTCTTTTATTTAAGTGGAGGTGCGTTGATCGGCGCCACGCCTGAGCACCCATGAAACAGAGTTGGCAAAAAGCTGATGGGGAGAAAAAAAGAGAGTCCTCCATCCCCTCACTCTGTCTCTCAGTCTCTCTCCCTTCCTCTCTGCAGTACTGAAAGGCTCATCAGGACTTGTCATCGCTCTAATGAATATCATTTAAATTGCTTTGTGTATGGGAGTGAGTTTGGATGTCGATTTAATTTGCGCATGTGTTTGAGCTCTTGTGCTTGGCGGGGCGGACGGACGGAGAGCGGCAGCCCTAATGAAACGCCGGCCTCGGTGACAGGCTGACGAGGCCCGACCCGATCAGACGGCTTTGAAAGGAAATTCTGACAGGGCGGCGGAGGTAGGGAATGCAACACACACACACACACACACACACACACACACGAATGTGCAGACAAAATGGAAAATACAAAGATGCAGAAGTACACAGACAGAAACACACATGTACAACACTCGCACGGAAAGATTAAGACACCAGATACACACTTGTGCAAGAATATTAATGTGTATCCATTTGCATATGAACTCAGCTAAACGAATGTATAGTATGGAGAAAAATCAGTACACTGTTTTCTGGAAATAAACTAACTCCAAGCCAGGTTTGTGTTATCACAGTATCCCAGTGTGTTGTGCTAGTGAGGTTAGCTGAGCACCTGTCCTAATTTGCAGATCCTATCCCCTTTTAGCACCGCCTTGCTAATGATGGCACCTCAGTGTCCCTGAGCTGGGGGAATATGTAAAATAACACCCTCTTCATTCTGCTCAAGATGAGCCGTACCAGCCTATAAGCATGGCCTTATCAAAATGAAATTACAATATATGCTGATACCGTATTTCAGCAACCACCACCCCCCACCCCAATGCACCAGCTCCCCCCACTCCAAATCCTCGCGTGTGCACTCCCACCGCCGCACGCCTGGTGAAATATTACAACCTTTCCCAAAGCAAAAGATATAAATCCGCATTGAGGAATTGCAAAAACAGCACAAAGCATTCCCAGGCTGGCCTCTATCTAGTGAGGCGCTTATGATTTAGCATTGCAGGTGTATCAAGAGCACTCTCTCTCTCTTCTTCTCTCTCTCTTTGCCTGTGGCACACAGGCGAACGTGGTCGCGCGCCACCCGCTCAGCCGCAGTGCCCTGTTTCATTACTATCACCCAGAGGTTTTTTAATTGAGTCAGATCCAATTATGAGCCAGCAATTAGCTATTAATGTAATCAATTACTCCTCCATGCTTGTCACATCAGAATGTGATGCAGATGTGGAATGTGTGTATGGTGCATTCAGCGCATTACCAGCTTTATCACAGTCATGGTGGGGAAAGGGAAAAGCGGTCAGCTAAAGAACAAAAAAAAAAAATTAAAAGAAATGAGAAGATGGCACAACTAACCCATATGAAGAAGCACCTTGCATATGATCTGATCCCAGCTGCATGTTGTCTGTGTCTCTCTGTGGATTTCATCCTCTTCAGTAATGAACCAAGTTAGACTGCATACACTTTCATACAAAAAATAGAGCTGGATAATACTTTGGCATTGCAGCTGCTGATTTAAGGGAATAGTTTGACATTTTGGAAAGAAAACATGCTGTTTTTTTTTCTTTTTTTTTGCTGAGAATTTGATCAGACAATCAATGCCACTGTTATGCTGGTATGGTAAATATGAAGCTACCATGACCAGTGAAGACTCCAGGAAGTCACCCCCCATAAAACCACATCTTGTCATATATCTCAGTTATATGACAGTTTATATCTCAGTTTTGTATGATTAAACATACACACACACACACACACACACACACACACATACACGCACACACACACACGTATGTATGTATGTTCATTAGTAACCTTAAGAGGTGTTGGTAAGTGTATTTTTTTTTTTTTTTTAACTTTGGACAGAGCCAAGCTTGCTGTTTCCCCCTGTTTGCATTCTTTATGCTAAGCTAAGCTAACTAGCTGCTGGCTCCAGCTTCATACGTAGAATACAGATACCAATCCTCCTGTAATTCTTAGCTAGAAAGAAAGCAGTAACAGTAAGTGTATTTCCAAATTTCAAGAAAGATATATTGGTATCAACATATATTTAACATGTTCACATGCACACAGGAAACCAGGTTACTGTGAGAGATCAGGTTTAGCAGGTAATCACATGTTCATCCACTGTGGTAACATGGTTACTGTGAAATATTGATATACATGCTGCAGGTCAGTAATGAGATTTGTCTGCTACATCCAATGTTACTTTAGAGCCATGGCTTACTTACTTAAAATTTTCCTTTCAGCACAAATGTGCCATTTTATAATAGGGTAACCTTTAGAGATGGAAAGATTCATTATTCAGTTTGTTTTGATAATTGTCATTTTTCAAGCAAAAATGCCAAAAAAAAAAGTAACAGTTTTGGTTCCAAATGTGAATGTGTTTGCTGTTTTCCAAGTCCTCTATATCTAATAATAAAGTGAATGTCTTTATGTTTTCAACAGCTGTTTTGGACAAAATCTGAAACTGTAATGGGAAATTTTGACTGTTTTCTGACATTTTTCAGACCAAAGGATTAATCAGTTAAGCAAGACAATAATCAACAAAAAATCATTAATGAAAACAAATATTAGTTGCAGCCCTAGCACCCAATTATAGCTAAATGGTTTTATTAATGTTAAATAATTTACCAATCCTTGACATGTCAATCATAAGTCATTAATGTGAATACATTTTGGGTTGCCAGTTCTAGATTGTGGAAAAATTGTTCTAGATTGTGGAAAAGATTGTGTTCATGCCTTCTCTTTGGTAGTAATGCGGTTATAAATGCTGGTAATCCATGAATAAAAGTTCATGGGTTTTTTTCACTTTCTAATAAGCCATTGTGTCTTTGATTAAAGATGTGTAATTTCTAAAGGGTGTTAATCCAGCAACTCTACTGTATATTAGACATAAATTAAAGGAACTGGATCTGGCAACCCCAAAGTTCTAAAAAATGGCTTAACTGATGACTGATCTTCATTCATCGTCATTAATAAACAACGAATAAGCCATTAGTTATAAGTTATAATTCTTTTATGAAGTGTGTCTTACTATGGTACCAATTTTTTAAATTCTAAAATACTGATATCAGAATCAGAATCTAGTACCAGCACAACATTACAATAAGGCTAAATTAATGTTATTGCAGCTATAGTGATGTTTGTTGTGCATGATACAATTCATAGTAAATAAGAACAGTCTGACAATTTGTAGCCACTTTTATCCTGAAAGATGCATTATGAAGTTCAATGTCTGCCATGGAATGTTCTTGTAATTTATATACATTTTTATACACTCTGTCAGTTACTGTGTAATATTTTCCATTTTCAGTTTGTTGCTGCACAATTTTAACTGGTTTACATATCATGAGCTTTTGTGTGACACATAGTCCAGCGGCTACAGACTCAACCTTTCTAAATGACACAAATCTTACTCTGGAGGCACAACGTGTTGAATGAAAACGCATAGTTGAGCTGTTACAAACTCTCATATGCACTGGAAAATATTGAAAAATCTCAGCGAGAGAGACAAAGAAAGAAAGAAAGAGAGAGAGGGCCCTGACAGTCCAGGCAACCAGGCAAGTTAAACAGACACACATAATAGGATATTAAACTTTAACTACCCCATATTCATTCCAATCATCCAGGAGAGAAACGGCCCAAACTTCAGGCTCCAAATTTCATTTGTGTCTCATTGGAAAGGTTGAATTTATGAGGCCTTTTTGTTAACAGAGAGGTATGTGCCGGATTAAAAAGTTCTCCAGGCCTTTTTGCTCCAGTCTCTCTCTCTTAGTGACATATGTCTTCATTTGTGAAGGCTCAGCTCGTGCCAGGGTGGAACTTTTATTGGCAAGAGCCCGTTTCCCCCAGGAGAACTGTTAAGCAGTGCACAGGAAATAAAAAGGAATGCCAAGTTACTTCCCTAATGTCGTGAGTGATTTCATTACCTCAGACACTGGACTAATTTAGGGCAAGTGAAGGAATGGGATTTCAACATGCAAAACAGCAGACACTTACCCACCAGAAAACCACAGAACTCTGAACTCATACAAAACTGCATTCATAAATGAAAACAAATGGGGATCTGAAACTGCAGAGAGGTACAATGGAAAATACACTTAACTGCCTCACATCCTGAAGGCAACTTCTCTTTGGACTGAAGCCTGCTAAAAGGGCGATCAGTTAAAAACCATGAGATTGAGAGGGAGTAGAGCAGGAGAGGAAGAGGAGGTGGTAAAATGAGACCTCATTGCAGGGCGGGCGTGAAGCTTAGATGATCCCATGATGAGCTGAGCGCTTGTCAGGATGGCGAGGTCGTCGCCAGCCGAGATCTCTCTCCTCTTAACTAACCTGCATCTTGACAAGGCAATCAAGTCCCTCCCCAAGTGTAATTAAATGATAAGTTCATATTTGAGGGACAATTGTGAGGCGGCCGGTCGGAGAGCGCTGTCACGGCGAGCTGCTGGCGTGACGAATACCCTTATTAGCAGCCACACTGCACCCTGTCAAGAAGAGGGCTAACCAGGAGTGTGTGTTGGAGAGGTAGTAAAGGTAACGCTGTCGTTGCACACACACACATCCTCCATCACACCAGAGCCAAATATGCACACGAATGAGCACACGTCACTGCACTATCGTTGAATAGACACTCACATGCACACGCCGTCGCCGGTGATCGTTTAAGATATGCCCACAAAGGGCAGATGGAGGTAAAGGGGACATGCACTCCAGCGTGTCAGCGCAACATGCATCTCCCTGTAAATCAATGAAAGATGATGTGAGCTCTGCGTCCCAGCTGTTTGATATGCAAACGGTTTTTCTATGCAAATTTGTCTCGACAGCTTTAGACACACAGAGCAGGAGAGTGGCTTCAAGGCCCAGGTGTGCCAAGAGAAGGAGGATAAAAAAAAAAACAAAACATAAATGACAAACAGCCGATTTGGACAAGAGGTTTGTTTAAGCAGTGCTGCACCTATGATGTTTGCTCCCCCACTTGTCTCTTTTTTTTCCCTTTCCATTCACCCTAATGCTGGGATCATCTCTCAGAACAGCAAAAAGGTGCTTGGCAGACACAATGCACCTACAGCTATTATGAAAGGGTGAGCAAACATTACACTATTCACAAAATGCCTTCATCAAAAGAAAAAGCGCACCAGATAGCTTTTTGTGTTCTATTTTCTCTGTTGGTGTCTGTGTGTAAGATATATCCCCTCCCTTCCCTTTCATGGGGTGGATCTTGAAGTGTGTGCTCGCTTTAATCCTGTGTGTGCGGCTCGGTGTAGTGCAGGCCTGCTCTCGGCAGGACTCCCATTGTGGCGTTCGTTCATTGTGTCTGTGGGATAAAGCTGCCTCTGTTGTCTAGCCAGCTTCCTGCTTCAAACACCGCCTGGCTGCTCTGTGGAGATCTCCCTCCTCCCATCCGCTCTTTTTCTCTGTCTCTCTCTTTCTCTGTCTGTCATTCACCCTCTCATCTCAATTGTTTACCTCTGTCCTTTCAGTCTGTCTCGCTCTCTCTTACTTGATTCACAACTGCCCCTCCTCTCTTCACATCTTAAGAAAATAAACCTGCTCTTTCAAGCTCAAGCTGTACAGTGAGAGGGATTGAAGGAGGAGCATGTGAGGGTTTTTTTTAAAAAAAAAAAAAACAAGAGAGGAGTGGGTAAAGAGGTGAGGGGATGAAATGACACCAGCAGCCAAGGAAAACCAAAGACCAAAGAGGGGGAAATGAACTGACACATACGGCACACAAGCATGACTCACGTTTCATGATTGCTTTTCAATGCCCGAGTCATTTTTGAGCTGCCACTCGAGCTAATATACCAGCGCTAATGTTCAGCTGGGGAATAACTGAGAAAGAACAGAAAGTGAGCATGTAACACACACCATTAGAAACTTGGAAAAGTTGGAAACTCTCAAAATTCTCCACAGGTGATACTTTTCTCTTTGCCCATGACTTCTTGCAGCTGACCAAGTGGCACGGCAGTAAAGAAATGGGCTCCACTTCAGATTTCAGGTTAATAAATCATAGAGAGGAGAGGCTTGTTAAATTGAACTTTATATAACTTCTGTTTAAAGGTCAGCGTTCTCTTTTTCGGAGGTAATTTAAAGATTAGAGGAGTCAGTGTTTCCATCACACTCACACACGCGTACACACACACACATTCAGGTGGGCATATGAACGCACACTTATGGACACGTACATGCGCATATACACATGTGCCATTCACATAAAACAGCAGGTCTTAGATGAGAGGGCTCGAGGTGACACTTTTTAATCATTTCTTCGCCCGTGCAAACTAATCTGGGCGCCATTCGCACATACCTGAGCAACGTCCAGCTTTAATTCCCATAGCAGCTAATGATAGAATTTCCATTCTTGTCTTTGAATCAAGGCCTTGTTTGACAGATTAGAATGTCATTAAAAGCTGCCCATGCTGAGAAGCTCCAGATGTTATCATTGGTGTGATTGGTGTGTGGGCTGGCTAAAAAAATTCTCACCAGTAGCTAACTTGTTGGAAACTTTGACTTACTTAAAGGTACACTCTGATTTTGTTGTTGTACACAGCAGCACCCCATAAATGTCTGCCCAGCTCACTTTTTATTATTTGAAACTGAACACAATTCAAATGAATGAGTTTGAAATTGACTGAAATAGAAAGGAAAGCAAACAAAATCAGGCATTCATTAAAAAGTCAAGGTGTGAAAGTTGTGAAAATGTAAAAGTAAATGCGGTGACTCAAAGTGAAATTATCTCTCTTTCTCCAAGATTTTTGTTCTAGTTAGCATGAAACTTTGTTATATCACTGCAAAAGAGTAATGAATCAACAGATAGGTTCTTATTTGAACCCATGAAAATGTCATTACTTGAAACTGATGCAGAAGTTTTTTTATTAGAAGGGTTGTGCCTCCAATTTAAGGACAAGATGGGCTTTATTTTTTTAATTGGTTGGAGTTTGACGCACTTTTCTAGGCTTGCATGAATAAACCCCCCAAAAATACATGTAGTTTGAGCTGTGCCATGACTTTTACGGGGTATGAAGTCGGAACTTCAGGTCACATGACACTTTCTGACTCAGAAAGACATTTTGCCTTACACATCCAAGAAAAAAAATCATCACACATGTTCAAAGTCAATCACCTTTGAATTCTATAAATACAAGTTATTGAGTGCAGTCTTTCTGTCATTCACTGAAATTGATCATACTGCACTGCCGTATTGCTATCAAGGCCCTGGACGGATATTAGAGAGAATCTGGAAATGTTAGTCACTCAAGTAGAATGTTAACATAAGAAACTCACTGATGGAAAGGCACTCAATTTTGTGACTTATCAGGTGTCATGTGATATAAAAACAATGAAAAAGATGACTTACTCTAATAGATTTGGGGTGATTTCCATTAAAGGTACACGTACAGTTCCCAGATGCTATACAAAGCAGTCTGTCCTCCAACATCACTATTATTACTCCCAAGTCCTGGATCAGAGATGGAAGGAATTTTACTCAGCCTATGAGCTGGGGGAGAAACTTTCAATGGAATAAATTGGGAAGTCATTTTTGGATTCCTGAGCTATTGTTTATTCATGGCATGACTTGGCACTGATGTACTGATGCACATACTGATGTACTGATGACAGATTTGGGTAGATTTGATTTCAGTCTAAACAGCTTTAGTATGTTCAGTAGTATAATTGGCTGCTAACACAAATATGAATTCAGAAAGGGTTGTGATTAAATAAATATAAAACTGTATTACTCAATGATCATAAATTCTGTAATGACAGCTTGCATCTTTATAATGCGTCTGGCAGCAAAGACTAAAGGGAAACTACAGTTTATTACAACTTGGGTTTTATTTTAATCACTCTGGCCATGGTAACATGGTACTTACCAAAGCAATTACTGAGATCTCAGAACACAGCAATATAAATAAAAAACAGGTCCAACTGGGCAACAAACACAAGCAATCAGATGATCATACAGGCAGTAAACATGTTCAGCCAGATTACTTAAACCACTTTTTGGAGAATAAAACTGAAAGTAAGCACATCTGTAACGTGGCTCAAAAAAAAAACCCTTTTTGCATAAGATTACTGTGAGTGCCCTCGCTACTGGAAGTTGGGTCAAAGTATAACCAGGAATTTGGGATGGAAGTTGTGAGGGATGTTTTGGTTGTAATTTCAACCACTTGTTCTTATTTTCTCTTCCAAATAAATTTGACTAATCTGAGAGTTTGTTTTCTACATGTATGATCATGTAGTTTGTCTTGCTGGACCTATGTTTAGCATTCACTATGTTCTAAGATCTTGGAAATTACTTTGGTGAATGTTATTGTTATAAAAATTAGGATATACCTGGGTGTGAGCCCCTTTTCCTTTGATGTTTTAAGATGATAGTTTCTCTTTGATTCAGTGACCTGTATACTAAATAACCCAAGGGTGAAGGTTTAGGATAAATATTTAGGAGACGGTCATAAAGGGTCTAAGGGAGGCCATGAGGTGTTAAGTTAGATTGGGGGTGACCATAAAGTGAGATAATATCTTAACTGTGGAATGTGTCTGAAAGCATCAAGAGAAAGCCCAGGTATATAAGCAGACTGTGAATGCTCCTCATGGAGCCTTTTCTTTGTAACCCCACTTGTGTGTTGCATTGTAAAACGTTCCTTCTTGTACAAGAAATTAAATTCAACCTGAACTCTGATTCTTCGGATCCGGTCTCCATCATTTTTAAGGTCGTTAAGAAGAAATTCTTATGACATTTTGGCGCCCGAACAGGGACCCCAATAACTGTTCTCCTCTGGAAGCAACGGGACTGAAAATCCTGCAGGAAAATGACCAAAAGACCTCCGCCACGAGGTTCTTAAAACCTTGTTTTGGCTGGGGAGGCCAGGACCAGCTGAGAGAGGAGACAGTGACGGGGTCAACCAAAGAGAGAGACGGACCGAAGGACTCAGAAGAAAAAAAAAAAAAAAGAAAAAAAAAAAGAGAAAAAGGTAGGCTACAAAATTTTTTTTTTAGTACTGATCAGTTGAAACTCCTAAGGCAAGTCCTTAGTTGAGGGGACTCCTAAGGCAGGTCCTTAGTTGAGGGGACTCCTAAGGCAGGTCCTTAGTTGAGTGGACTCCTAAGTCAGAGACTTAGTTGAGGGGAAATGTCTTTGGAACGACAATTGGAAAAACTAATCCCTCAGGCCTGAGTAAACAAAAAGACGTCTAGGGAAGTCAGGGACTTCGTAGTATAGTGTTGTTTGTGAGTCTAGGACTCGACAAATAATACTGGGGGAGTCAGGGACTCCGATAATAATCATGATTAGTGTCTGTTTTTTGTGTGTTGTTGTTTGTTAAAATAAAAAAGGCCTAAGTATAATAAATATATAAATCATTAATATTAGGAATAGGGTTTTTAATATATGGTAGTTATTAACAGTGTCTCAGTGAAATGAAAACCAGACAAGGGTAACCTCACGGTGTCAACAAATTGTCTGGAGCCTGGAAACCTAACGGTGTCAACAAAGGTTACACATTTCACTGATCGGACAAGTTGCTCGGGTGAACTCCATACAAACTGGTTGGCTGTTAAGGGGATTAAAAGAAGTAAAATAAGTAGTAAAATAATCCTACTAAATAATAATAATAGTGAATAAATAAAATAGAGAAAAATAGAGAAGGAGATTTGAGTAATGGGGAACTGTTTTAGTTATAAAACGCAGTTAGGACAGTATAGCGGAGATGCCAAGCGCATGAAAATATTACATCCAGATAATGTTAAATATCTTCAGAGATGGCAGGAAAAGTATGATTTTGTAGGAAGGTTGGATGTAGACGCATGTGAAGAATTAGTGAAAGATATTCGTGAGGTAGTAAAGAAGGAGAAGAAGAAGTCGAAGAAGGAAGGTCTGCTCCAGGCCAAGGTGTGGCTGGCAGAAGCGAGGGCCAGGCAAGCTGGCATACAGAAAAGAAAAAGAGAAGTAGAAGAAAAAATTGTTAATCAACAGGATAGAGAGAAGCGAAATAATATATATCCTGTTGTATATTCTGCCCGAGACCGACAGAGTGATGACCACTATGTGCCATGTGGGCTCCGTCCGGATCCTCTGCTCAATCCTGAACCCCAGCCTCATCCTCCTCCTCCTCCACCGCTGCCGACCGCTCCGCCGCCTCCTGTTCCTGCACCTGGCCATCCCCTCCTGGACGTTAATGTCATTCCACGGAGACGAGTAGTGGCTATACAAGACCCCCAATCTCCCCTGAGGACACGAAGCGGTACAGTATACGGCCTTCCACACACAGTACATGTGAGAGATAAGTTGAGTCAGGAAGAAGTAGAGCAAGATGAAAGAAAAGATGATATGCCTTTTCTCGCACCTATGATTGAACTTCCAAACCCTAGAGCAGGCTTAGATGTAGATGGGGTGATACAGCCACTCACAGTAAGTGTGTTTAGGGCATGGACAGATCAGGATGTGAGAGATGCAACCAAAACCATAGTCCGTCCTGAAGAAGATGGAGAAGCCTTTATTGAAGAGATGAATCAGCTCTTCAGGAGCTTCGGGTTAAATGCGATAGAGGTAGAAAGAGCGGTCAGGACGATAGTGCCAAAAGTATGGTGCCAAATAAGAGGAGATTGGGATCCTCTTATTAATGGTGATCCAATTCCGTTTGGTCATGTAAATTACGCTCCACGAGTAGATCAGCTACTGGGGAGAGTGGTTGCACATTACAGGGGACAGGCAAATTACTCACGAGTGTCAGAATGCAAGCAGGCACCTACAGAGTCAGTACCACTTTTTGTTGAAAGAATGAAAAAGGTGTTCCGTATACATAGTGGAATACCAATAGATAATGCTGATGCTAGTCCATATAGCATGCAATTAAAAAATGCACTCATGATTGGATTCAGACCAGAAATCAGTCAATTTGTAATCAAACATTTGATTGCTTGGAAAAACGAAGGACTGCAGAGAACCATTGATTATGCAATTCATGCAGAAGAAACGATTGAATTGAAGAAGCAAAAGAAAAAGGCCGTGAATACGTTTCTGTGTGGTGATGATGATGACACTGATGAAATATTTTTCCGAGGTGATTACGGAGGGAGACGGAGGGGAGGAAGCGGTGAGAACAGGGGAGCGGATGATAGGAGTGATGTGTGCTACAGTTATGGCAGACTTGGACACTTTGTAAGGGAGTGAAAGGCCCCAAAGAGGATGAGGAGATGGAGGGGAAATGGACAAGGAAGAGGAAGGAGCGGAGGAGCGGAGTCCAAATGGGAGGAAAAGAGAAAGGATCACTCTGCGTGACTAACTCCAGTTACAGGTCATGCATCCACACACACACACACGCGCATCGACAGATGATGAGGTAGAGGTAGATGAAATTTGATCAGAGGGCAAGTACATACTTACAAAAGAATTTTGTTTAGATTCACAGCAGTTTTGACGTATGTGGTACCCATACGTCAACAGGAGGGATATGAGAGTTAATAAACAAAATAAATACAGATTTCAAAAACTATTCAAAAAAAATTTTTTTTGTGCGTCATGTTAAGTGCGTGGTAAGCAGAATGCCCAAGGTAGACTAAGACTAAGGCCATGTTATTGTCAGTAGGAATCATGTTTGCTATTTTAGTCACTTGTGGATGTTGTTGTATTCCATGTATAAGAGAGTTGGTGCAAAGATTGATAACTACTGCTTTAACACGACAACAGTTGTTTTACCAGTCTGTCTCCACAGAGAAAGATTACGAGAGACATGGGGAGATCTACGGATGGTACGACCAGTTGACGATGATGGAAGAGACCATTTGTGGACATTATGATGACGAGATACCTTCTGGAGATGGGACACCTGCTTAGTTTTTATCCCACAGCACAATGAAGAACCTATAGAAGATCTGAGAAGAAGTTATAGGGTTCTGATGTAAATGTATGCTTAAGAGAAAAAGACTGACAGTACATTGTATATACATTTGTAGAAGTTTTATTCTTTTTCCGAATTAGGGAAATTACCTTTAGGTAGGGAGAGGTTCTCATGATCGGGTCCAATGAGTTGATCAGCCCGTGTGAGAACAAGTTTTTTTATTTTTAAAGCTGTGAATGTAACTATACAATTGTTCTTGTCAGAGTGAATGTTTTTGTACCATAAAGTGTGATTAAGCATACAAAAGAGATTACAACAAGTTAACACAGAGTAATAGTCGCCGAGGCAGCGGGGCTGTGTGGAGAATTTTCCTGTCCGGAAGAAACAGAATGAAATGACAAGAAGGATAAAAGAACTGCCAGACAGGTTTTTCACTCCCACAATGTGTGTTGACTTATTGTTGATTAATCATTTGACTCACCTAATTTTTATGATATGTTTGCATTTTTGTATCTTTGAAAAAGTACAAACAGGGGGGAAATGTTATAAAAATTAGGATATACCTGGGTGTGAGCCCCTTTTCCTTTGATGTTTTAAGATGATAGTTTCTCTTTGATTCAGTGACCTGTATACTAAATAACCCAAGGGTGAAGGTTTAGGATAAATATTTAGGAGACGGTCATAAAGGGTCTAAGGGAGGCCATGAGGTGTTAAGTTAGATTGGGGGTGACCATAAAGTGAGATAATATCTTAACTGTGGAATGTGTCTGAAAGCATCAAGAGAAAGCCCAGGTATATAAGCAGACTGTGAATGCTCCTCATGGAGCCTTTTCTTTGTAACCCCACTTGTGTGTTGCATTGTAAAACGTTCCTTCTTGTACAAGAAATTAAATTCAACCTGAACTCTGATTCTTCGGATCCGGTCTCCATCATTTTTAAGGTCGTTAAGAAGAAATTCTTATGACAGTTATCATAACCGATAAAACTGATGGCCAAAGCTATAAAACCTAAATAATAAGAAAAATATCTTTAAAGTGTCTTCCCTTGTCTGTGTTCTGTACAATAAGACAAGATAGATCATGTAAGTCAGTCAGTAAGTCATGATCATGATTTGTTTAGTCTTTAAGCTTCATTATGAAACTATGAGATAAGTTAAACAGTAAACTTAAAAAAAAAATGACTGTGGACTTTGGTCTTCTATCCTGTGAGAAAGTTATGTGGGTTCTTCTGGCATGCAAGGTGTGAATCAGTCCCTGATGGCTGGATGACTTCTTGATGACTAGAAAGAAAACCAGAGAGTGGAGAGTTAGAGCGCAGATGTCCATCAGAGTAATACTTTAAAAAGCACATCTCTCCTCCTCTCCCCTCTCTCCTCTTCCTCCTCTCAGAGAGGCCTGTCACATGCACTTTGCACTGATGGCTGACGGATCAGGCCAAGACACTCGTCTCAGGGCACTCCTCTATATATCGTTAATTTAATGCATGATGACGTGGCCAATTACAGAAGGCCTGCACGCTCAAATAGCATGTCAAAACCTGTGTATCAATCTATTAGGTCCTGTCTCCTTGCACATTACAAGGCACCTTAAAGCCCATCCCTGCTGCTGGAGGAAAGTGCTGACCTCATGGGAAACAGGCCTCTGATCCTCTCTCTGGCCTTTTAAAGTATATAAAAACAAACATAAGAGGCCTTAAACTGGCATTAAAGTAAGATCAGGGGGATGAGAAAGAAATCTATGGCTGTGTATTTGCATGGATATGTAAGCATTTATTCAAAGAGCAGTGCTACTGTCATGCAAGAGGCTTTTTACCTTTTAGTATTTGAAGACCACTAAGTTGGCATGGACCGTGGTAATGGAAAGGGGTTTGTTGGTGCACTGCATTGATATTGCCTCTCTCTGAAAACTTCTCCTTTGTCTCTATCTCCCTCCTTCCCTCTCTCTTTCCTTGCCTCCCTCCCTCCCCGTGGGAGTTTGTTGCTGACAGGAGGGGCTGTGAAGTTTGACTGGCTCAGCTCAGGCTTTGATGCTGTCACTTCCCATCCACTCAGAGAGTTCAAGGCCATCAAGCTCTTGCAAATGAGCAGGCACCGGTGCAGGGAGATGTACTGAGTGGTGAGGCCAGGGGCATCTTGTCCGTCCCCATGCCCAGTGCAGTGCCCTTACACTTTCTCAGCTACAGGAAGATGGTGTGCTGCAACCAGCCATGTGCCCACAACAATGTATGATGCATTCAGCAAGAAAGAAGGTATACAGACTGTAGGTAGATAGGTTTGCAAACTATTTCAGCCTCTAGAGTTAATTTTACACAGTGTTCCATTAGGTCAGATCTCAGACCAAAAATGTCTGATTTGCTTTGTGGCACAAAATGGGAAGTGCAATGTTTTCCAGCACAAAAATAAGCTCAAATCAGATTTTGTCAGAGACAACTTGACACGTTAAATCGAGCAATTCAAGTAGCCTATTGACGCTTGTGGACTTCTCAGGTAGGAAACAATGAAACTGTGACACAACATTTGTGTACCAAAAATAGTCCACAGATCATTTCTGACCATTGTCATGACAACACATCTGTATACGTATGGTTGATCAGATAGGCTGTTGTTTAAATGTTTGCAAAGAAAATCAGGCTTATCCTAAAGCTAGGCCTGGATTAAAATAACAGAAACAACTGGAATCATTCCTAAATTTTGAGCTTGGTTGTATGTACCATATGTTGCTTTTTAGCAAGCAAGCAAGACCTAACAGTCAGTGTTTTTTTTTACATGTTTGTACCATAAGTTGCTATCTTGCTTAATAGATAGAGCTAATAGTCAGCCTTTGTGGCATCTGAATACCGACTGTAAAAGTGTGGAAGAGGGTGGAATAAAGTGAGATGAAACTTTTCTCCACACTGAATCTGAAACATAGCTTTAAATACTTTTAGAGTGTATTTCTTCGTGCTTTAAGGGGAACCTATAACACTCATTTCCAGCTCTATATTTTTATTATTGGACTCCACTATAGTAGGGATGGGAATTTAGAACCAGTTCATGTTGAGAGCCGGTTCCAAATTGTCCAGTCCATTGGAATCGTATGACTCCGACCTTATCAGTTCCTCTTATCAATGTGATGTTAATGGATCAAAAAAGGTAGAACTCAACAGCAAGAGAGGTGCAGCCTTCAGACTGCCTACACACTAAAGTTATCTTCAGCTATCTTGTAATTCATCTTCAAAAAGGCAGTGGTTGCAAATATGTTTTGATTTAATGACTAAACAATTACCTTTGCAAGAGGAATGTGAAGTATATTGTGAACTTTCTATGCCGTCACCCAGAGACCAACATTGGCGGAGCAGAGCAACGATCAGCAGTAACAAATGAGACCAGCTGACACACACTGCAGCATTAAACAACTTAAACCAACTCTGAGGAGAACCGTATCAGAGTCGTGTTAACTTACTGCTGATATAAACCCTACATTTCCTGCTTCACTGCTTCATATTAAAAGCTTTTAAATGATGAATAATGGGAGTCTTTCATTGTGAAGAATTTACAAGAAATGAAACGCGTTCCTTCCCCATGCCCAGTGCAGTGCCCTTACACTTTCTTTAGTTAAAAAAAACATTGGAAAATAAGTGTTCAGAGCAGTTTGAAGCTAGTGCTTTTTGCTCACGGGGATTACCTCTACATATGTTTATCTCATTATTTGACACTTTGGCCACATTTAATATGAACATTGGGCATTGTAACATTATACTGTACATATGACTGAAAGTAAGGGAAAGCATAATTAATAGGTCCCCTTTTATTGACAATGTCATACTATACTCCTACAAATTAAATGTGTGCTTTTTCAATGTGAATTTGGTCTCATCAGAAATACCTTGCTGACTTTGTTCTTTGGTCACATAGTAACTTTGTAAACATTAACTTGGCTCTACTTTGTTATACCTCAACAGATGAAGTTTGTAACAGACTAACATTTGTATCACATTAGCACTGCAATACATCTGAAAAAAACTACATTACCTAAATATGTATGACAATTTCAGCATAGCTACAGTACACTCTACTCATTTACTTCCCCCAATATCATCTACAGGAGCTATAGGCAAAGACAGTCCTATGTATCTGTGTGTGACTGTGTGTGTTTGTGTGCGTGACTCTTCTGTAGTTTGCAGTGGTGTTATGTAAAAGATCCAGTAGGGTTTTGGAAGCTGTGTTCTACCTTGTTGTCTGCACTAGACAGATACAGTGACAGATACAGTGATAAGAAGGGAAAGTGTGTGTTTGTTCAAGTGTGTATTCAGAACAGTAGCGTGGTTGCATGATCTCCAAATCACAATATGTGTGTGTTTGTCTTTGTGAGTTAAAACGGAGTGTGACTAATGATAATTCTATAGTGTGCTGTGTGTGTATTTGAGAAAACTAGAATATTCAGCGTGTGTGTGTGTCCCTGTGTGTGTGAGCGACAGGGACGGGCGCTGATCTCTGGAGTGACAGGGCTAATCTCCCCAGTTACTGTCCCGCTCTCCTTGTCCTGTCGTGCTCCAAGTGGCTCTCTGATCAGCTCGCATTAAAGCTAAACACTTTGACTGATTTGGAGGAAAATCAAAATCAATTTGCACCAGGGCCCTCTATTCGGAGCCGTCCCCTCCGGGCCCTGGAGCTTGTCACATCCTCTCGGTGTGGAATTGACGTTTTGACACGCAAAGTTAGATTAAAAAAGAGACAGAGAGAGAGGGAGAGAGAGAAAGAGAGAGAGAAAGGGAATGAAGTTGAGTTTTCCTCCTGCCCACTTCCATCATTTCCCAAACCAGCCATGAGATCAAGGTAGCCTGGAACATGTCACCGCTGAACAGGTTCAATCATGGGATGTCAATCAGTGCTGGCTGGCTCAAAGCCACCTGGTAGCTCAGCATCCCATTATGTAAGTGTTAGCGTATGGTGGTTTTTGAGCAGGTCCCATGATATTTAGAGGAAAACAGCGAATGGACTCACAAACTGATGAACAAATCAAATTGGCGGCTGACAGACGCAGAGACCAAAAGACGGCTTGGGGACAAGCTGACTGACAGGTCTGATTGAAAGCGGGGCCACAGAGGAGTGACAGGCCGACAGACAAATGGAGTGTGACAAGCTAAAGCTGGTGTGTAACACTGAACACCATCAGCCATAAGTCGACGGCGATGCAACAATTGTGGCGTTTGATGGACAGAAGGTTGTCATGGCAAGTAAAAGTAGCGAAGGGTGATTGGCACAAGGAGTCTTATCTAAGAGTTTTTCTCTGTTTTAACATTTGCATGTGTATGTGTGTGTGTGTGTGTGTGTGTGTGTGTGTGTGTGTGTGTGTGCAACAAGAGCACAAGCGTGGAGCGGAGAGGAAGGGGAGCATATTGAATTAAAGTGACAAAAAGTGGGGATGTAAGATGAGGGAGAAAGAGAGAGGAAGCCAGGAGAAAGAGAGATCAGGTCATGTGGAGGTGAGTGGCCTTATCACACACACACACACACACAGAGGATGTGGTCCATTTGCAGTGACACGCGTAGTGATATCTCAGCTGGCGTCGGCGAGGAGACGGGCTGTTTGTCGGCCTTGACAGTTTTGGGTGGGCTCAGTGCATCACACCAGCTCCTCCACTGTGAACTCTGCCGAACAAACGTCAATCTCCTGCTGTCTTATGGGGATTTCAAACTTAAACAAAACAGGGAGGGGAGAGATAGAAATAAAGGAAGATGAAAGAAGAAAGTCTAGAACTGATATGAATCTACAGTGCTTGCTTACAAACCCTGGCAACGTGTGATTTAGGTTTGCTTCATGATCCTCATCTGTTTTTTTTTTTCACTGTGTAATCTCCTGCACTTGTAACGAATTGAGATACGGCCGTGACTTGTTTGTAAAACAAGCTGTTTTATGTGTTAGTGCATAAACACATGGATCAACTTCACTTGATTTTCAGGCATCATCGGCTCCTGATAACTGCAGGGTTTCAGACCACCCCCATTTAATTAGCTTGATTATATTGTTAGGTTTTTTACTTGCCGACATAACCATAGCCGCTCTTTTAATTAGAATTAATTGCGCTCTAAGTGGAGGTCTTTCAATGAACATTAATATAAATTGTTAACTAATTAATCATCCTGTTGCTGACTCTTCCCCGTTGTTAACGATTATCCTGACCTCGCTGAGTCTCTGCTTCCTGCTGAGGATCTAAAATTTTCATCAGTGATTTCAAAACTGACCAACTGACATAAAACCATGTGCCTTCTAACTTCCTATTGGTATTCATTAGGGTCAGTCCTTGACCTCTTGGCTGATATGATATCATGGTCAGTGTGCAAGTGAGTGTATCAGGCGTGTCACAGTGATGACATTACAGGCTAGTCACGCTCACTAATGGGTAACGGCTCTGACGTCCAGTGCCATCACGTGGTTCAACCCCACAATGTCACGGTGCTGACAGGCCTATTAGCCAGGGTAGATGGGGGGGATGGGGCGTTGACACAGATAGCCCCTGACAGGGGGAGATGTAAGAGAGAGTAGAGTCTGTTGATACAGATAGCCCCTGATAGGAACAGAATGGTGAGGGGGTATAAAGTAAATGTGAGAGAGGCAACATACTGTAAGAAAGAGTGCTGTCTGTTGACTTCCAAACATATAGGAGGTCATGGAATTTGTGTGAATCTGAGGCATTTTCATCCCTCAGTGAATGCACAAGATATTAATGCATAGAACCATGTTATTCTGAAACTTGCCTACACCCTTATCAAAAACAATGGATCCCAGCAAGGTTTCCAAAAGTGGAAAGCTAATATATGACTACAGCAGGGCAATATCTATCATATGAAAGCACAGCTATGTTAGCAGAAATGGATTTACACAACTTTTTCAACTATTTGCATTATTATTTTACATAAAAGTAAAAAGAAAAACTTAGTATTTGCTGATAAATGTTGGTTTCCAAAGTGCTGAGTGGGTTATTTTAAGTGAGCATGGTCAGTCTTTAATTTAGGCTAGTGCTGTTGAGACCGAGAACAAGTTCAGAAATTGCTGAGTAATTCTAAGAAGGAATAAACCAAAACAGTAAGCATTCACAGTGTTGAAGGGGTGAACCTGGGATAATAGAGCACTTTGGTGAACCTTCAGGAGGGATGTGTCCCATTGATCGCTACAAAGAGACACTCACACTCTCACATTTATATCTTTAACATTTAGAATAGCTACTGCCTGTCTGATGGCCTACTGTGTGACAGACAAAATATCTGCACATTAATGATCTAAGCCTGGTAGCACTGGCAAATTTAGAAACACAATCAGTGCAGAGGACAGCAAAACTGTAGTGGTTAATGCAGATGTCTATAATTTAACAGAGAATAACAAAGTTTACTCAAAGTAAGTCAGCATATGGAATACATGCAAATTTTAGCAGAGTTCAGTTCTTTAATTGAAATTAATTACCTAAAACATTAGAATAGCTTTCCTTTGATCTGAATAAGTTGCCCATTCTTCTTTTCTATGGGTCCTGATTTCAATAAACATCTATATCCTCTGCCAATTACTCTGTAATGATGCGCTGAGTTCCTTAAATTAAATTGCCATTTAGCAAATTTGGACCCAACACTTATAATATTGGGAGGCATGCAGCCATGGTCATCAAGGTCCTGGTCCTGTACTGTCAACAACAAGGGAGCTGTCCAAGGTACCAACTCCGCACCGGACCGGTTCATTCCTGACAATGACTTACAGTACCATGTCTAATCACCAGTTTGAAAGGATATACATATAGTGAAGTGATGCCTGCGAGCTGGTTCAGGCAGCTCAATTTGAGCTGCCGCTTCACTTGCATGCCAAACTCCCCTCACTGTAACATATATTCAATGCACCCTTATAATCATGTCACCGTATTTAAACCGTCAGTGCTCCATTCACAGGCCCATTCCCAATGTCCACAATCACAGACTCAGACTTTGATGCATGTTTCTGTTACGTCAACAAGGGCTTAGGGCTGTCCTACTGTCAAATCATCAAGTGCATGAGGGCTCCTTGAAGACCTTTTGAGCCCTTAATGCCGTAAGGCTACATTTCTGCAGACTGAGGGAATAACCCACAGTTCATAGCATTGTGACATTAAATACATGGCTACCAGGGGAAGCCTGGAAGCATTAAAAAAAAAAAAAAAAGATTATATACTATTTCAAGCCATTGCAGCCTCTCACACCTACCAGGTGACGTAAATTAAGTCAATTAAGAGAGTTTAGGTCTTGAGATTGGGCCACACTTTGCTGCATGGCTGCCGCCACAATGCTTGCTTGCTGCCATTGCTGCTGCTTCCATTCATATAGCGTTTCAAAAGCAAATGTGCCTTTTCATATCATTTTGGAAGTTTGAGGAAAGAGTCATGTTTATGTTGTGTCCCGCCACTGCTTCCTCCAGCATTAGGCTAGCATTACCTGGAGCATCAAGACTATGATCAGTGGTTGTTCATCATTTCAGCCGGGGGAAAGTGTATGTACTTCAGGGGCTCAGGCTGGAGCTTTGTGTTGCAGTGGTTCTGGATTGGCTTTATAGTGTTCGCTCCTTGGCCGATGGCAGGGATCACTGCTTCAGTCACTGAGCTAAGTTTTGCTGCTTGTGCTTACATGCATGTACAGTAAATCCAAACAGTCAGTACTTGCTGTGATCTGCTGCAGTGGGGACCAGCACTCTTCAATGCAAGCGTTTCACTGTCAATGGAATACTTGAGTATGTAAATATTAAAGTAAATATTATGGATTGATATGTTGTGAGACTTGGATTTAACACCCAAATTTCATGGGCTGTGTCGCTGTCTATTATCAAACCTTTAATTTTTCTGGCTCTTAATTATCAACTTTGTGAGTTGGCTGACTGAAATAAAGCAACACCTTCAAGCTAGTTCTGGCAGCTAAACTCGAGCTGCTGCTCCACTCACATGCCATACTCTCGCCCTCACTGTAACATATATTCAACGCACCCTTATGCAGTATTTAAGCCATCACTGCCCTGCTCTTTGCTGCCTGCCTGCTGCCACACCACTCACATGCTTGCTTGTTGGTATTTCTGCTGCTGTTCATATATCATTTTAAAAACCCCACCTCCACACCAGCATCCACCTGTAGGCTCTAAGTTAGTATCGTCATTCTGCATTCCCTGCTGTGTGAGGTCAATGTTTCCCTGGTGGGAGTGACGAGGTCAGAGCCTAGACACCAAACACTAATGCTGTACATAACTACATTTAAATAATCATCTACTCCACATGAGTTGGCTGACTGAACTTGTTTCACCTGTTTGCTGAGTCTTGAGTCTTGATCAGATTACCATGCAAACAGAGTTTGGCAGTGTTCAGATGCCATACTTGTATAGCGCTTTTCTAGTCTTCAGACTACTCAAAGCGCTTTCACACTATGAATCACATTCACCCATTCATACGCTGAATGGGTACAGGGGCTACCATACAAGGTTCCATACCTGCCCATCAGAGGAAACTAAGCATTCACACTCATTCACACACTGATGGCACAGCCATCAGGAGCAATTTGGGGTTAAGTGTCTTGCCCAAGGACACATCGACATGTGGACAGGAAGAGCCGGGAATCGAACCGCCAATCTCCCGATTAGAGGACGACCCGTTTTTGGGGTGAGCCACAGCCACCCCAAAAACAGCCCTGCGTTAAAACAGTACAAGAGGCTACGTGTTATTTAAGGTACTAGTGAGACAATGAAATGTGATCCAGGAAGCTACAGATTAATGCATTTAAAGGCTTGTTAGAAGCCAAACCATTGCAACATTGGTAGTTTGTAATACTAACAAACAAGTTATCACAGTGGCAACTGTCTTTCGTCATGACAGTTGTAATGACAACAGCATTCATGTCACCAAGTAATCCACCAGGAATCTGCACTTCCATGTATGTGATTGGCCAGCACAGTGCCTTGCCATATGACATTGAGTTGCGTTGTAGCTTAAGTTGAGCCAGGTTAAACTTTTTTTTTTTTTTTTTGCTGAACCCTTTGCGGTGACTTCCCCATTGCGTAAACACACTGCCCTCATTCAAATGAATAGGAGGGCTGCGTTTTTTCTTACAGAGCTGATGTTGGTCTGAACATCCTCCTCTACAAATGAAACAGCTCTGCTTAATCGACATTTTCTCTACAAGGGGATGACAGTTGCCAAGTCTAGTTTAGCTAGGTCTGTTGTGATTATTGTTTTACCAAGAAGTCAATAAAACTACATTTGAGTGCTGCTACTGCAGGAGTCTTCTGTCTTTAACTCCACTATCTTATCTGACTATTCTTTCGAGCTAATCCTGACATGATAGGGACTTTGTGTGGTTCTGAGATGAGATTGATCACCAGACCTATACCCTGGTAACAGAGGTGGATAGCTATGGGGCATTGCCAGCTGTTAGTATGTATCAATTTGATACATAGTAAAAAATAAGTGGATATAAAACTTACCCAATTTGGGTCAAAGTAGCACCAACACAATACTTAACTTAGCCCAGTACCAGTGGGTTGGGTTATTTACCCCTAAAACATGGTCAACTTTACCTTAAATTAGTCACAAATTTATTAAAAACTGAAAAAGATATATTTATCATTAACTACCAGTATCAAATGTTGAACTGTAAGTTAAGGTGTATACAGATGTCACTTGTTTCAACTTATGTGATAATACCATGGCGGCAGTGAACAAAGGTGAAATAATTTATCCAGGAGTGGCTGCCATGTGCACCAAAACCACCAGGTAGCACATGTGAGCAGTCCAGATGCAGTGTCTGTTTCTCTGTAGGGTAGTCAGAACAAAATGGCGACCAATGGCGAGCAGATGTCATGGGGGAACAGAAAAATACTGTTTTAGAATGAAAATGCACTGGATGTGTATCATTCACAGAGAACATCGTTTGTGTTCATATTCAGCAACAGTTTGGCAACTTCATTAACACCAGATTGGTAAGGATCTGACAGTAATTAATGTTTTGTGTTCTGCTGCACATCTACACAGGTCAGCTGTTACACACAGATTCCAGCTTTATACAGTGGAATTGTTTGCAAAAAACAAACAAAAAAAACAGCCCTTATGGATACATTTTGAGCTCCAGAGCTGCAAGGATATTTTTATTTCAAGAAGCTAAGAGTCCAAGAAAGCCTACCGCTACATACCCAGGGATTGTGCTCTTCTTCTAAAAGGTACTCACTCCATTTTAAAGGAATATCTCTAGTGATCATGCAAAAGCAAACAGACTCTTATATTTACATGCATTTATTTCTTCTCAAGCTCCGCACTCATCCACAATAAATTAAACTATGCCGGACAAAACTGAGCATGGATATCACTGATAAAGTATCTTTCACTTGTTCCCTTATTATTATTGTTAAGCCAAATCCAAAACGGTATGGATGTGTATCATTCACAGAAAATCTTGTCTTGTTGGTGTTCATGTCGACAGCAACAGTGAACACATCAGCTGTGAGCACGGTGCCAAAGCTTTAGGTCCGTCCTATAGATCCTGAAAATGGTTACTGCTCTGAAATTACACACTCTCGTGGAGTTTTTTTCCCTTAAACATGATCTTAACCCTAACCATGTGGTTTTTGCGCCTATCCTAACAAGACCTTAACAACACCAGCAAATCAAAATACAAGATATTAAGGGCAAAAGACAACAGTGGTAGCCTAAATATAAATAATGGCAGTGCGTTATTATTAGATATCAGACAATGATATTGTTTATTACCTGACAAAACAGACTTTTTATAGATTACTGAGGTCTTCTGCTAAATTTGGCATCATGTTTCACTTAGTAGAACTCTGATTTAATATATCAGCAGTTATAAAAATGTGTAAATTGTGTCATTAAGGCAGACAAGCATTATCTGGAAAACATCACGTTTATTCACTTTATATGGAGTTAAAATGAATACTGAATTATATTAGATGTTCACAGAATGAGTTAATGCCTGTTTATGAGAAATCATAAATGATCTCTTAGAAGGAGTGGATGTTTACCAGTAAGCTCAGCTCTATTAAATTTAATATGTTAACGGAGGTTTTCCTCCAACAGTAGGAACCAGTTGAAGACTTTATCTTCAAACAACTCTAAACAACATTTAACCAATAAAAATGTTTACTGTTACATACATTTTGAATTCAGGACTTCATAAAGTTGTTTCACAACATCACAATTAACGTCACAAACTGAACTGGCTGGAAGGACACTAATCCTCACTTAGCATGATGCAACAACATATTAATACAATGGGAAATGCCACAGAAAAATGGCAAAGTTAGCAGAGTTAGCATTAAACTATTTAACTTAAAACAATTACTAGATGTGTATACAAAACGGTCTTTATGAACCCATAATAACTTTTAAGATGTAACAGGAGCATTTCCAAACAAACAAAATGACAAAGGGGCCTTGACATAATAAACAAAAAGTACCACACTACAACATATGCAATGCTAAGCTGAGGTTCATGCTAAGTTATGTTATTAAGCAGAAATACAAACAAAACTACATTGTGGTCAGAGGGGGTATTATCCTTAAATCCTGTCAGGAGGATTCAAGCACTCCGCTGCCACCTAGCATCTACAATTATCTAGCGCAGCCCCCACTTTTACCGCCACAGTAGCACCTTGGTAACATGGCAGTAAAGCAGACAGATGAAACGGGTGATAACTCTATGCCTAGGTTGGATGGTTTAGCTTCACAGGTTGACAGCAAGTGTAAAAGTGACTATTACACAGAGGAAATAACACGTTCTTATGTCTCTTGTGTTACTCATTACTGGCAGAATAAATCATATTACTGTAACAAACATTTCACCAGTGAACAGTGAAGAGAGATGGAGGTGAAGGTAGGCGATATGCTGTGGTGTAGTTTTCACTGACTACAAGGCACAAGAGGATGTAAGAGATCAGAACTGCAGCCGTAAGCTAGACACTGGTGATTTAAGGAAGAGACGGGTGTGTTGAAACAGAGAGCTCTCAAGCAATAACATATGAACTGTTCAGTCTAGGAGAGGGTGGGGGGTGGGGGGGGGTTGAGAGAAATGGAAAGAAGGCAGTGTTCCTTTGCAGATATGCCAAATGTCTAGGATAATGGTGTGACATACCCGTAATGCACTTGGGGCTTCAGGTTAGGCGAGATGACACTATCTCAATCATGCTCCACCGACACAAACACTCAGATGTTCCCCAGCTGGCCCAGAATGACAGCAAGGTTAGAGTATACACGCATACACACACACACACACACACACACACAGAGTTGATGGTTGTAGCACACACTCAGTCCCCTCCCCCTCTCATTCATTGGGATGCGTTGCACTGCATGGTGATGATCGAAAACGACCAGGACCTAATAAGAGCGGCAGCTAAATGACACACTTCATCTCTGTTGCTCATCTCAACATTGCTTTCCACCCGCATGTGGATCTGTTCAACTGCATTATAGTCTCAGCACTGGACTGTGTATGCTGAATAGTTTCCAGAAAGTGGTTTATATCTCATGTTTTTCAAGGCTTATTTCTCAGTATCTCAAATTTGATGTAAGGAATGGGAATTCTACCATTTAAAGAAAATCCGACACACATTCACCATGTGATATGAAATACTATTTGAGGCATTTTTCACAAACAGGCGGAGTGGATGGTACTATAAATGCACCAAAATTAAATTGCCTGTTCACTAAATTACCGTACTGATACTTGTGTCCAGCTGTCAAACCTCCACATCATAGATCCAGTTTACAGTGATAAATCAAACATCCTAGCAATTTTTAATTGAAAATGCTGTCTGCAGTTAACATTTTAATGTCCCAAACAGCACTTTAATATGCACAAATATGCACTTTATGGCTTCATAAATGATACTATGCAAAAAAAGAAAAAAAATTAGGCTAAAGCTACATGTTCCAAACAAAAAGTGGGCATTTTTCCCCAGGTTATGATGTAGTAGATATATAAAAAGCATTGTGTCTATAATAATAATAATGATAATGATAAACTTTATTTATGTAGGCACAAAATGCTTTACAATAAAAAACAACACATTATAAAATACAAAGGGAGTAAAACACAAAATTAAAAATTAAAAAATAATAAACATAAAATTAAATTAAAATACGCTGGGAGCTCAGGTAAAATCTGAAAACACTATCCAATAAAAGTACTGAAGAGACCTGAAATAAGATACTGACTCAGACAGCCTTATTTCCTCGGGTAGGTCATTCCAGAACTTCAGGGCCTTGATGAGAAGGCTCTGTCCCCTTTAGTTTTCTGCCTGTATTGCAGAATAAAGCTAGTCAATCCTAATATTAGGTAGGGAGGTATGAATGATGAGGAAAAATTAAAATTAGACTGTTTTGTCATTCTAAAATAACCTCTGTTTAGCTGCTTAGCCTACATGCTTGGGCAAGCAAGGAGTTCAATTTGTGATTTATTGTTTATATGTTCAAACAGAATGTTTCAGTTTTAACGTTACGAGAGAGAAGGCTATTAGGACGGTAACACACAGTAGGGAAATACTGTGCAATGGGTATGATAGTTATCAATGGGTTAACGTAAAATGTATCTTGAAAATAATGTAGTATGAAATGCTGCTGGCCTGAAGTAATGATGGATTAGGGTTCAAACTGTAGGTAGAAAACTAGTTAGCCAGATATGCCAACGTTTGCAGCTTAAGTTAGAACAGAAAAATACACTGTTTAATCAATTTCTTATATATTTGCTTTTTTTTCTTTTAAAGTGGTTTTAAAAGAGAAACCACCATCCAAACTCTTTATATATGGAGTATTGCTCTACAGACTCATGTAATTACTAAGTATAACAGAACTTCAACTTTATAGCTGTTTTTAAACCATTGTTTTATTATTGACATTTGTGATTTACTATTGAAAAGAATGATGCACAAAAAATTAAAAAAGCAGAAAAATGTTTAGTCTATACAAATATGTGTTCCATAAAACATGCTAATTCCATAAGCAATGGATACTTGGTGTTCATTTGGTTGCCAGTATCTCTAACAAGATGTTTCTGATCTGTCTGCTGATGCCCTTGACCTCTTCTGTCTCCAATGTAGCATCAGAAATTCTCTAAATAGAAGTAGTAGTGAAGCAAACTGTGGCTGATGTACAAATGGGAGTTACCAGCTTCCTCCAAGATATGTTTGACAGCTGGTTGACTGTGATTGGCACTTCATTATTCCAATGATGTAAACCCCATGTCATTCATCACCATCTACCAAACAATCAAAGGATCATTCAAGAAGCCAATAGATCTTTCAAATATTGTTATAATTTATAACCAAATGTCAGTAGCAGTGGTTCATGTTTAGTGCCTTGGTCATGAACCATGGAAGAGTTTTTACACTACAGGTATAGATGAATGTCAGATGTGTGAGTTTCAGTAAGAAATGTCTCTTTTATCTGTGCAGCATTTTATTACAATGTATTAGCTCTCTTCTTGCTGGTAGACAACATTACCTTGCTTAGCACAAGGCCCTTATATTTAGCTTGTTAGCCTTCAGCATTGTAGTTATCAAAACCAGGATTGCAAGAGGTGTGTGTAGATGAGGTTCACATTCAACCAAGCAACAAAAAACCTGGCCTCTTGAAATGAAGAATTCTCTGTCACATGTAAGCAATTTGGAGCTCAGTTGACTTTAGATATGTAACCCTGGAATGTCTGGCCTGGTGTACTTACAATATGTTTTTACCAGATGAGCTAAAACTAAAAAACTTGGTCAACATGACCAATTCTGTCATGCTCCATTGCTGAAATTGTGGCTTTCACTTCTCATATGTTCACTAGTCTGTAAAAGTGATTATTCCTATCCTATAAACGACAAGTGGTTTGGTGCCATGCAGTTTTTAATTCTTCTGGTCTGTGACTGTGTGGTATTTTGGTGACTCACCATGAACTTAACTGCACCTTAATATCAATAAAAGCACAGCAAGGTGTTTGTGTCAGTAAAGATCAAACAGTTTTGCTGTCTAAGATATGGATTTTTAGATTGCATTGCCCACCTTCTCAGACCATAGCAAAGCTATGTTGTGCATGGTACAGTCATGCTCTATGTTTGTGCATGGTCTATGATCTTTTTGGCTTTACCACATGATGCATGAATGACAACATCCTTTCCATGAACTTATCATGCCCAGTTCTGTTTCTGTTCAGGATCAAAACATAAAAAAGGAGCATACCAACATATATGTCCTATACATTGTCAGCAGACTTTTGGCGCTATGCTAACTGTGGGGTTTAACTTAAATTTCATATCAAGTAACTTTTAACCACAACGCAGAAAAGTGATACTTAAGTCTTGCTTAGCTTACACCTGAGTCAAGGAGACAAAGAAATAAGCATGGTTCTTTCGCAACACTGTATATTTATTGAAAAAACACCTTCAAAATAACACTGTTTTATCTCAGCCATAAAAAACTATAGTATTTTCTGATTGTCATTAAATTAATAATACACTGAAAATCTGTTTTTAGTATCACCACTTGCCACCAATATCAGATACTTTTTGTAGTTTACTCCTTCATGAAGAAGTTAACATCGGCTGATAACAATAAATTCCAACTGGCACCTAGTGTTACTGCCAAATAAATCAAACCAAAAGTCCCAAACCACCTTCTCAGCTGTCCATCCGTGTTACACATGTAACACCTTTTTTGCTATTAGTTGTTGGCGACCCACATAAGTAAACAGTTTTACTATTGATATTTTGATACTAAAAACAGCTTTTCAGTGGTGTTTTCCTTTCAAAATCCTCAATATACATTTTGAGTGTCATATCCACATATTTATGGCCAAGTCTGCTCTGTCCAACTGTTCTCAGGCAGCAAGCTTGGTGATTTTCACTGGTTGCTCAACTCAATGAAAAATAAATTCAATATTACAGATGTATAGATAAATTGCGTCAGTATTAAGGATAGTAGTTAATGTTAAATGGTCATGTGACTACAAGTAGAGAAGAGTCAAAGTCTGACAACTAACTCTGTAATGTTAGACAACAATATGCATCTAATATTTGCTAACATTTGCTGAAGTTAGCCACCATAACCTACTGGTTAAGCAGGTAAGGTGCTAGATTTTTTTGGTCTGGAAGGAAAACAAAATACAAAAAAGGAAATCCATTCCTACTGTCCCACTTGGTATAGTCCATATTGCCAACAATATGCAAGGAACATTCATGTAGATGATAAATACATGTTACATAACCAAAACCAAATATTAAACTAAACTAATGAATGAAAGAGTTTTTCACCTAATTAGTAAGGAAGTAACTCCCTCACACTCATGCAATCAACTTCTTGTTATTTGAGGAGGCAACTACATATTTTTGCAAAAAGTTAGTCTTGCTTTAAGCGTATTACTTGTGGTGTATTATTATTATTATTATTATTATTATCATTATTATTATTATTATAGATAGCAGATTCCCTTTAAATGCCACATGATATACAATAAAAATGTGATGTGGTAATCTTGTATTTAACTTAAAACAAGATACCTAAAACCTTCAAACAATGCTAGCAGCCATTTAGCCTTAGTATTATTCACCAAAGGGAGTCACCCAAAGCTGAGGTCTGTGTTTATTATGCATATTTTTAACCATTATCCTCCCTATTTGGCATCTCAGTGAGTGTTTGTCTACCTATTTTCCATCTCTCTCTCTCTCTCTCTCACTGTCTCTTTCTTTCTGCTGCAACCACCCATCGTCAGTTTCTCCCCTCAATGCTGGGAGCACACAGGCAGACTCCTTCCACTCACCAGGGTGTAATCTCTCTTTGTTTACACTGCCAAGGGGTTATTTGGCTGTCTGTTAGAGTGTGACACAGACAGTGCTACACTGTCAAAGACAGCCTCAGCACACTGCAGACAAGCCGATTCTGTATTCAGTGTATCTAACACGTCAGCCTGCACTGACAGTGTGTGATGGCCTACAATCACACAATACGCTCTGAAAAACAGGATCCATCATATGCCAGAAAAAAAAGACTGGAGAATAGCCATTGGCTGTGGTTGCACTTGTCATTTCACCCTGAGTTTTGAGACCTGGTGTTAAAGATGGGATTTTGTCAGATTGCATGGCTGTATATCCACACTTGGCCTGAAAATGACTCTCATGTGATTCATGTTGCTGGATTAATTTGAAACTGAGTCTGCATTATTTTCACTGCCCTGTGACTCCCAATATGTTTACATAGTAATATGTTTTTACATTGTAGCTGGTTTGCAGTCACACTACATAGAATACAACTAAAATACCATGTCTGTCCCCTTCTGGTTTTGAAGTCATACAGGAAACAAGGAGAGAAAGAGGGTGGTATAATATGTAACGAAGTTCCCCAGATGAGGACAAGGATATGTGGAGGCTAAGAGGCTCCTAAGTGAAACACTTTGAAAAAAAACACACACATTGCCTTTAAGGTAATTAGGTAAAGGTTTTCTTTCTTTAAAGAAAATCTATAAACCATCTCATAGACAACAGTTGTGATGTTTGGCCACATACATGATGGTGTGTAGACCTACAAGTTGCAATACATATACTCAGCGAGACAGTGTGTAAAAATTTAGTTTTTTCACTTTCATTAATATTTTATTCAATTCAGGTCTGCAAAGTTGTATGTTTTTCTAATTTTCAAAAGATGAAAGTAAAACATTACAGTATGGTATTACTGTATTATGCAAATATACAGATAATGAATTATGAGGATTACAACAAACACAATCAGTTGAAAATCAAAGATGAATACAACCAATAAATAAATGAGAAAACTATTTACATTTTTTTTTTAATTATTTGAAATCATTTTCATCAACCATTTATCATTTCAGTTATATTATTCATGGCTCTACATGATGGTTTGAATTTGTCATCTTTATGCTGCCAGGAATATAACTCTAGTGGAGCATAATTTTGGTTCAATTTAAACATTAATGTAATAGTTATACATTTATCTTTATAGGCAAATTTAAAGATAGTGATTGAATGTAAAATTTCCTCAGGCCCTCATTGGTAGCTAGTCTTCGCGGAACGCAGGTGGGCAAAAAAATGAGGCCACATGCAAATTGTCCCATACTATCAGTGCATCGTGTGCCTTCACATCTCCTTAGGGCTGTCTAGTTACTCTGTAAATGGCCTGCATTATATGTAACTTCTGAGTCACTTAGTAAGAGAAGGAAAAAAACATCTTACTCATTAAACAGCTGTAGACGTATGAGTTGAGTAATCAAACATTTGCCCTGTTACTGAAAATGTAGGTATAGTTCAAGAACAGAATAACAGCCCAATGGATAGGTTCAAATAGATGTCAGTGGTACAGTATGTGTGTAATGGCCATTCACCAAAAAACAATGAGGGTAGTTTTCACTGTAGGAAGAACATGGGCAATTTAGAAAAAAAAGTTCATGCTCAGTGCACAACAATAATGACTCACGCTTAAAAGGAAGTGGCAATGTGTTGTTTTTCCCCAGAAGACTCACTTGTGAGGAATGAACTCCTGGTAAGGATGTTGCAGAGAGAAAATAAAGAGTGATGTGTCTTCCTACCCGGACACTCTGCCAGTCAACTAATACAATATGATCTGATTTTATGAATAAATCTTCAGTGTCAAGCCAACTCTATTCCTTTGCTCCAGTAGTAAAACTGGGGTATGACCTACTGTATGTGTGTTTCTGTGTGTTCTCCTTGTAGTGTGTGTGCATGTATGTATGTATGTATGTATGTATGTATGTATGTATGTATGTGTCTGTTTGTTGTGTAACAGGAGATTTGCTATTCATTAAGGATTCTGGTACTTTCATTATTCACACAAAGGTGTGCACCAGCTAATCAGACTGAAATCACCAAGTGTGTGTGTGTGTGTTTGTGTGTGTGTCTTAAAAAGCCCAGAGACAGATTTCATCCATTACGTCAATTATGAATTAGCACCTCTCTGCCATCTCTCAGCTCTCCCTCTCTCTGTCGACTGCTGTCTTAATTAGCCAAACACAGGGCATCAACTCATTCTTCCTGCTGCAGGAACTGTCCTCAGACACACACACACACACACACACACACAAATATAGACAAAGAAAGGTGTACAGCTTCATGCAACCACATGCTATACATGTGCACACATGATGCAAGATGCAAATTTGTACAACCGTATATGTTAACTGCGTGCACATAGACACACACACACACACACAGTGGAGGAAGCTAGTGGTTTAAATGGAGTGTGGGGACACATAATGAGACAGTCCTTCACATAGTGTCATGGTGTGACAATCTGTTATCTGTCTCCTATCTGGCCTGTTTCAAGTGTAATATGAATCAGGGCCCTGACAGGCCCTTAGCACATAGATCTGTCACTTCTCAAAATGCACTAAAAAGGAAGTGGAGTTGAAACATGGCCTTCTCAGCCGAATAGGGGTTTAACGTGACTGACAAACCAAAGTGAGCCTATTAAAAGCCATGATTTGTGTGTAATTGAAGATTTTAAAATTGAAATTCAGGTTGATGAGCTTTGTGTGACCACATAGGACAAGTAAGTAAGATTAGCTTGTTGGCCAGTTTATCTTGAGACTGTACTAATCAATATTATTATATTAACAATGGACTTGACTATCTAATATGAAAGGGGTCAAAAATGAATGCTAATATTACTCTAGCTTCTGAATGTTTAAATAGGCAACCATTTGCTAATGTTCACGTATCAACTTTGTATGCTGACAGTATGTCATTATGTTGACAATATGTTGTTTCTGCAGCTGCCCTCAAGAGGCCCAACAAATAAAAAACACAGTTAATAGTGTTTTAAGGAATGAGACATTATATAATTTGTGTGATTTCCATGGTGATTTTAGAATCCATAGTGATAAGTAGTAAAATATTGCATAGCGAGATGATTCTAATATTGTGTTCACCCCAATTTACATACTTTATGGGACAGAATATAAGAAACCCTTTTCAATGTAATTCAATCTAGCAGAGTTCAGTTTTAAGTTTTAGGATACAAAAGTAAGAATGAATGACACACTTTAATATATTGTCAGTCATTATCTGTCTATACAGGTATTCTCCACTTATGGGTGCCCACAGGAGGAGTTATAATTGTTGACCATGTATAACTGCATATATCTATTATGGTGAGGTACAATCCATTTGTTTGTTTATTGCTTATTAATGCTAAACAGGGGTACTTAAAGAGTGTTACCTACATATTTATTATTCTACATATGAATAAGATAATATTGTATTTTTGATTTAAATTCACTTGCTTGAGTTTGTCTGATAAATATTAATATTTACCCAGAGTCCAACCCACAATATGACAATGCTTCAACACATCTGACATGGTTGAATTTTAAGTTGCTACACATTTGTGGTTTCTTTCTGCACTCTCAAAACGACAGTAAACCTTGACTAACTGAGCTTGCAGACTGTGACAGCCATCACACCTACAGTGGGTAGTTAACACCCACCGTGTCCATCCCCCAAAACCACCTTTGATCCTTCATCACTGAAACACTCAGTGACTCATTTGATTGTCTTGTATTGAAGACACACATGCAAAACCCGACACACAACATACACAATGATTACTATTCTAAAATGATTCTTTCCACCTTTTATGTGCTTCAGTATTGCTTTAAATTGCATTTTCTATACTTCTTTTTTAATGGTGATCCAAGAGATTAAGACACTGACAAACAGAAAAACGCTGATAGAGAGCCTGTGAGTCAACACTCAAGTAGGAAGTTAGGCATGACTTTTGTCAAACTCCACACCTGGATGTCGAGCCACAGTTGGTGTGAATATGTTCATAAAATTAAAGGTAAATGTTACTGTAAATTAACCTATTTAAACTTAGCTTTAGGACTTACAATATCCTAATGTTAAAACAGAGAGTGGTCTACATTCATGAAAGTGACATAAACAAATGCTCAAGTGTTCTGCACTGAATAAAAATAACTCAGTACCAGGCATTTTTACCTTTGCTGAGTATTTGAGTACAAATCATTTTTCAGTATTTTGATTGACAAATGGACAAGCTATGAGACGGGCTGAGCTAACCAGAGTGTGGGAGGGGGACACCGCCTGCAGCATGGTGTGTGTTGAGTAGCAGGCAGTCTGACAGGCAGTCAGGCCATTGAGCAGAGCCTCCTGCACACTGGGCTAAGTGAGTTAGCATGGGGCTGCTGGCTCTGTAATAAAGCGTTTAATGGACACACAGCTTTTCCCTGCCTTCCTGGGGCTAACACTAAATCCCTCTTTACTGTCGCTCGCCCAGATGTTAGTGAGTTATCCATTTCTCCCATCACTCCGGAGGCTAGTGCGTCCGTCTGCAGGCTGGAAAACATATAAAAAGATGTTTTAGGTTAGATGCGTTTCCTCAACTACACATTATTATGATTATTATTATTATTATTATTATTATTATGCACAAGAACCTCCCTGTAGTTATTACATGTCCTTTGTTTTAGTAATTATGGAATGTGTTTCACTTGCACTCGAAAGATGATTAACTTTGAACTCTAAAATCATACTGCCATGTCTAATGGTTTGGTTCCTATGCCAGTCAAGTTTGAAATATATAATTAATTTGAATACATACATACTTTTTATGGGCATTTGTAACTTTTTTTTTTTTTTTTTACCACCAGTCAGTTGGTTAAATAAATTAAAACATAACTAGTTTTTATTACTTTACTATCCAACTGCTTTGTTTTCCTTTTCTTTCAGTCTTACCCTAGCTACACTTCCCATTTTCTTCATCACTTTTTAAAATTTTGCTTACTTATACTGTAGCAGCAGCTAAGCATTGTAGCCAGTAAGTTAACACTAACAAACTTAACTCAATTTAGACAAATAAAAATGGTATTAAAATACTGATCAATCTTAGGAAAACATCTATGATATCTTTGTGTAAGCTTTCGATTCTGGTAGCTAGTTATTTTGGGCCATCATTAAAACATCAGCCTACTACAAGTTAATATGCATTCAGATTCTTTAAACTGTTTTTTGTCATTTTTGTGGAGGATCTGTGAAATGCTAAATGCTTCTCCAATTTCAAACATTTGTGTGATATAACAGCTGGGCATTGCAGGGCTGCATATGGAGTTCTGAAAAATATGATCTGTTGCAAACAACACATAGCCTAGATCTACATCACTTGAAAGTACTCAGACTCATCTGCCTTTAAAATGAACTGCAGATAGTTGCCTACCCTTCTAAAAGATAGGGCTCCGACAGTGGGTTTTGGTCTGGTATTGCCAGATATTAAACAGCTTTTATGATTCTTTCTTCATTAAAATAAATTGTTATATAAGAAATCACATATTTTGATACAAAACAATAAATAAAACTATTGACCTTAAGTGCCATCCAAAAATACCACTTAACTCAAGGTCCTCAAAACTAAAGGACATATTACATTTTTATATAAGTGTTTTCCTGAATTGATACAGGACAACATCAGCTGGTCGGGCTCCTCCAAAACTGTGACATATGATTTTCTGCAACCAAAATGGTTAAGTTAGTCAGAAAAGTATCCAGTTAGTTAGGGACAGATTACAGTCATGACTCAAAGAAACTAACATTTGGTTTGGAATCGGAAGTGATCCACCCACTATTTCTCATCAAGAGGTTTTGTTTCACTTATAATGCGACACTATTTGTGTCTCTGTTTCTGACAGATAGGAGACATATTGTACTTTGCTTGTTAGGTAAGGTTAAACTGATTGTTTTAGAAAGTTAAACAAGGAACATATGTTGTTTTTTCTTGTCTTTTCTATTTCTCTTTCACTTGCAGTTGCCATAGCATACGTAAGTGGGCCACTTAAGGCAATGTTGCAGGGCTTCTGGCCTTCTTCTGGCCCAGACAAAATGGATGTGAGCCTGAAATGGCCCACATGCAAAATAGCAAATATGTTCTAGATATCCCAAATTAAATGTAGGCCTTTTTTGGTAAAGATGTGGTGCTCTCAGGTATGTTTATTCTGAATGTGGGCCAATTTTGGTTTATCTGGTTTGTTCTTGGTTGGCACATGGCTTGTTTTACGGCCCAGATCTGGGAAACAGGAGCGGACCGCCCAAGTGCCATCATTCCATGCAGTATGTGGGCTGGATGAAAATGCTGGATGTGGGCCCGATCTGGACCACAGAAATTTTGCTATCTGGGGTAGGTTACATAAGGTCAATGTATAAATGTTTTTTCAGAGCATGCTGTTGACCATCACAGGTTTGACTTCTTTTTTCTTTGATGGATGGAAAAGCTTCTGATATCCAATTAGGCCATTATTAAAGCAGCATTAGTTCATTTTTTTGTTTGTTTGTTTTGTTTTGTTTTTTTGTTTTGTTTTTGCTGCATTTAACATATTACAGTTACTTTTGTTTGTTATGGCTGACATTTTAGCAAACATTCGCCTATTCAGCAGATGCTGAACAATATTAACATTAATTTGGAGTCATGTTTTCTGGAAAGCTGATTAACACAGCAAGCCCAGTATTCAATCCCCTTTTACCTCTGTTTTGGTATTTCACCTGAGAAATATAGTTGCTGCAGCTGGAAATTAGTGAGAGTAGTTAGATTGAAATGAAACAGTGATGTGGTGAGCAGTAAAACCAAAACAATGAGCTAAAAGATGCTAAAATGCTCTGTAGAGCTGAGGGAAACTGCAGTTGGATAGTAATTTTCTGTGGGTTTGTCACTATAAGCACCCCAGTTCACATTACACATATTAATTTGAGACATTGCTCATATAAATGTGTTAATTAGTGCAGCTTGACCAAAAATAATCACAGTGAAACCTGTACTAGTGGAATAATTGGTCTGTTAACCTCCTTAATCTTGGTCCGGAATAGATAAGTAAACTAAACATCTACTTAGGGCTCCACAACCTTCAAGGAACTACAAGACAAGCCAATTACAACTCTGATTTTTTGGAGGACAATAACAGTTTTGGGGCCCCAAGTCCTAGGCCAGCCATGGTTCCGAATGTCAGCAATTACAGCTACAATAGCTACAGTGATCTATCCAAAATGTTATATAACATCACCTGGAAGTACTCAGGATGTAACAGCCAAATGATACACGTGGAAGCTTCAAATGCAATTATTCACCTGCAGGATTCATTTGATAACAGTGCTTTGCTTGTTTTGTGGCGTGCAGGCCTCAGATGTGATATAGTTGAGTTTTACAGACACACACAGAGCCCTCAGGTCTTCATCGCAGTAACAAGATTTCCCCTGTTGGGCAGACACTCATCATGTCACTGTATTTCTGCTGAACCTTTTAGAAAAAAACAGACTACACAAGAAAACACAATTAAGCCGTCGGGACAGAGCAAAAAGTGCCACACCGCCAAGTAAGTATGAATTACTCTGATGTGTCCAGACTGGGGCTAATGCACTGGGACTGGACAGACAAGGGGTAATCTGTTTTGGAAAGAGAGGAAACCTGGGTAAAATAAACCCAGGAAACAGGAGCAGGTGATTTCTGTTGTATTCAGAGATTCTGGATGTTTAGCTCAGACACAAGCCTTGAAGTCTTGGCTTCACGACAGACAGAATCTCAAGGGCACCGTTTTGTTTTTACATCCTTTCTCTGTCTCTCTCTTTTTTCTTTTTTTTTTTTTTGTTTGGGTCTTTATTTTCACCAGCACAAAGTGGTGTCTGGACAGCTCTGATGATCCAGGGCGTCTCCGGTATTAAACATGTAAGCAGGACAAAGAGATAGAGGGAATGAGGCTGGGTGGGAGGGAAGAGAAATAGCAAGAGCGAGTCGGCATTCAGCAAAATGCAGACGCGTCGAATTTGGAAGCGTGACAAAAATGTGTCCGGCCTAATGATGTCAACTAGTGTTCTCATCGCCCCTCTGCAGTGTGTATGTGTGCGTAGCTCGTCGATTTCAGCTTTCTGTGTGTTTCCTCACTGCTGTCTGACAATCTGGTTGTCAGGGAGAGGCTGCACTGCTGTAGGGATGAGATGTAACCCCACTCACCGCCCCCACACACACATACATAAACAAAAACTAGTGATACAGCTGAACTCCCCTTCTGCTTTATCCACCTAACAGAAACACTTTAGTCAAACACATTTTACACCAAAAATAATAAACCCCAGAAAGAAACCATGACAACGGGACAGTCCATAGGCTTGTGTCTGCGTCTTTAAGGCTAACTAGGTGCTAAGGAGTGGAAGTTGGTGAGGAGGCTCTGGAAAAGGTCACACAGAGTTCAGAGTCTGCTGGGGGATGAGTGATGGCCGTGGAGAGGGGGCTCTGTTGCCGGGCCTTGTTCTTTTCTGTGCTGCCTGTCGGCCTGCACAGCGGTAGACTGAGCCTTGATGGATTGGCAGCCAGTGAAAGGAAACGTAACCCCCTCCACCACCACCACAACCACCACCTCCAATCCCCCATTCCCTCCTAGCCAGGCTCCCTCCTCCCCCCTGAGCCTTCATTGCAGCTAAGGCTACGCACACGCATTGTGACGGTACACACAGAAACACAAAGACATGACAACAAGGACAACATACAGTGTCCAAAATGGCTGTTTTTAGTGGCTTGTGATCATACCAAATATTAGAGTTTTGGAGATAATGTGTTGTAAAATTTGTGTTGGGTTTGGTTGTCTGCCAAAACACAAAGTCCTAATCTCACAAGAACAATTAACAGTGTTAACAGTACTCTTTACTTTCCCCTCTGTGCATAAACAGGGTGAAGGTCACTGTGGGAGGAGTGTGTGTGTGTGTGTACATGTCTGTGTCTGTGTGTGTTTGTGTAGGCCCATGAGGAGGCGATAGGTAACTGTGAGATGGAGAGGGTGAGGAGAGGAGGTATACTGTTTGAGAGGGAGGAAAGACAGGAGGTGGGGCGAGGGTGTAGGCGGGTTAAGGGTTTAAGTGCAGGACATCCCCTGACCCGGGGTCAAGCACAGAGGACGCCCCGGGCGGCTTGTTTTCTAGGAGGGGGCAGCAGGGAGCTTGTTTTACCTGGACGGACACAAAAGAAGGCCAAGCAGTGGGGGGGACGGCCTGCTAAAATAAACATCAAAGCCTGCTGGCCATGTCCCGCTTTTGTTGCCTGGAAATGGCGGGCTCCCCCTCAGGGGTGGACGAGGTGAGAGGGAAAAGGAGGATAGGAAGGGAGGAGAGGAGGAGGGGGACGGAACAAAATGAAACGTGCTTCTTCTCAAGCCTGCCAAGCTTCCTCTGGAATCTTTTTTTTTCTTTTGATAAATAAATCACAAGGCCTTTTGTAACCATTTAAGTATTTTTTTTTCTTTTTACTTTCACTCATTCCTCAAGCTATTTTGGTCATGCTAGCATGGAAAACATTTCGATGAATCATTTCGAGACACCACTTGTGATTACCTCAAATGTATCAGTCACAGAATCAGAGGTAATTGCAGTATGCAACTCAAAAAGAGGAAGAAACTAGAGTGAGTCTTTGCTTAATACACAAAAGGTAAAGCGGCCTTTTGCATGCTTTGTGAATCAAGGTGCTTTATCCCTCTATAGAGTCAAGGGTCCTAATGTCCAGTGGTACTCCTCCACCCCAGAGTCCTGATTTAAAAAAGGCCTTATCTATTACATGAATAGGGATCACAGTACATAATAATAAGTGTACCAGCCTAGCTTACTGTGTCCGCTCCCATAGTACTGCAAAAGTTACCTTTGACAGTTCCAGCGCTGAAACAGCCTTAGCAATGCAACAAACAAAAAACATGGAAAGAGTGAGAGTTATCACCAAAACAAAAACAGCTAATTTCTTAAGCAAATTGCAAATCCTCGTTACAAATAATCACATCATCACACAAGCTGTCAGTGCACTTCAGCAGAATATGGTGACAAAGGCCATCCCTTCCTACTATACAAAACCAACAAAATTTCATGCAAGCCTACACATCATGACAGCGCGCACGCAGCCAAGCAACTATTAGAAACAGATACTGACCTTGGTTGATCCTGTCATCCTGGGGTATCACATGTAATTGCTGGTGTTAAAATGTCACTCAAAAGCTTTGATTTACTCCACCAAATTCAGCTCATGTGTAGGTCTTCCTTTGACGATTAACAATTTTTCATCAAAAGTTCATCTTGAAAACAGTGTGGACAACATATTTGCATCAATGTCCTCCTCACTAGTGGTAATGTTACTACCATTGTGAACCAACAGGCTAGCTAGCTAGTTTACCAGCAATTTTTTCCTGCTAGCTTGTGATTTGCGTGCCATCACTATGTCATGGCGGACAGCTCTAAATATTGCAATACCCATGATCCTCAGCGACCACTGCTACAGAGAAGGAGCCGGAGAGAGAATCTTTAAAAATTTGTTTTACAACAGTGTGTTAGCTTCTCATTGTCTCTGTACATTTAACAGAATTTTTAACTCTGAGATTGGACATTCTGGCAAAATGCACTTTGCGAGTTATAGTCAACTTCTCATCATACATTTTTATGTGCACAGACTTGTACTTTATATCTGCATTGTGAAAGAAATAATTGTGATTTGTCTAAAATTTGCTTTGCATTCATTATAAACACACTCATTTTGATGAAATTTGGCAGAATGATGCATCATGTCAAAACTTGTTTGGATAGACTAATCAGCACAACTAACAAAAGAACAACTACTTCTTTCAGAAAACAGTTAACAGTAGTTAACACTCAGCAGAGACACGTTTTTCATCAGTAACAGCCAGAATTTAGTTTGGACAACAAACAAACATAACACGAGAGTTTCTGACTCTAATGGATGATAATTGCTTTTGTCAGCTGGACCAATTCATACAATCTAACTCTGGCATGACTGCTGCTCGAATCAGGATGCTGTATGAGCTGACTTGTTTAACAATGCATGTGTGTGGGTGCACATGCGTGTGTGTGTGTGAATACTTCGGCATGGATGAGGGGACAGGAGAGGGGTGTGTGCGGAGTTACGGGGGGTTGGGTGGGGGTAGCGAGGGAGATGATTATGCCCATCTGTGGCGGATGCCAGGTGTGCATCCCTCCTCCCCCCGTTCCCTTCTCTGCTCCTTCATGATGACCCCCTCCCCACCACCACCACACACACACACACACACACACTACCAAATGTCTCTCTCTATCTCTCTCTCTATCTTACACACACACACACACACGCACATATTCACACACACAGACACATGGAACATGCGCACATGCATACTTGCATACAATCACACTCCATCAGCACTCTCCAGCTGGCAGGAAAAGCAACCACAGTCGTCGTTGCTCTAACTAGTATCAAGGGGTGCCGGTGTGTGTGTGTGTGTGTGTGTGTGTGTGTGTGTGTGTGTGTGTGTGTGTGAGCATGACCCTCCACATGTCACTGTATATTTCTGCATGTCTGTGTCTACTTTGTGTTTACTATATTTGTGGACCAGTGCTTGTGCATAAGCATTCAATGTTTAGCAGCATAATATTTCTGTTATAATAGTTTCTTACATTACCACACAATGTTTCATTCAAATTTTGAATCTTAATGCAGTGGGTTAATTTGCTTGCATTGAATATTTCCATAAAAGAAGAGTACAGATGTTGAGAAATACTTTTGATATTCTTGCTGAGAGTTAGAAGACTGATACCAATCCGCTAAATATGAAGCAAGAGCCAGCAGGTGATTGGCTTAATTTAGTTAGCATAAGAGTGGAAACAGCTAGCCTGGCTCATAAGCTTATTTTCCAAAATGTCGAATGCTTTTAAAACATCTATTTCCTCAAGGAACCATGTGTTGGGATGAGGCAGGTAAACATCATACTTGAGTTAGTTTAGATGCCTGACTTGCTCCCATGATGCAACACACTACTGTGGCACAGAACAATATTAGGCCTTCTGATTTTCACTATCTGCTGAAAGTCTCTCTAAGTGTTGCTGGTACATTAGATTGTTAACAAAACATCCACAGATTATATTGGGTTAATTTTCTCTGATTTTTAAAAGTAACTGAAAATTTTGGAGCTTGATAATGCACAGCCTGTGTTTGTAAAAAAAAAAAAAAAACCTAGCAATAGGCACTTCAGAGTTTGCAGGGTGTATCAACGGTCCATAAGAGAATAAGCTTTTGAGCACTATGGCGCCTGATGGTTAAGTCTCATACCACATATCTGCAATGTTCCAGCTTGGGACCTTTGTTGTGTGTCATACCACTCTCTCAACCATCCAATAAAGGTGAAAATGAGAATGCTGTACTTACAGCCCCATGTACTATACACTGAGAAATCAGTTCTGCTGCTCTCAAGACATTTGGTGAAATATTCAAGTACATATGGTTAGTTTGAAGAAGAATTAATTCAAGCTTTCTCATGTCTTGTTATGAACTCTACCCATGAAAAGACTTTCCTGCCTCAGCAAGTCAAGACATCAAGACATATATATATATATATATATATATATATATATATATATATTATGAGACATTCCTTGTTCCTCTGCTGTGGAGGAGCATGGTGCTTGCTTCCTAACATCCTCTTAGATTTTAGGACAAAGTGAGCAGCCAAGCTCTTTTCAGACTTCTTTGAAAATCAAAGAGATTGAAATATTATTAACCTGTAAGGGCTGTGCTCACATTTCTCTCATAAGCTCGCTTTTTTTTTTATTCTCAAAAGGAAAGAGGAACACCAGGTCATCTGATGTGACATCCGATAACCTGGTGTTTCTCTTGTAGAGATGTTTGTAGGCATCCAGTGTTGTGGTTTCAGCATAGGTAACTAGATTGAGTAACCACTGAAAAGTCAGGAGACTAAACCTTAGAGAAGACTGTGTTGATGGAGCAGCACTTCCTTCCATCTCCAGGTCTTCATCATCAAATGACTGTAGCATGAGATCATCAACAGAGGTGGAGGAGCCAAAAGTCTCTTGTTTTTTGGAATGCTGCCATGAGTTTAATGTGTTTGCCTTAGCCACGCTGAACATTTAAAGAGGACATTTTTGCTTTTTTTGGTTTTCTCTTATTTATATACTGTTATGATGTCAGATTGTCGGATGTCAAAGTTCCAAAACTTGAGAGTAACATATGTAGAAATACTCCCTGTAATTTAAAAGTCAGGGCTTCAATCTGCTCTGAACGCTTCATTTGCGTTTTTTTCTATTTTGCTGACATCGCCTCGTCACAAATGCCTGCAAATAGCCATCCATTCCATAGCCTTTGTTGCAAAGGTTTTTCCATGTGTTGTTTGTGTTGTCCACTTGAATATTATATCAGATTTGGTTCTCGCTTAAACATGTACAGATGTACGAAAAATTGATATTTGAAGTGAAAAATGTGAAAAACTGGTGAAATCTTGTTGACCTAGCCCCCTGAGTAGCCATGATGCAATCAGAAGCTAAAATGTCATGTTTGAGACGGAGGCTGAACTGCGGGGCAAGTTTTTTTGTAAATCATGCAAAGATATTCCACTAGAGCCCAACTTAAAAATATTGACCAGGAAATATGCATAATCTGGCCTGTTTAACTGTGGTATATTCAGCTACATTCTAATGTTCAGTATTGATTCCACGATATTCCTTGTTCATACACATCTATGGTCAACCTTTCCCAATTCTGTTACCATTCATCCCTCTTCTTACTTCAGCTCAACTAGCTAAGACTAATTAGATATGGATTTTTGCATAGCAACCAGAATGTCTTCGTTTGTATTTTGACCTCTTGCTTTCTCCATTTCCACTTACAGCTATACTTTGTATTTCAACTGAAGGAAAAGAATGTTTTGAGTGAGAAACGTCCTAAAACAGCACTGATTCTTGGTTATAATTTTATATGGACATACAAAGAGTATTTGATTTGATTGATTTTATGCCAAAACAGTGTTTTGGTTTTGACATTTGACATCCTGGCTTAAAATTAATAAATCAACAAAATACTATTTTGTGTTTCTTGTAGTACACTAGACCATGATGTAACATGCTACTATTGTTTCTCAAAGCTAACTTGTCTATTTAAAGGATGCAGGGTGTAAAAAGCAGCCCTGACAATAGTGCACTTTGCAACATCTAAAAGTGGTCTCTGTAAACTTCCACTAAAGTTAGACAATTGTTCTTGTAATTCCACCAAGCTAATGTAGTAACTTAGCAACACCATACACCCACATGTAATTCTTGTACTAACACCATGTGCCCACATGTGAACCATTTTCAAGTTGAATTACAAGTTTTCTGTTATTTCTTCTCTATCACAAACAAGTGTTTTTCTTATATTTATGTCATGTGATCTACACTGTACATACTGTTTTAGTGTAGAGGGTGCATTTTGTCACCATTCATCACAGAAAGAAAACACTGTAAATAATGTGAAATGGGTGACTAATCTCTGTAAATGCTCAAACACATACACTGAGAATGGAAGAGTCAGAGTGGAAAAGAAGACAGGAAAGATAGACTGCAGAGACAAAAGGACAAGGTTTCTTAACATCTTTTAAGGTAGAAAAGCATGCTAGATATACACTATGTCCACCATACACTGCATGGCAGATCACTTGTCTCATTTATTTAGAGGAATCTAAGGCTTTCATCTTCAGTGCTTAACCTGAATTACCTCAATGTAATATATCCAATTCTGTAATTGAATTATAAACCGGCCACTAAGCCCCTCAGATAAGGGAGGCAGCTAACGAAATGGAAAAATGATTTGCTCAGGTTTGCTCTGAATTATGATATGCAGATCGTCTTTGGTGGACAATACACTTAAGACTCCAGACAGGGACTGTGAAAGAGATATTATCCTTCGTGCTGGGGGAGAATAGAGGAAGATTCACAGTGTATTGGTAAAATATTGGGACTGTTTAACCTGATATTAACCCTCTTTTTATTGCACCAATCTCAAGCACACATCTGTCTATCTGTCTACAATAAATATCTATCTGTATCTCTCTCTCTGTTTCTCTGTCTCATGGACACAAGAAAAAACATGCACACAGACTGACAGGCAGGCACACAAACACACACACTGCGGGCCCACAAGCGGAGAGGCCGCAGCTCGTAAAGCAAGCAGTGACGGGCTGATTGATCCCCTGGTGAAAATGGGCGATATTCCCCTAACATCGATATCAATAAAGCCTCTTAGGCTCGAGGCTTCTCAGGGCCTGCCTTTGTTTCTCTTCCGAGGAGAGCTAAGAAAAATCTATAGACAATTGATGGTGTCTGGGAGAAAGGCTCTATTGGAGTATATCAAATCAACGTATTGGAGAAGGGAAAGTTTGCCCTGTGAATTAGACTGTTTTTGCTCCAAGTTCAGTGGCAGAGTGAGAAGGATAGACGTGGACATGTTTTGAAGCCATGGAAGAAGGCGGATAAAAGGCAAAAGAAGAGAAGAGGGAATGTCTTTTTTGGGGTTTGATGGATGAATATGATTCTAGAGAAATCTATCCTCATCGTGGTGTAGTAGTATTGGTTGAAAAAGAAATGTGGCTATACTAAAGCTACTGTAAGTGAGAGAGTATTTTAGATCTTGGCACTGGAAACGCCGCTCATTAGATGTAGGGACATGAATTTTTGTACCGCTTCTTTTTTTTCTCATTGCTTCGATTGATAGCAGACATTTTAATCAGAAACAAAACAACAGGTTAAAATAAATCCTCAAATAGTTTCCAAGGCATTTAATTACTAAGGGTGGCTCCAAATACAAATAAGTTAATCGGCAAAGCACAAATAGTGTTTTTTTTTAACGCATATTTGTACCACACAAATATTTTTTAAATTATTTGTTTTCAGGAAGAAGAAAAAAACATGTCAAATACCAGTGTGCAGGTCACTTACATTGTGTCTCAGTCTCTCTCCTCTGCTATGCTTTTATATCAATCAGCAGGGGAGTCACATCCACCTGCTACATGATGCACATTTCCTAATTTGAATCTGCCCAGAGTTGGGGGTGTTCCCCAAAGATAAAGTCCTTTCCACAATGTTAGGTTGTAAAAAATAGGCAATAAATGACATGTGCAAAGCAATTATTGGCTTTGAAGTTCTTCCCAACATGTTACACGATGTGCTGTCTCTGTGTTATGGGTGTATAAATAGGTAGAGGTCTGTCTGCAATGAGGCAACAAGTAAAGTTTTAGCTCAGTAGTCAGAACAGTCATGATCTGGGAGACTAGTTGACTCTGGTGTGAGGACCTCCTTTGTAAGATAGTTTATTCATAAACACTTATTGTGACATTTTTATTGTAATTAAAAGCATAATAAAAACAAAAACAGGATTTGTTAGCCTTTATTCAAATACAAATAATTTTGCTGCCTCAGCAAATATAGATACAAATACTGGGCTCTCTGCACATCCATATTAATTACTTGGACTTAAGTCTGTGTTTTCAGTATTTGAGGCCTTTTCTAGTTTCATTGTATTATACAGTATGTAATATTATATATAAGTATACTATATTATATATAAGTATATTCTATCACCCCTTAGTTGGAAGTCGCTTTCACAGCAAAAGACATTCCACACCTTGACATAGAGTTGATCTGAATGAATGGATGAGTCAGTGAAAACAGTTTTTCCATTGGAAATAGGATGGTGAGTATGTCATGACTCTATTGCTGTACTGATTAAAATGATCTGAATGCTGAATGTAAGCCATTGTGTAATTGTGTGTTTCCCCCCTTTTCTCCTGGCTTTTATCTTTTTATACATTTGGTTGCTATTTGACCATTATCAGGATACCATTTTGTATTTGAGAATTAAAGGTAACATTTCCAATGACTCCTCATCTTTAAAATTTGAGTACAACAAACAAATAACACACATGCATAGGGCTTGAACCTTTGCATGTCGGAGGTTTGGTTAAAAATGTGTTGGTTCTGAGTTTTGAATCTTGACCATCCTCACTACCCCACTTAGTGATAACAACAAAAATGATTGCCTTGTAAATTTTCTCCCAACCTCCATGTTAACACTTCAGGTTGTAGGGCACCACTAGCATTATCTTAAATAAGATGACTAGTCTTAGCATGGAGATCACTACTCAATATAGTGTATACTAAAGGTTTACTTCAGACCTGACCTAACTCATATTATACTTAAACACTATACACACTATGCTTATGTAACCCACTGCTTGGAAATTACACTGCTACTCTAGGTTCGTAAGGAGCTAAGGAACATGGACTGCAATAACCATAAATGAAGGACAACACAGTCTACGTTTCAACATGTAACTTTATTAGTTGAATTTTTAAGTGATAATTCACAACATGTTAAACGCACAATATGTAATTTCAGCCGCTAGGGGTCTCTCAATCAAAACAATAACAAAAGACGGCGTGTGATGACGGTGTGAAGTAGCAAGGGATCATGGGAGTTGTTGTCTTCGTTGTTAAATAATCAGCTTCACCGGGATACGATTACTCCGAAGTTCTTGGTTCAGGATGTTTTTACCAGGAGTCGAATTATCTGCAGAGGTCTCCTCCTCTCCAGAACAAATGGACCTGCTGATTACAGGTAAAAACACTGAATAAAGCAGTTTCATCTAAGAGATCGGTGTTTCTCCGACGATGTACGGCGACCCATGGACGTCAGATACAGGCTGTTAGCTGAGCTGCTGCTAACACTTTAGCGGTTTATCTCTCTTATAACTTTACATTCAGACGTTCTTCTGGTTTTTCCTGGCAGCCGAATTATCCACAGAAGTCTCCTCTTCTCCAAAAACAAACGTACACGCAGAATAAAATCGTTAAAATATTAATTAAAGCTGTTTTACCTTAAAAACCAGTGTTTCTCAATGTTTGGTGACCACCAGACAGCTAGCCGAGCTGCTGCTAGCACTTTTTCTCGTATAATATAAGTTTCAGATGTTTGTCCAGTTTCTCCTGGGAGCCAAATTATCCACAGAAGTCTCCTCTTCTCCAAAATCAAACGTACACGCAGATTAAAATAGTTAAAAAATACTACTCAAAGCTGTTTCACCTAAGAAATCAATATTTCTGCAGCTGTTTGTTTCCTGGAGGGGCTGTTAGCTGAGCTGTTGCTAACATTTGTTTATCTGAAACGGTCCGTTACTTTTATTAAATTATAGATTTCTCTGGGTTTTAAAATTGTTGGAAACATTTGGGATAATGTAAGTACACAACTCAACAACATATATAACATAGGTCTAGTTATTTTTAAACATTTTAATGTGGTATAATTACATATTATACCTTTAATAACAAACAAATGAAAATAAAAAAATGGGCCCTTTAAAATTAAAGTCTTTAGTTTGTCAATAGAGTCTGTGTCCTGTGATCACTGTCAATATTTGTCTGGTCAATCCTCTTACTATAGTTTCCTGTTTGTGACTGTTCCTCTGACAGTCCTACATATAGTTACCTTCCTGTGGATGTGTGTGCAGTCCTTGCGACTAACACCACCCTACCACCAGGTGGAGTGTTGATGAGTTGATCCTGTGCTCCAAGTACAATCAGGCTGGGAGGCTCGCTATCGAAAAGATCTTCAGAAGTGGCTCTTTCGCTGTCCATAAGACCTGACCTGTTTGATTTAGCAAACAGGACTTTAAGACTTTGCTCTATCTATTTGTTGCACAACCATAATACTAAAGCATAACATCAATGTAACACTAAGCATCCCATGTAATATAAGACTCAGTGATAACATGTTCAGGCCTTACATTACGCTCTAGTTCAAAAGTTAAATTTCATTATAAATATCTGAATCAATGTACTATAATACCAGCATACATTATTGTATAATACAACAACTAACATAAACATTCTGCCAATAGCATTGAGTTTTGCTTAAATTCAATATTAGGAAATATTGTAGGCAGTATATATATGCTACACATGGCTCTGCTAAAATCTGCAATGCCCACTCTCTAATGAAAGTACACATAACATTAGCATAACTCTCACATTTCCCACTGTAAAATGTAAATACTATGGCTCAACAATCACATCTTGAAAAAAAGTAATAAAATGGTAAACAACAACATTATATTTCAACATCTTTCTCACATATAGTACTGTTAAATTGTTACTATACCAGTAGCATTTAACATTACTACCTCAACTCAACAATTAACAATTTTGGCGCTACACCACAAACTTTTCTATCAAACTCAACATACAGGCAACGCAGCACCATAGCAACGCAGCACTGCACATGAAATTAGCAACATTAGCACTGTTAGCTAGCTTACCGAGATAGAAGGAAAAGGGAAACGGGGCTTTCCAACTCCCGCTCGCTAATACTTCTGTTTTCTTCTGTGTTGATTTGTAAGCTTGTAGCCGTTTTAAGCTTAACTGTTGTTAACTTTTTTCCAATGCTACTCATCCGTTTTCTTTCACTCCGTCGCCATTACACTTCTCTCTGTCTCACACACACAGCCCGATTCCGCAGGTGCTAGTGACCTGTCAATCATGTTCAGCTAGGGGCGGAACTTAGTGAACTATGCATTCTGAGTGGCTGATTATTTCTACACTCATTCAAAATAAACAGTAACATTATAATAATACATTATTAATAGTTAACCCTTTATTGTACCTGGGTTACACTTATTTTTTTGCAAGTGAAGGTAGGAAAGAAGTTAAAACAAAAAGTGACTGCTGGAAGATAAAATATTGGACAACAAAGTTCATTCATTCAATTTCGTGGGGTAACTGAGACATTTAGCTTACCTTTATTGGACATAAAATTGTCTTTGTCTGAGACAGTTGCTCCTCCATCAGACTTAATTAAAATTTACTTCCAGTAGCATTTTGCTGACATCAACCCACATCACCGTTTGTCTCAATACCTCTGCTTTGTCTATGCTAAGGTGTTACCATAGACCATGCATAGGTGATTCTGCATAAGAGAGTCGTTAGTCAAACTCCGATTCTTCTCTAGTCACTTTATGGTTTTATAGCTTCATAGAACTGGAAAGAAAACCATTGGAAGAAAGAAGAAGCCAAACAAAGCCCACGGAAGCACTGGCACGTGCTTTGGTTTGTCTAGTACTGCCATAACAAGCTGTAAAACAATGTGCTGTTTTTAATTGATAATTATGTTCAGTTGTATCCCTGCTAGTCAAAATAATGTGCTTTTTTTGTTTGTATATGTTTTTTTTTTGTTTTTTGTTATGTGCATTGCTCCTTTTTCTCTTCAATTTCACATGGGGCTGAGTGGTTGGAGAGGCCCTAAGCAGGCCAGCCTCTGGATAATTATTCTTTTCCAATCACTGTGACTGTCTAATTGCAGTCCTTGCTGCTAATTTATGCATGCCTTTGTTTTCTTCAAGGAACGCATTTCAAAAAACACATCAAACGATTTGTGATATGTTAAGAATATAGCAAAGGAACGAAGGCTGCCGCCGCTTAAAAATAAGTTCCTGATTGTTTTCATATGATAATAAGTCAGAGAAAATGAGGAAATCAAAAGGGAAGTCATATAATGATGTATGGGCACGAATATGGCACTTATTGTATTTTTCTCCTCGCCTTGAATACATTACCATATTTTCTGTGTTTTTATTTGCCTTAAGCTGGAGTTATGTAGGACAGCTTGCTGACCATCATTCACAAGCTGTTGGCATCTCTGCACATAGTCTGTCAAGCGCAGATCTCACGCACATAACTGGCATTGTTTTTAATGTAAATTATGTTGCTGTGATGAGGAGCCATTAAATGCATGCTCATAAACACATGCACATAAACATAAATACACATACATGCACAGTTATCCAACCTAACCACCCCCTCACACACACACACACATACACATACTCTCACACCAGTGCACATGGGAATGGTGGTATTTACTTTATGCATGAGGACAGGTAAAAAACACACAAATCCACAGTGGACACCGGCTGTAATTGAATGTGACTCCCTCTGTATACTATCCATAGCTCCGGGACGCTGGCAGCTAATTGGAATATACAGCTCCCTAAACCGACGGTGAACTCCGCAGAGAGACTGGGTTGTCAGACACCGATGGCCCGCCGCGGGTTTTGCTATTTTAAGGTGGCATGGGACTCTCATACTGCTAACATTGAAGATGAGGGCTAGAATGAGAGGCAAATTGGAAGCTCCAATGCAGAATGACAACATGCGTGTATACCTCTGTGTGTGTGTGTGTGTGTATTTATATATGTGAGAGTGTGTGAATGTGCATGCAGGCTTGTGTGTAGACAGGTGCGTTTGTGTCTCCACCAACTGTATTTCAATGGATTGTGAGTAGAAAATGTCACTGTAGCTCTCATTGCTGTATATTATGGTTGGTGTCAAAGACTGTCAGTGTGCAGGCTTTAGTTCAATTGCTTCAGAGGAGATGATGTGCATTTCTATGTTTAGAGGATGTTATGGTGAATACTGTATTTGGAACAGCAAGAAGGTTGTTTATTATTTTCTTCTACCAGTATACAATGTTTGACCTACAATCCTCAACCAATGTAAGGCTAAAGAATGAAACAGATCGCTGCAGTATACTATACTTTATCAGTATCTATTCACAGCCACGTTTCTGGCCATTTTGGTGACTTAGGACAGATATTCTGGTGCCCTAAGACAGATATCCACGGTCACCCATGAGGGGATTGATCTTTTTATACCCAAATTATTTAAAATTATTTTAATTTAATTTCAGACTACTTAAGTCCAGCTAAAAGTCGTTCTTCCAGATATCTTCATACCGGGCTATTTTTTCCAATAACAATCAGTCTCACTATGTGCTCTGATGGAACCTACAGTGAATTTTAGAGGTTGTCCAATTGCATACAGTTGATGAAACGATGCACCCATTTCAGGGAAATTAAGACAAAATAAAAGTGGAGTCTCTGGTGAGTCCTTAGTTCAATCAGAGGCTGAGAGCCAATAACACCACATACACAGTCTGTAGTTAGCTGTATGCTAACTAGCTACAGACTGTGTCTGTGATGTACAGTTTGTCGGGGCAAAGAAATGGTCCAGTGGTCAAATTTGTTCTTCCTTTTTAACATGTAACATGTCCCAGTACAACACCAGAGGGTGGTGCCAGGAATTGTATCCAAAGCCCCCAAATGGTATCCCTGGTATTCTTTGGTAAATGGGTAGCAGTTTGGTATGTACAGGCTGGAATTACCACTTTGCAAGCATACTGGCTTGCTGTGTGGATTTTAGACAAGGATAGGACCTATTTGATCAGTACAGCAGGACAGCATATGACTACTGATGTTATCAGGGCCAGGGCTTTCTCTGGCATTACAGTGTTTAAAAGGTCATAACACCATATACAGAAAAGGAAGAGACAGATTGACTAGAGTTCAGTAGGTTGTGTTTTAAAACAGCAGTTTCGTTGCTAAAATCCTGCACATCAAATCATGAATAAAACATACCAAACTCCTGAGCCAGAGCCAGATCTGATGAGAAGCCTTCTAAAGCCACCAATTTCTTTACTTTGTCATTAAACCAAACTATGGTCCTGACATTGTCCAAGACTGAGCCCTCTTAATTTTATAATTTCTTAGTCTCCTTTTGTAAAACATTTAGCTCTGAGAAGTTACCTTGTTTAAATACACTTATTTATTCTTTAATAACACTCTAAGGTGTTTGCTCACCCAGGGTTTACTGTTCACATATCCATTTCGGGGATAACAATTTCCTCACAATATGATACCCATGAGCTGAACCCATCTGTGAGTTTGTTAATGTCGCACACCGTCCAGTCCAGACAGCCTTGCAGCTTCAACATTGTCTCCTTTCTGTTTCACCTTTCTGGTTAACACTTTCCCCATCTGCAGGTAAGTGCAATATGCTGGAGTAAGGTGCACACGATTGTGGTCAGCCATGCTCAGCGGGGGGAGTTAAGCTCCTTTAATTGAGCCATAACACTGGTCTAGTATCTTGCCATTTCTGCTGGGGCAAGACACATATTTGTAAAAGCTCCTGAGAGTTTTGTACAGCAAGCAGTGATTGAAGTCACACAGAATTAGATTAGGAGCTTCGGGAGACAGAAACTGGACTTTCTGCACAGTCTGTAGGATCATTTCTGAGGCAATCCTCTCATTTTCCTTCGGGTGAATATAGACCAGTCATAAAAATATGTAGAAATTCCAGAGACAGGTAGAATGTACGCATGGAAACAGAAAGCAGCTCAATATCCTCAGTGCATAGTCTCTCTTACTAGGGCGATTTTGCACCAGTGTTCATTTACATAAAGGTACATACCTCCTCCTGGTGATTTACTGGTTATCGCAGCCTCCTGATCCATGTGTAAAGGCATACCAAACCTGGCTATCACCAGCTCACAGCTCAATCCTTCTCTCCAAGCCACGTTTCTGTCAAGGCTAGAATACAGGCTTCTTTAAGCTCTTGTTCATAGCATAGGCCTGGAGTTTGTTGGTTTTCTTGGAGGGACTGGGTATTAGCCAAGGTAAGGGGAATATGAGACAAGGGTTGCCGTCTTGCTTGTTGTCATACTCCTCCTCTCCTACTCCAATTCCATATCTGTCAGTGAGGCGTAAAGTGGAACCCTTTTATTGTAGTCGTAGTCCAATTCATCAAGGTTTGGGAAAGTTAGGTCCAAAGGTAGTTTGTTAAGTTTTAGCAGAAGGTCTGAGATGTACTGGTTCTTATTAAATTAAGAGTCAATCGGCCAACCTTCATCCAGGTGAAACATTGACCACAGCACCACCAGTGTAAACACAGCAGTCCACTCCATGTTACTAAACAATAATATGATTGTATAGCAGTGCAGGACAACCAACCAAACATGATGTAAACTGAACAAACAAACAGTTACCATGCCATTGCTGCATGCGCACACACCCTCTCCCTTTTTATTTTGTTGTATTTGTGTAGCCTGGCGAAAATTAAACCGGCACAGGACACAGAAATATCTTTCTGGGGTCTTTATTCTGAATGATAAAATTTGGTGTTCAGCCCAGATAGAAAAATAAAGTAAAATAAAATTAAAGATTTAAAGCAAAACAAGCAGCCCTTTCATATAAACAAAATCAGTACCAGCTGAGGACTCTCCTCTGTATTATGTATAGTTGTAGCATCAGTAACCATGAACTATTAGTGTTAAATCACCTATACAAAGACTGCAGTAATAAGGATTCTAGTACAAAAGAGGGCAAAAATAGCTTTAGCTTCGTAGGCTAGTACAAAAGAGTCCAAAAATAGCTTTAGCTTCGTAGGCTAGTACAAAAGAGTCCAAAAATAACTATAGTGTCTCATCCCTATAAACACAAAAGTGCCCATTAATACACAATTAACAATTGTACATTAACATTCCTTGAAATTTTACGATGAATATGTAAACTAAAATACATACTGACTTGTGCATCTGTCCAGGAGCACAAACAGAAAGGATGACGGGACACAATTACATCGGGTTCTCCCACATGCGTTACACACCGTCCACATGTCTGTCTACATCTAACAAATACAGAAACATCCAGGTATAACATCTTACAATATGTACATAAACGTATATCACTCGATATTTTGTATCAACAGTCACGTTTTATAAGATATTTACCTTCAGAAACAGTCCATAACAGCAGAACACACTGCGTGGTCATATCGAGGTAAACAAGATGGGATATTTCTTCCGGTCTCTCTCTACCTCTACCGTTTCCCAAAATCCCTTGCCCTCACAGGGGGTCCCCAAATTAAAACAGTGCCCTCTGGTGGCGTTAATCGTTAATGTCACATTTTCCCACCCGGCTACATTTGGTATTGCATTTTAAGATATTTCCGCATTGGCTTCAGCCTCAAGCCATAGTAGAAGTGAGCGCGGACAACTACAGTAAGCCCAGAAGAGTCACTACAGAGGCATATAGCCACAATTTCTATATTTGTGACACAGTGCTTGAGTGTTATTTGGATAACATGAGCACTTAATACAGAAACTAGAGACAAAGATATGGATTTACAGAGGGTTATTTACAACAATACAATATATGATTTCCTAGCTTGTGATGTGGTTGTACTGCACCGCACATCTTTATGAAATCTGAACGCCCTCACATGCTTTCTATTCATCTCGTCTCTCCCTTTGTAATCTCAGAAAATGTTCATCTGCCCGGCACTGTGCTTCCTCTCTACCTCTCTGTCTATCCACTGGTGTTTTCCACCAGAAGCCACCAGCCTTGTATCTATCCCACGTAAATAATGAAACACATAATTATCATATCATAATTGCAGTAAAGATGGCTTTGACAGAAATCATTTCCCGTATCTAATACAGCGCTAATCGAATCTGTTCCCCCACTCACTAACACGACCTCTGGTGATTGAGTTTCGGACATTTGTTTGTGTGTGTGTGTGTGTGTGTGTATGTGTGTTTGTGTGTGTGTGTGTGTGTGTGCATGTGCATGTGTATGAGTACATGTAGATGGGCGTGTGTTTGGTTTATTGTCTAATATCTCTGTTTGAATGTGGAAAAATAGAATTTTCAGTTTGGTTTTCTTGTTATTTTTCCACCTTATAGCCGACATTGTCTATCACAGGCTTATGTAAGGTTTAAACACTATACATTATCCATTTCACATTTCACACAGAATTCTTGTAATCTCCCATTACATATACAATACTATCTTTTACTCTAAAATCCATTTACACCTTCATCTAACAGCAGCAACGTATGGATTTCTGTGCTGCATGTCACAGTCTGCATTTATGATTATTCTCATGGCTGCTAACTAATCATAGCGTAGTCAACAGCCCATGATACAGTATTTGCTTTTAAGAATATATGTGTATGGATTCTCTTTCTCTCTCTTCCTCTCGTTTACTCTCAGTCTATTGTTCCATGGTTTGATTGATTGACAGTTCGTCGGATGTAGCAGAACTAGAACGGTCACATGACCCAGCAGATGGCGGACAGTGGTGAGTGTGTATGTGAGCATGTAAATGAGTGTGTCTGAATCATCTTTAGCAATGGAATTTCTTTTATACATACAGACACATGTGAGAATAGTTTATAAACATAGATATGTCTTCCAGCATATAAATAGATAGATAGATAGATAGATAGATAGATAGATAGATAGATAGATAGATAGATAGATAGATAGATAGATATCATGGGATTGAAATATGTACGTGAAGCAGGGGTAGATAGTGTAAGAATAGTCTTAAAGGGCAGATTGAGATAGGCCTGAGGATAGGTCTCTAACAATGAGTGATTACTGCACTAACAAGGCTGGCGGCTGGAGGGGATGCGTGTAATGTGATCGGTCCTGGCCGCTATTTATCTTGACCAATAGACAACTGACCTGGCTGTGCCCCCCCTACAGGTCAATCAGAGTTCACCAGGCTGAGGATTAACGTAAGAAAACACTCTCTCTCACACAGACAAATACAAACTATAGGGAAAATACTAAATAAAATGTATAAAGTGTGTAAAGACACACATGCATAAACAGCACATATGTAGACCCAGGCTGATCGGAAAGGTACAAAGAGTTTTCTCTTGTGATGTCTTGTACAACACTCTTATTTAAGGTAATGTTCATGTGTTTTTAGAGATGTTTTCAGCATATCCCAAGCTTTCCGTCTCCCTCCTCATTTGCGTGTATTCAAATTAGTAAAAAAATGAAATGGTGGATTCATTTATGAGCCACAGTTCTTATTTTACTTCTTTCGAAGAGACTGCTTGAAAGTTAGAAAAAGAGGAGAGGGATAAAGGCAGATAAAAAAGGATGTGAGATAGGAAAGGGTGATAAAAGGAAAGAGAAAGAGAGACTTGCATGTAACAAGGGAGGGCGAGGCATGTTGAGTAATGAGCGCTGGTGCTCCCAGAACAATCAGGGTCTCCATTTTGCCGTGTGTTCCTACCTGATGTATAGCGGGAGCTGTGGGAGCTGTTGTAATAAGACCATTTGGGCCTCTCATTGGCAAGCATTAGTGGCAAATATCTTCCGCAGGCCTAAGGACAGCCTTCAGGGCTAAAGAAACAGCCATGTTAGCCATGCTGCTCATTTGGTCAGGGGTGATGTGAGTTGTCAGGGTAAGTTGCTGTTGGCTGGTGCACACATGATGTATTTTCTCAGACATGTGACAAAAAATCTGCCAATTTGGAGAAATATTTTATTATTATTGCTATGACGTGAAGAAAAGAAAGTAACTTGACTCTGTTGATTATAATATGTGTGTAGCAGTGTAATATACATGATGTGGAGTTTGTTTTGAACCATTGAGTTTTTGGTACTGACAAATAATGTTCCAGTAGTCCAATAGGCAATTACCTAGTTAGGGGATTTATAGGAAACATTTACATTTGACATGTTGGGAAATACGTTTATTCGATGTCTTGCCAAGAGTTAGATGAGAAGATTGATACCACTCTTACACCTGCAGTTGTTAATAATGTTTTATCTGTCTCTGGGGCATAGCTGCAAAATTTGTTGTTCTTCCGTCACTGTCAGCACATACTTGTGGGCAAGGAAGAACTACGGGCCATTTCAGCCTGGATTTCTAGTCTCCACCTCTGGGGGTGTGCTCTAGATGCTGCTCAAAAACAAAACTTCCTTGTTGTATTTGCATCTATTGCAAACTAGCTACGTTTCCTTCAGCGAAAATGGCATCCCAAGATATGAGTGCAGAGGACATTATGGACAAGGATACATTTTACAGTGTTTTGGCTGACACGGATATTCAGTTGTATTTATCCTTGCCAGAGTATACGGCCAAAGAAATGCAGTGGAGGAGAGACCAAGGCTGCAGCTGCATTAGCCATGCAAGAGAATATGGCCGGTGGGGACAATCCAGAACCTGAGCTGCTGAGAGCAAACAGTGACTGGGCGTTAGAAGCCTCATGCAATGCAATGCTTCCTGGTACATGTACGAGCAGGAAAACTCACCTTTCTCAGTCTATACAGCAGTAATTTATTGTGTCAGTTGACTAAATTTACCATCATACTGATTGAACATCCACATAAAACACAGTGAAACTTCCTTTTCATAGCACATGGAATTTGATAGCACTCTTAGTACTTGTCATTCAGCAATGCCATGGGAAACACCCACCCAGTGATTCAAAGCTTGCTGTTTCTACAATGGTTTTACGCTTTTTTTATAATGAAAACTATGCACAATAGCTGTAGTGTCATTATAATTTATATTTCCCAACAAAAAGTGAGGGGAATTCAAATTTCAGTTTGACCGTTTGAGTCAAGTGTCATACTGGATTACTAATTGCTTTAGGTATATGTCACAGTCAATTAAATTGAATATATTTATCCAATTATAATGTGAAAACAAGGACCTTATCCCCCAAGATCTTCCATTTTGATATAGGAACACATCATGAAATACTGTTGTGCTTACACCATTACTGCATCCATATATTTGATGCAAATGAAGGGCAACTTGCTTTGTACTCAGGTGTGTTTCATAATACAAAACCTGTCATGGAACCCAGACGGGAGGAAAAAAGAGAGACAGTGATATGCGAGATTTCCTCCGAAATAGCGGAATTGAATTCCAAAGAAAACACACCGTGCCATTCTATTTACAGACCAATCAAACCAAATACATTTGAATACATTTGGAAACCTGGGGCACACTTGACTCATGTGACAAGTGATGAGCCTTTATTGGAGGCTATTTTAAGTGTCAGGACAAATAATTCAAGTGCAGCCCAACTTCAAATATTTGAAAACATATTCAAATATACCACATATGCTGGCCAGACCAGGGCAATCAGCATCTCAAAGCGAATCGGATTGCACAGCATGCAAAACACAGAGATGTTGAGATGTTGAGAAAATGAATGAATGAAAGATCTGTGCAGTTTCCTCCGAAGCACAGAGAGACCGACAGAAGAGCTCAACTGTATGGGAAAGTAATCAGTCAGATTGTTGAGGGATTATGCTGATGGCAGGAAAAGTGGTATTATCAACAACACACACATACAAAGTGCTCCCTATCTGAGTGATTCAATGGTACTTTCATTGTCTGACTATTTTATTCCAGAGAGCAGAGAATGAGTGTACAGATGTGGATGTGTGTGTATGCATGCTTTCCTGCTTAAGCTGTGTGTGTGTGTGTGTGTGTGTGTGTGTGTGTGTGTGTGTGTATGAGGCAGGGAGGGAGGGTTTTGCTGCAGAGGGAGAGTGGAAGGCGATAAAGACTCTGTGAGTGGCAAGTGTACATGGATAGCTTCACATCAACTGCCAATATGTTGTGAGGCGGCGGTAACAGGCGAGGGTCTCGGGGGAGGGCTGCGGCAGAGCAGGCCAGCAGCAGACGGAGAGGAAAACAATTTCTGGTGCCAATAACCCCGAGCGGCACAGATGAAAAATGTTTTAATATTTGCAGCTGCTTTATAGCAGTCGGGGTGACAGTGATGGAGTCAATGTCAGCTTTTTCCTTTTAAATGTCATGCTCTGTCTCAGGCTGTCAGAGTGCCTGTGTGTGTGTGTGTGTGTGTGTGTGTGTGTGTGTGTGTGCAGAATTGATCTTTTCCTCTTGTAAAGTGCCCAAATGTGAGAGAGCCCCACCCCTATTCCCTTCCCCATTTTACCCCTAAACCACCCCTTTGTGCCTGTGCTCCTCCTCAGCCTCCTCCCTCCTCCTCCCTCTATCCTCCAGTTGTCCATAAAGACAGTGCGCTCAGCTGTCAGATGAAACTCCCCAAACCCGGCAGCCATCATTTAGATAATCACTTCCTCCTCTTTGCATTTTATTTGGATTTGATTATTTTTCATCTGCGGCAAGATGGAAACCATAAATTACATTGTGTCCCCCATGCCTTTGCTGAAATCAAACATGCAGCCAGAATCATAGAATCAGCAAATGGAGGGAGAATGTTACAAGATCCTCAACTTTGAACACGACAAACAGAGACAATGCAATTGCGTTTCACAATAACATGATGACAAATAAATGCCTTTGTTGAAAATGCCAAAGTTCTTTGAAATAAAACGTACATTTTATACTCATTATATTAGGGCTGAAGATAACAATTATTTTGTTAATTAACAGGTTGATTATTTTTCTAAATAATTAATGAATCATTTAGTTTATACATTTTTAAAAACTGTGAACAATGTCTATCAAAGTTTGTTTCAAGGCATGTACCTTTATTCATACATATAACCATACATACATACAACATATTCAATTAACAGTGGTATTAAGCAGCAAACATCTTCACATTTTGAAGTGTCAGAACTAACAGATGTTTGGCACTTTTGCTTGATAAAGGACTTAATTGATTAATCAATTATTTAAAATGTTGTTTATTCATTTTCTGTCAGTTAATGACTGAAACAGTGTCTTCTTGCACGGAGATTTAGATAAAAATAAAAGCATCAAGGCAAGGCTAGGCAAGGTTATTGTATAGCATATTTCAATAACAAGGCAATTCAAAGTACTTTACATAAAACATAAAAGGCATTAAGACAAAATGTAACAGTAACATAAGGTAATATAAAAAACATTTAAATAGAAATAGCTAAATAGGAAATTTAAAAAAAAAAAAGCTAAAATGGAATATGACACATATAACAGAAGAATAAAAGTTACAGTGCAGTGTAAGAAATGGATGAATGAAAGCAGACCTGTCCCAGACGAACTGAGACGTCTGGATGGTTCATAATGTAGTAGCAGATCAGAAATGTATTTTGGCCCTAAACCATTCAGTGCTTTATAAACCAACAGCAGTATTTTAAAATCAGTTCTTTGACAGACAAGAAGTCAGTATAAAGATCTGAGAACTGGAGTGATATGATCCACTTTTTTGGTCGTACTGAGGACTCAAGCAGCAGCTGTCTGATCGATTTTTGTAAAGACACTGTTACAGTAGTCATGTCTACTGAAGATAAATACATGAACAAGTTTTTCCAAGTCCTTTAATCCTTGTTACATTCTTCAGGTGATCGTAGGGTGACTTTGTAATTGTCTTAATGTGGCTCTTGAATTTCAGATCTCAGTCCATGACGACACCAAGATTTCTGGCTTGGTTTGTGGTTTATTATGTTACCAATGGAAGCTGACCGCTGACTTTCAATTGTTCTTCCTTGGCTCAGAAAACATTAACCTCAGTTTTTATCTTTGTTTAATTGAAGAAAATTCTGACAAATCGTTGATATGTTTAATGCACTTAGTGCTTGTATGGGATTATAGTCCCCTGGTGACTGTCACAGTCTGGTTCTATGTCCCATCTTCCAGCTGCTTTTCCTACTCTCTTGACTTGCCATTCTCCACCAGTCCATCAGATGCCCTCAGACTTTTCCCTAGACGCTGCTATCTCTGCAATCACCTCATTCCCCTCACCTGTGCTTCCTCGCCCATCTCCCCTTCTCTGTCTCTCTGAGTTTAAGAGACTCTTGGTTCAAGAACCTCAGTCCTGTGCTGACGATCATGTTTTCCCTTACACACTCCCTTTAAGTTTCTACACACAAACTATTAAGAGACATGTGTGAGTATGTGCTTATTTAAAGGAATTAAGGCTACTTTCAGTTGTAAATAAGAAAATGCTTTTGTGTATGAGAGATTACCTTTTGTTTATGTAGCCACGTACAGCATGGAATCAGAGAACTGTCTTTATTGTGTTTAATTGGTTTTTGGTTTCCTGTTTGCTGTGTTTTTACTCCTGTGTTCCTGTAATGTTTTTCCCTCCATCTGCCCTGCATCAGCCTTGTTAGCCCTGCCCTGCTCCCAGTGCTTCCCCCAGGCAATCAACTCCTTGCCTGTTCTCTGTCTAGTCACCTGTTCCCCATTCATTAGTTCAGTTTGTATTTAAGTCCTGTCTTTATTTCAATGTTTGTCTGATTCTTTGATTCTTTCTTCTGTTCAGTTTTGCTCTGCCTGCACACAAACCTAACTAAAGATATATTCCTCTGCAGTCGCTTGCGTTTGTGTTCACCTGCTCCATCTGCCTGTTCAAACTGACAGTAACATGGTTATGTAAATTTGTGTGTCGTCTGCATAATTATGATGACATATTTTGCTGTTTTCCATAATCTGAGCTAGTGAGAGCATGTAGATGTTGACCCAAAGAGGCCCCAGAATGGAGCCTTGGGGAACTCCACAGATCATTTTTATCCTCTCAGATGAGTTATTACCTATATAGACAAAGTAGTACCTGTCCTTTAAATAGGATTCAGACCAAAGTATCAATGTGCGAGAATGTCCCACCCAGTTTTCCAGTCGGTCTACTAATATGTTTGGTCAACTGTGTCAAATGCAGCACTGAGATCCAATAATACTAAGACTATAATTCTGCTACTGTTCGTTACTGTTTGTTTAAGTGGATGCATTGAAGAGCAGCCTCAGTGGTACTGTGGTGTGGTTGAAATCCTGACTGGAAAACATCAAAACAGTTGTTTAGTGCCAAAAAGCTTTTTAAATTATTTTACTTAAAAATGGGAGGTTTGATATGGGCCTACAATTATTCATTAGTGAGGTGTCTAGATTTTTCTTTTTTAAGAGTGGTTCAAGCAGTTTTCAAGGCCAGTGGGAAGAAACCTGAGAAGAGATGTGTTGACAATATGTAGAAGATCTGAGGCCATGCAGTTAGAAACATTTTAGAAGAATATCAGATTTGTAAGCACAAATACCAAAAAGTGACTATGAGTAATGTAATCTCACCATTACTCTGCTAACTAGACAGCTTCAGTAAACTCAAAGCTGGGTTAATTTAGCAGTGAACAACCTACAGTAGCAAAGATATTAACAATAAATTACTGCAACACAACTGCCAGAATTTTGAAACCTGTACAAAGTCTAACATTGATGTCACAATGAGATAATATTAAAGCTAGCTAACTAATGATTTTGTTTTGTAGACAAAGTTACCAATCTAAGATGAATAAACCAACACAATTAGTTTGTAAAGACATTAAAGTAAGGCAAATTTAACATAATCTGCAACAGCAATAGTTTCCTCCATGGTCCAGCAGATGCAAGAGCAGAATTACAGAGTATACATTAATTATCTGATTTGAAAAGATATACATTGACTTGATTTTATGTATACATTAATTATCTGATTTGAAAAGATATACATTGACTTGATTTTATGTTTAAACTTGCTGATGGAAAACCAGAGAAATGAGCCCTGACTCCTTGAGAGATGCTGAGACCTGGAGAAATGTTTCATTTTGCATTTAAAAAAACAATGACACAGAAGATTGTTGAGTTTGGCTTATTACTTTTGGGGTGATACATGCACTGGCTGAAGTAGGCTATTAATCAATCATCATTGGCTGTGTGTAAAAACATCATTCCATATTCTCAGATTTTCATATTCTCAGACTTTTTGTTAAATATTCAGTCATGAATTATTTTCTTGAATGGTATGATACAGCTAAAGGCAAGTACTGAACATTGCCTCTTACTATAACTGATTCTGATTACCATGATTATACAGTATGTCTTAATACTCACTGCAAACTGTCTGGAAATGACACACTTGAGGTAACACTTCCATAATTTGTGAAAATAGCTTACTTTAAATGGCTACCAAAAACATCCCTACACGTCATCTTCTGTCTTTTGTTATGAGAGGCCAGAGTGTTTGCTATTGTTCCCTGACCTGCTATGGATCCTCTTGACCCAGACTTGCTCCCACTTAGAGGGTCAGAGGTTAGACCAGCTACTATCAGCAAGGCCCCCCTCTCTCCCACAAGTAATGTAATGCAATGTAATGCAGGCGGGTCAATGAAGTCTTCTTATGTGGCAAACCAGATGATTAGTATCATGGCAGCAGGAGGCTTAAAAAATCTTTTTTTTTCATATTTGGTCTTTAAACCAATGAACAAATGCTTTATTTTTCTTTTGTTTGTTTGTTTTTGTCATTTTCCAGAATTATCTTTTTTTTCCAGAAAGAAACATATATATTTTGACAGCATGTTTAAGCATAAACCTTCTCTAACACAATGCAAACGACATTTGATTCGCAAAAGCTATCAAAGAAGTCAAGCATAATTGAAAAAGATTAATATTTAGACACTAAATTCTTGTCACTGTAATTTAAACTCTGTGCTTGTTTCTGTACAGCAGCAGCATAAGCACAATTACCACGCGTGTGCAAGCGTGTGTGTGTATGTGGCATGTTCTCCTGCATGAAAAGCACTGTTTCAATTAAAGGTGTTTGATCCAACAGCACGGCGGGACAGGCCTGAGTGCGGGTTGGCTGGAGGGAGGCAGCATTGCTTATTTGCCCCCCTGCTGGGTGTCTAGGCGGGGGACTGATGTGTAATCCAGTGCCAGGCTAGTGGGCCCACACAGGATATCTCACCTATAATAGCAGCCTATTCCCTGAGGCTGGACCCCTGCTGGAGGTGTGAGAGGGCCAGCAGCCAGGCAGTCATGGATTCTGGATGCCATCTTCTCTCAATGTAAACTCCTCTTATTCTTTTTCCTGTGCATCCCGGGAAACAGCTACTAGTAGGGCTTGAGCTATGCAGGACTTAAATAAATGAACTTCATAGACTGCTGGTTTTGAAGTATGAATTCATGTAGCTTTGGTCAGAAAAGTATCGTTCAAACAGCATAGAAACTCAAAATCCTTCAAACTAAGCTATGAATCTATTGATAGCGAATGTGGAAATACAACCTTAAACTTTAGGCCCCTGAACCTGTGTTACCTTTATTCTTCTGGCAGGTAGGTCTCAGTTTCAATGTATCTTTTAAGCTTGAGGGCACAGGAATTAAAATATTTACTGTTGGTGAGTGTTAACTTTCTGAAACACATTACATCTCTGTAACCTTCTGTTTGTTGTCCAACAACCATGAGCACAGGAGCTGTGTTCCTACCGCCTAGTGGAAAAAAGTACTCAGATCCTTTACTTAAGTAAAAATGCCACAATGTAAAAATACTCAATTACAAGTTTGAATCCTGCAATTATACTGTCTACTTCAGTAAAGTGTTATTAGCTTGATGTGTCAAAAGTAAAAGTACTCCTGCAGAAAATAGGTCCCTGTGACTGATATATTATACATGTGGTGCTGTGCATCAATGTGTAAGTAGCATATAGTGGCTTGCCGGGGTGGAGCTAGTATAAACTACTTTATATCCTATTCAGTCATTTAGTAGAGGTTTTCCTGACGTAGGGATCAGGTCTTGCCAAACGGTCAGAAGATCTGAGATGTTGTGAGATTATTAATGTTGTAGAAAAAAAGGCAAAACCATGCCTATACCTCTCTGTCTTCCTCTGTTTTCCCTTTGGCCTCCGTCTTCTCCTCCCATGCTGTCTTTTCAGTACTTCACATGCTCATACCAGAGATCTCTGATCTAGATCTTTGTCCTCCAGGAATCTCAGGCTTTTACATCTCTTGTCTCTTCTCTCTCCATGTGAGAATGATATATCTATCTTGTTTCTTCTGTGTGAATGCTGGGTGGACCAGGGTCCACCCACTTGTTTGGTGGCAACTGGAAGTTGTTTGACACCTCCCTGGATGTAATAATATTGTAATCTATTGCATGTCTATCCATCTGAGAGGAGAAACCCCTCCTCCGTTGCTCTTCCTGAAATTTCTTCCTTTTTTCCAGATTAGAGAATGAAGGAACTCGGAGTGGAACCACTGCTCCTTTGCCTTGAAAGGCACCAGTTAAGGTGATTTGGGGATCTGACTTGGATGCCTCTTGAACACCTCCCTATGGAGGTATTCCTGGCACATCTAACTGGAAGGAGACCCCAGGCCAGACTCAGAACACACTGGAGGGATTACATATCCCATCTGGCCTGTCCTCCAGCTCTTCCTGGGAATCCCCAGGAAGAGCTGGAGGACATGGGTAGAAAAATGGGTTTTCTTGCTTAGCCAGCTGCCACTGCGACTTGGACTTGGAACAGCACTGGGGATGGATGAATGAATGAATGAATGAATGGATAGATGGATGGATGGATGGAAGCATGGATTTTTTTTTTTTTTTTGGGGGGGGGGGGGGTCCCTTATCCTTAACAAGGTCTAAGGATAGAGAGTGTTGTACGCTGTACCGAAGTCCCTTGGGCAATAATCAGTTATATAATTGTTTTGACTCAATATTTGTCACTCTACTTAAAAAAAATACTTTAGAAAATGTTACACTGGATAGAAAAAGATGCTGAGGTAACATGGAAAATGATCACAAATATAAAATTTTAGATTTTATGCTTTTATCAGTCACCATTTGTTTTCATTGTTTTCAAAATTCTTCTCTCGCTTTAGTATTTTTGTTGTACTTTCATTTGGAACTAGCCATTGCTGTGTCTTCAGTGTGTCTCCACTGCATGGCCTAATTAAACTGCTTAATCAGTTAACGACTCCAGCGAACACAGTTAAAGGGGAATTAAGCGCAGAGAGATTGAGGAGTGGAGCGGTGGAAATGCTGAGGAGACGCTTCGTCCGTCTCCTGTGTGAAATAAAATCGGGGATGGAGCCACAGAGAGGAGGCCATTAAAAAGTGAACAGAGGGTGCCGAACTGTTTGCTGCTGTTCTGCTGAGGGCGAGCGAGCCAATCGAGACGCTTGTTTAAATGGGAAACGGGACATCTTCACAAAGAGGCAAATTAAAAGCACTTTGCTCTGTTAAGCAGAGGGGAGACAAGGGAAAACAGAGGGCGAAAAAAAAAACAACAGAAGTGAAATGCATCTTAGAGGAACTGTACACCTTCACTGCACCTTTATAGCTCTCAGGTGATTTCAGATCAGTTGCACTTAATAGTCTTCGGTGTAAATTTATTGCTTTTTTGGCATAAAAATATGTACAAAGCAGCTGTAATGTGTCATAATGTCACTGAAAATGGGTTTTACATGCTATAGATGTCTGAATGAACGTTTGAAGTGGGCAGCAGTACTCCTCTGTCCCTCTTTTCCTTCCCTCTTCTTTCTCATTCTCTCTCATCTCCCCTTTTCACTCATCTCCTATCATTCCATCACTCCCTCTTCTATCCTCTTCTCACCTCATATCCCTCTCCCATTTTCTTCCTCTCTAATTTTATACGCTCTACTCAATCTATCCCCTTTCTCTCTTGTCCCTCCAGAATAGTGAACTAGGACTTCATGGACTTGGACCTTGGCACTTTGAGAGATCTCCAGACCACAATCATTGTCAGGGGTACAACCAATGTCAAGATATTAACCCTGTAATCCATATCAGAGTTGTTTTGTTTTTTTTTTTTTTCCAGCTCTGAACAAAATTCATATTGGCCTCACCTCCTTATTATTAATCGGAATCTGGTGAGATTGGTCAGCTGTTCTAAAGGGATAGTAAAAACAACACAGGTGTTCATCTTTGATATTGTTTATTATTTCTTCACATTATGAGACAGTTTGTTTAACATTGTGTGTCAGGGTTAGTTGCTGTCTCCTCAAAATGACACTGGAGTGAGTCCTGTTTAGTAAATACAATTCCTCTGACCTTGCATTTCTTCGTCGCAGCTCCCTTGTTAATATACGAGGAGGAGATGCAAGTGAGGGAGGTGAGACGCTACACTAGCCAGATGGAAAGCATCCCCAGAGTGGTCCACAGAAGTCAACAGAAAAATGTGCTTCACTTGTGGATTTGGACAATCCTTGACACTTTGGGTTTCACTCCCCTCCTTCCCTCTGCTTCACCATCCTCTCCAAATATTTTCTCCACCTGAATCCTCATCTCATCTCGCCTGTCCTCTCCACACCTCCACTCTCCTCCTGGTTCATCCTCCATGCAGCTCCACATGCCTCCCTGACTTCTTGGATGGAGCCCAAAATGATGCTGGCTCATTATGCAGGACACTGTATGGGGGGAGAGAACTGGAAAGCAGAGAAGGGAGAGAAGAGAGAACGATATAAAAGCGATATAAAAGAGAAGGGATGGAAGGAGAGAGAGCTTAACAGCATCTGTTGGCCACCAAGGTACAGCAGCGAGCATGACACACACACACACACACGCACACACATTCTGCAGAATCACATCACATCCTGTAAAAATGCTCTGCAAATTTTAGGCCAGCAAAATCTGAATTTTTGCTGATTAACAAGATATCACCATACACATATTGCACATTTCTGGATATCTGCCCATCTGTGTGTAAGCATGAATGTGTAAGTGTGAGTTTGCACATGTGTCTAGCCATGCATGCATGTGTGTGTGTGTGTGTGTGTGTGTGTGTGTGTGTGTGTCAGGTGTTTGCGGACGCTGAAGGGGACTGAGTGTTTTCTGACGCCTGTCTAGCTGCGCCTGTCTCACTGGGCCATGGAAGTGTCATCTGCCCAGGCCTCAGCGCTCACACACACACACACACACACACATGCATGCATGCACACACTCATTCTCTCTCTCACAGCGGTGAGGAACAGAGACAGCCCAGAGCTTGCTGTCATCTCATCACACTGTGCAGGTCCGGCCATGTGCGTGCGTGTGTGTGTGTGTGTGTGTGTATGAAAGAGTGAAAGAGAGAGAGTATAATATTGCTGCTAAACAGCAAGTCTACTGTCACTGTAGACTTCAAACTTCAGGTAGTGCCATATAAATTGAGAAATTTCTCCTTTTTGAAATCCATTAATAACATCACAAAAACTGTCTGAAACACAGACTTCAGTGGCTGCGCCTTAAATCATATTCCTCTGTTGTGATGCTGTCTATGAATTTGTCTTCATAACAATTAGGCCATATGAAAATGCTTGGAAAATTACTGCATCAAGTAATTTCCGGCAAAAAGCCTCTTTGTGCCACAACCATTTCTACTCATTACCACCAGACCCAGTGTATTCTAATGGAAAACCCAATTAGCTTGTACGCGGTAAGAATGCGAATGGGGATCACAAAATTCTTGAGTGCTTAACAGTGTGCATTTATGTGGTGGTTGGCTGCACAATTCATTTGGCAACCATCAAGGAATAATTTGAGAAAAGGTAAGAATGACTGTGGGCTGATTGGAGAGAATGTACCTGTTTATAAGCTCTGAATTCCTCACTTTCATGAATCTGTTTGGGTTTGTAAACTCTCTGCCATAAGCCATTAATAAAGGGTTCCTACAATAATCCACCAAGTCCACAGATGTTAATGTTTAAGTCTAACTGAAATCACAATTAGTCATCCTCTTTTACAGTCAAAAACAGTGACAAAATTATCTTTGAATGTATTGTTATTACACTTGTAGCTTTAGCATCAAGCGCAGGACCACACAGAGGAAAGACCTTACCATTTAGCATCTGAAGTCATAGATGTTGACATTAGCAGGTATGTTTTATGCTGATCAGTGTGCTTAGCTAATTAGCTGTCCCACATGTATAGTGGTAGCTTGTTCAGCAACCAGTGGTGTAGGACGAGACATATTCTTGTTTGGAGATAAGAAGGGGATATTAGCTAGAAATCTAATGTGAGTTGCAGTTCCAAGTGTGTAGCTCTTTTTGTGTTGTGTGGTTGGCTTCTGTCAGGCAACCCAGTTGCCAAAATAAAGTGTTGGCATTGTACTTTTCTGCAAACAGCGGATACATTGAATCTCTACATTTCAATCTCCACATTTCAATATTGATTGCATTGTGAGCTTTTTGCATGTGATTTAACACAACAATAAATGTTATCTGTTAAAAAAGTTATGATTTATGGTGTGACAATGCTGTGGTTAAGGTCTGGTTAGCTTTAGGCACAAAAACCACTTGGCTAGGGTTAGGAAAATGTCACGGTTTGAATTAAAAACCTAGTTTTGTCACCAGAAAAACAGCTACAAATGTCCAAAAGTCTCGCTAAAAATACTTGGTTTTGTAAGTTGAAATGGGAAAATGCTGCTTTGATGCATGTATCCATGGTTTGCAGAAATATACCAACTTTTTATTATGGCAACTGGGTTACAAAATGGTCATATAAATGCTTTATGCATTATTTGATTGACTATATGTAAAGCACTATGGTGAACAGCAGTATTCTGACTTGACTTAGATAAAAATTTGATCGTGTACTCATTTTTCGCTAAAGAGAACATACAACATGTCATTTAGAAAGCAGATCCGAATTCTTTCGCAGAAAAAACATGCAGGATCAGGAGAAACACCAGCTGAATGTATTTTTCACAACCCAAAAGTTGTTCTCATAGACAGTGAGACAAGACACTTATATACTCCAAACCATACATACCAAAACCAGACTGATACTTTATTGTTTTTCCCTCTCCCTCCTCTCATTATCTTCGTCAGCTGGGTGGCCATCAAGCATCAGAAGTGACCTGCTTCCTGTCTGTGCTGGTTGCCACAGTAGCAGCTGACAGACATTTCTTTTCACAACAATAAAGGGAGAAGGGAGGGTGGGGAAAGAGGGTGACATGGGAATGAGACACGGGCCTCTGTTTCCCATCATCTTCCCATGTCAAGTAAACTTGAGCCAGGGGAAAGGTTAAAGGCAGGGTGAGGTAAAGAATAAGGGGAAGAGAGTCAGTGATGATGCATGCCAATAAATCAGATTTTTAATTATCGGACATATGACAAGAAGCATGTGACGGCCCTCCCCACTTCTGTTGCTCTCTCCTTTCTTCACTGTCGCTCAGTTTGTTCTCTCTTGACATTCTACCATCAGTATTTTGTGTCTTCCCATAATTTTACCTTGCTGCCGAACCCTGTTAACCCTTTCCTTTCCTGTCTTTTCCACAAATGTCTTTCCCCTTCCTCTCTGTCTCTTCCACCATCCATACCTCTAAGAGCTTCCTGTCAGCTATACTAAGAATGAACAGTGCGTTACCCTACAAGACTGACACCAGCTACCTTGCATTGTGCTAATAACAGCGGAGCAACTAGGAATGCATATATGTCATGTACCAGGCTGCTGTGCTGTCAGCTCACAGCTGCAGCAGCAGATAGACAAGAGCAAGAGAACAAGACGCTGCTAATAATCCCTCATTCTTATACACATTCGAAGACAAGTGGACAGACAAGGCTGTTTGGTGAACACAGCAGATGGTATTTGTTTCACAAGAGTCAGGCTGAGAGGAAGGTGAATTCCTTTAAAGGAATAACCTGAAATGTTTATATTTACATTCATTGTTCGCTTGGAATAAATAGAAACATTTTGGGGTGGTTGGTGGCAATTATTGAAAAAGAACTGAAGAATAAAGGAGCCATGTCCACAGAAGCTCAAAAGTAGGTAAGATCCCAAAACAAGCACCAAGCACATTTGGTACTTGATTGTTGGCCAGTTGTTAAGCAATTTGACACAAAACCAAGTAAATTCTCAAGTCAATCTACTCAGATTCCAGTCATTCAAGACAAGACCAGGTCACGCCAAGTCATTAGACACATGTCAAAGTCAAATGTCATTCCCAGATAGCATACAGAAGTGGGCCACTTCAGGCAATGATGCAGCACTGCTGACTTTCTCCTGGCCTGGACAAAATGGATGCAAGTCTGAAATGGCCCACATGGAAAATAGCAAAAATGTCCCAACTATCCCACATCAAATGCAGGCATTTTTTTTTGGCAAATATGCAGTGCTCTCAGCTATGTGTATTCTGGATGTAGGCCAGTTCTGGCTTATCTGGTTTGTTCTTGGTAGACATATGGTTTGCTTGTGGCCTAGATCTGGGCTGGATGAAAGTGCCGAAAGTGTCAAGTGTAGGCCGGATCTGGGCCACAGCAAGTCTCCTATCTGGGTTTGATACAAGTCCAAGTCAAGTTTCAAGTCTTTCAAGACAAGTTTAATAAGCAAAGTCAATATCTGAGTCTTTCATGTGTCTGAATTCTGAGCATTAAAATTACATGGGATTCTAACATTTTCCATTTTAAGCAGAGTTATAGTTTAATGTTTCTTGCACCTACAGTGCATATGCGTAATAATTAAATATGGAAGCTGTGTGGCTGTGATGATGCTTGTCTATGGTGAATTAATTTCACAGAATTTAGGATATTACGTATTGAAGTAAGTCAATTCTCAATCATTCATTCATTCATCATTTTTGTGACTCAAATCTCAAATCCATGCCTTGTTCTTTTTATGGGTTCAGCAATGTTTAAAGAGCAAGTGTGAAATATTCTCCATGTGATATTTTGGCATTTTAGTCCCACTGCAGGAAAGTTCATGAACCTATGTGTTTATTTATTTTGTAGAGATGCTCATGAGTTGTTTATTTATTTGCATTAGCTCAAAGCATTACATTAGCTCATGCTTTGGTGTGGCGCTTTAGCATTTAACTCACAGTAGAGCTTCACAGAACTGCTAGCTTGGCTGTAGAGTTTTAGTCTTGCTTTTCTCTCATTGGTTAGATTTAGTTAAGTGTGAATGTGACCAAGGTGCTTTAGTCCACCTGGTATTGTGACTCATGGTGCTCCTTCAGTTTTCAGTTTATCCTGTTTGCATACTCCCAGTAACCACATGTCACATACATTATAAAGGCCGTTGTCATTTTATGGAAGCAAACTGAAGTACTGTATCAGCAGTAATAACATGTGGGCGCAGCCTGTTTCCTGCTCTCCTCCGCTCATCATGGCTTGTATAAACACCATGTGTATAGGTGTTTTCCCTCTCAGTGTCTCTCTGAAGGAACCAACTTACAAGCTCTAGATCACTTGGAGGAGATTTACAAGCACCTCTTTCTTTTGCCTCTCCTCCTCCCTTTCCCCTATAGACCAACTTGACCCCCCCTAGGCTCTCACCGCCCATGTCTCTGTCTGTCTGTCTGTCTCCAGGAAGAGGAAAGATCAGCGGGCCTGCTGATTTATGAGTGCTTAGCTCTCTAATTCTCCGCTATGCTAGGCTGGGCAGGGTTAGTGTGTGTGTACTGTATCTGTGTGTGTAGAGTTGGGAAGGGAGTTTGTGGTGGGAATTGTGGGATATCAAGGGGTGGAGAGGCATGTGTTGTGGTAGTGGTGATGTGTAGTTGCTGATGTACTAGGTGGGTTCCTCTTCCTCTGGATAATTCATGGATGGCAAATGCACATGCACATGCACAGACACACACATACACACACACACGAACACACAAACACACACACACACACAAGAAAGGATGAGTCAATAGCTCAAGAGCTTTAGTTGGACCCATACACACCGCAAGCACAGACATTTATTAAAAAATAAAATGACTAAATTGGCATGAAAAAATTGTTCTCCCAGACAGCAAATAAATGCATCTATCTATCTATCTATCTATCTATCTATCTATCTATCTATCTATCTATCTATCTATCTATCTATCTATCTATCTATATACAACCGTACATTTATTATTATGTATGTTTTTTTTAATCTTAATCTTAATATATATATATTTTAAGATTTGTATTAAGATTGAGAAATCGGAGTACACGGCTGCCTCATATTGACATTTTTTTTTAGTGTGGAAGCAATTATGACATGAATGATCTCCAGTGTAAATTGCAAATCAAACTCTTGACACATCAGATAATCAATTCCACTGTTACCGATTTTGTAAGACAGAGAAGTGAGTGCATCAAACAGTGTTTTGATCAGCACTTAGAGTGTGTGAGCAGATAAAACACTTTTTTCTTTAGCATCGCAGCTTTAAAAAACAATAAAGACAACAACAAAAACAGAAAGCCAGTGGATACAGTCTCATCTAAATGTTCTCTGTCAAACTGTGAGAGAAAGTTATTCCAAGCTGCATCTGCCTCCTGTAAATGTACTGTATACACTAAAACCCAGCTGTGATCTACCGTCTTGAATCAGGGCTGTAATGTGCTGCCCTGCCATCACTAAATGTGACGGCACACGTGAGAAAGGGCTAATTTTGCACAATTGACTGGTGAACCTTTTTGGTTCAGTGGAATTACAGCCTGATTAATCAGCCATGATTAGCATTTAGCAAGCAGTCGTGGAACGTGGGGCCCTGATGTGGGTCTCTTATTTATTTATATATCTCCACCCTCCCCGTTTTTCTCTAACACATTAAGCTGCCAGTCTCATCACGCTGACAGGGTCAGCGCCACTGTTCATTACAAGACCTGGGGAAGAGACGAGACAGGCCCTGCTGCAAAGCTTGCTGGATGTCTCAGTGTTTATGCTGAATCTCCTTGTACTGTGTCTCTCACTCTACCTCCATCCTGACAATGTAAGCATAAGAGCTGCAACACATGTCAATGTAAATGGTAATGTATGTAAATGAACATGTCAGGTTTGACCAATATGCATTGTTGATGACTGCTGGATTTGCATAGAGACTGTCACTAAACCAAGCTAGAATAAAATGAAATAAAATATGTTTTTATTAATTTTTAAAATGAATACAATTAATTAAAAATATGTGTTCCCACAAAAAATGACATCATTGACATAGGTTTACCCTTCCCTGCCACGCAACTACTGTCCACTCAAGAATATTGTTATACCACAAAAGTCTAAAAGCAACCAACATTTTCCTAGCTATAACCATGACTGCAATTTTCCATAAGTTTAGTCCAGTAGTTTTAATTACCTAAACTTAACCAAACCATAACCATATGGCAGATCAGGATTCTCATATGAGTAATTTTAGTGGCCATCTCTGAAGACACTGACAAGCGACATATGTTGTTGCCAACAAATCCTCCAAATTAAACAACCAAATAGGTTGTTTGACCATGCACTTCAGAACAACCCATGGGAGCATTTTCTAATCAGACTGCTCTATCAGCAATAATCAGCAGGACAACATCATTTGTCTGTGCTTTCTAAAACCACTACACATCACTATTAAAAAATAATGTTTTATGGTGTGACAATGCTGTGGTTAAGTCTGGTTAGGTTTAGGCACAAAAAACACTTGGTTAGGGTTACGGAAAGATCATGGTTTGGGTTAAAATAATCACCAGTGTGGGTTAAAGTTACTACTTCATTAACGTCAGGTAACCTTTGTCGTCGTGGCAACAGTAAACACCATGACAATCGTAGTTACTTTTTTAAAATAAACCTGCCAACTCGGAGTTGGAAATGTTACACTTGGTTGGAAATGGGAAGGGAACAGCCGTCTCTTGCAGCAAAGTCCACTAAGTCCAATTTTTGCAAGTTAGCTAACCAGCCAGCCAACCCACCACATCCGAATATGGAAATTTATCACCTTACATAGACGTCATACACTTCTCAAGGTCATAATTACTATGGCCACTAGATGGCATCTGTCACTTGGACGTAAATATGGGTCATTTTTGGCAACGTATTGAGTAGTTTTTCTTGGGAGGACAAGCTTGTAGTTGCTTAGGTATTTCTTGGATTAAAGAGAGTGACAAGGAATCAATGTAAAGTGATGTTTAGAAATAATGAACAGCTACAAAGAAGAAGAAATGTTTCTGACAATAGTAGCATTTATTTGGAGTTTGTTTCAGGCAATCTGGTGAATGTAAATCCAATATTCACTTTCATTTTAGATCTGTTTATCTGGCTCCTTTGCTGCTAAATGCTCCGCTGCGTTCACCAGCTACTTGATAACTTTGTTACTGTTACTGTTTGGTGCTAAACAGGTAGCGTACATCAGAGCTTTCTCACAGAGAAGAGGTAGATGAGAGCAGTGCTGAACTAAAACAGTAAAGTTGCAGGACTTGATATTAAAACAATAAGCTGAAAGTTGCAATAAAACTTCATGGAGCTGAGGATAATTGCAGAGTCAGGTGATAATTACCTGACGGTCTGAAGATATGATACAATAGCAGCTTTAAACACATGTTTTCTGGGTTAGAGTTTACAGACTAATGGCATAAAATCTAGGGGCGGATTTTTTCCTTTTGACGTGATTTGATACATCCTGAAGTTTATTCAACTTGCTGTCTCATATGCTGTTTAAAATTTTGAAAACATATTACTCTCAACCTGGCCCATGTGGAGAAGCATACATCTCCTGCTTACAACTTCCTGTTGTACATCATGGTCATCAAACTGCCTGAGTTTGCAGTTGTCTTCTGTCTTTCAGTGTGAGTCAGTTTTACACTCTTTCTCTCCCTCTTTTCCTCACTCCTCCTCAGCTCTCGGTGCAGAGTTGTAATAGTGGCGTTCGGCCCTGGGTGGCGATGCAGTGTTCTCTCCCAGGACTTGAGCAGACCTGGAAATATGGCTGCATGGAGAGAAGGTGGCAGATGGCTGACAAGGCATTTTTACCCATAACGCCCCAGTAAAACTTTAACTCCCAAGATTTAGTGCTAGCGCTCTGCACTTAGCAAGCTGCAGCCGCTGGCATATTTTTTCAAAAGTCCCAAACTGATGGTTTTGCAAGCTGTGCATAAACATGCTTTATTGATTGTGCTGTTAAAAGATTCAAAGGGTCAGTATCATTTAGCAAAAGACAGTTTTAGAGGACAAATAAAAGCTAAAAATTGCTCAAACGTTGTGGAAGGCATCATTGATTTTTAGAGGAAAACACAAAATACTGAATTAAATTATTCATTGTGTCATAATATTGACTGATGAGGATGGTAGATAATAATTTAGAAATTTAAAGGTTCCTAGGCAACAATGGCAATTAAGGCATTTAATTCATCCAGTTACAATCTCTAAGGGCCTGGCTCCAGTCATATCTCTCAATTTGTCCTGGACAAGAGCACCATGAAAGTCAAGCTCACTTGCAACATTGTCCAAAGAGAAAGCTTTATGCTCATAAACCAAGCAGAGTTTGGCTATTTTATTTATACTGTACATTTAATGTTAAACTGACCAGTGAAAGAAAAAAACATTTTGTCGTAGTTTTTTGTCCTTCCTATCACTTTAATCAATACTAAATTCTTCACAGAACATAAAGCTAACCCCCCTTAGGCTAATGTATATGAAGGCATCACAATGTAGATTACATTACTGGTGCAGTAGTTATGCATTGTGTGCTGACTTCAGGGGGTTTGAAGGGCTAATTGGACCCAGGGTGCATGTTAGGATGGCAGGATGACAGGAGAAGCTTCAAAGTGCCATAGAGGCACAAGAGAGACAGAAACAGACAGAGAGAGAGGGAGAGAGCAGAGACAGAGGGGCCTTGATTGGGCCTACCATGCCGTATGGTGGTACTGAAAGAGGTGACGTTATTGGACTCAGGTGAGACATGCACACATCTGTGCCTTCTTGCCAGCCTGGTGGTATGGTGTGTGACTGAGAGAGAAAGTGTGTGTAAGTTAATGCCTGTGCACAGCAATGTGCATATCCCTACTTGTGCACATGCTGGATATATAGATATAATTTTCTTTTACAGCACACATCTGCCAGCGTCACTACCTGGGACCCGTAAAAGGGCATTATAGCGTAGCAGTCATAACAGCAGACTGAGATAAAGAATTCAAAGTCCTCGGCTGACTCCATACATGCTTTCTTCCTCCACTTCTTCAATCTTTCTTTTTTTGATTCAGGAGGGGGGAAATCAAAAGACTTCTATTCTTCTGCTAGAAGAGAAACTGTCACACTCAGTGCAACAGTCAATAATGGAAATACATTAAGGAGAGCAATCAATAGAGAAGCAAAAAACATCATACAATACTGTACTGGCTACTGCAGTAGAGGTAGCAGCAAAAATAATAGCAATAGTAGAAGTTGTAAATAGCAGCACTGAGTAGCAATACTAACAGTTCAGCTTTTTTATTTAATTTGTTTCCCTTCCACTGTGTGTGGTAGTCATAGCAGGAGTGTTCAAGTTACTGAGGCAGTATAAATCAAAGCAGTAATAGCAAACCTTGTACCAGCAATCAATTTATAGTACTAAGATAGCAGTACCATCACTAATAGTGGTCCTAGCAACAGCACTAAAAGCAACAATGGTAGTTGTGCCAATAGCTTAATACCAACCAGGCAAAACAGGCAGCTGCTTGGAGCCCCAGAAATCCAAATTTTTCAGGGAAAAAAGGGTCTTAAGGTAAATCTTTCCTTAGTCCTTGGTCTTGAGTGGGGCCCTGAGTTAAAATCTATCTTTAGTGCCAGGATCAGGCTACACAATATTTTCAGTTTTTCAAGATGGTCACTGTGTCAGATTAGGTGATCAGAGAGTAATACATTATTGTCGTGACTTGGCCAAGAGACATGGCAGACTACATGTTGGACTGTTGTGTCTACATCACAGAACACTTCGTAGAGTAAGCGAGAGAAAGCAAAAAATTCTAACCTGTCTATCAGACAGGGCCATTATTTAGCTGATATTGAATAGTCTGATCCCAGCATGTGAGTTTTTTTTTTTAGTTTTGTGCTTTTATGTAGCAGATCCTGACATAATTGTGTTTAGTCAATCAACACAGAGCAAATCTGGGGCCTGCTACTACTCTTGCATAAAGTATTAGACACAAAGACTGAGAGGAACTGGCAGTTAAAACAGGTCCAGTCCACAAACAGGTTAATCCCTCTTTGTTGTAGCAGCAGCAGTGTGTTCTGTGAACTGTATATTTAAATATGTTAACTGATAATGCTTTTCAGCTGGTAATTGAATTGCTAATGTATGGTTAGGGTTAGGCAACTTCAGCCAATTGGTTAGAGTCAGGAACAGATTGTGATCATACTTAACAAAGAAGAATATAAATTTTGGGAACTATCATGAGATGAACCCACGAACCCAAGATACTGGTTTTAAAAAGAAGAATTATTCAGCAACTATAAAATCATAGTACCTGCAGCAGTAGAAGGAAGCTGCAACAGTAGCAACAAGCTAGCAGGCTGTGATCTAAAAAGAAAAAAAAAAACAGCAGTAGTTTTACATCCTGGCGTCTCAGCACACTTCTATGTATTCATCCACCAGCATAGAGCACAGGCCAAACGGCACACCGGATGCAATGCTTTATCTCCACACATTAACATTATAGAAAAATATGAATACTAGAATCTTATCTCAGCCACACTTTATAAAGAGCATTCATCATGAAGCACATTATGTATTTATCATGTCAGCAGAGGGAAAAGATGGTGCAGGCGAGATCCCATTTACCGGTACCATGGTCAGTCCAAGGCCTGTTGTGTATTGTCCACATCTTAAACATTAAAAAAGAAAGATTAAAAATCTCATCTCACCCCCCCCCCCCTCCCCTCTCCTCCTCATATCCCTTCCCCCTTTCTGTTGCCATCTTGAATCTCAAATTAACTTGAACTCCAGAGCCTGTGACTTAATAGGATAAAAATATAAAGAAATATAAAAAAAGGACCTCTTTGGGATCAGTGAGATTTACAATATATATTAACTGACTGTGAAGCTGTGATGTGCAGACTGATAAATGTGCTGGAATTACTCAATTCTTTCTCTTTTAATAATTCTGTCATCCGTACCCGCCATTTGACCATTACACTATTGAAGTCATTTTTTTGTAGAAATAGGTAATATCATCAGTCATTATAATCATTTAATACATCTTTTCCCCCTCCATCCTCTTACTTTTGGTTCCTAAGCTGGTGCCAAAGCCTGTATCTAGTAGTTCCTCATGGAAATACATTTCACCGCCATGCAGTTAATATTGGGCTGCTTGCCATGTAGAACTATATGGGCCAGATATGGGTGGTATAAGGCTGTGTACAAAGCTAGTGGGGGATTTACAAATGGGCCATGTGTGGGTCATTAATTCACTTTGTCTAGATGTTTCTGCCTATGATTCATTGGTTTGTATACCGAGGGAAGTTTACAATGGGCTTTCTGTGTCTGCCACTTCAATGGAGTGATCATACACAGTTAAAACATCAATTCTAAATCTATCAATTCTAAAAAAAAATTTTGTTGTGTCTCTGCAGCTGCAAAGCCTTATATTGTTTAATAGTTCTATTTGGTAAACCATATAAAAATAATTTAGATATGTAACAATATTTATGATAGGCCTAACTACATTTGTTGGCACTGGAATTTGTTAATCTGCAACCCTTTCTGCTAAAAATTACATTTGTATGCTACTATGCTCGCACTCATGCTGTGCACTCCCACACACTCTGAACTCGACCTCAATACAGATCAAGTATTGACACTACTGTATATATTATTATCATGTCAATGTATTACATGTATTTGTACTTCTCTGCACATGCTCTGTGCAGCTTTCTTGTCCTGGATTTAGCTGTATGTGTGTGTGTGTATCTTCCATACGTTCCTGGCATTGTACTTAAAAGCTACAAGAAGCTGGTGTCAGATTTCTTGTATGTTAGAACATACTTGACTAATAAAGCTGATTCTGATCCCTCCAATTTGTAACAGAAGTTTAGAAAGAAATGCCATACTGATTGATCAACATAATCAGAACACGTTTAATGAACGTAACGTACTACATGTATTTGAAAAATGTACTGAATGTATCTACAAACCATAAGGCATCAGAGTTCTTTTCACAATGTCTGCTTATGGGAAATAAAGCACAATCAATGCTCAATCAATGGGAAAGATCATGACTTTGGTTAAATATTTACCGCATCCACCCCAACCCCCTTCCTACAACAGGAAAATAGATCTTGTGGTCTAGAAAAAAACCTTGAACATCATCGTCATCGACAGGATCCATGCCATAATTATATGCTCTCCAAATCATATTTGGCAAAAACATTTAGTGCAATGTAAAAATATATTCTCGAAGACTTGAGGTGCAATTCATTTTGCTGTTCAGAAACACTTTCGGGGAACAATTTGAAATCAACGTTCAATAAATCAACAGTGTGAGTGATCATTTCATTTCAATGGGGTTTGTATTCCAAAACCTATTCAGTGTTCAGTACAATAAAATAACAAAAATTCTATTCTATTCAATCACTGTACGTGTATGTTTTGTTCTTGCTTTACTGCATGTGGTGGAGCAGGTGGAATATGTAACTAGAACAGATGGCTACTGACTACAGAAGAAGTGATAATACTGTACAGCAAGAAGAAAAAGCAGTGTGCTTACACCTCCTTAAAGATGTTGGAGAAATGTACACAGCTAATCTTCCTCCCCTTTGATTTGATTGTGCTCGCTAAATACAAGGGGACTTAATCAAGCTTAAAAATAACAAACAAACAAATAAAAGAGAGGTCCTGGGAGAACTCATTAGAAGCCTTGTCAAACTCCAAGAGACTACATAATTACTTTACCAAAATAAAAATGCAAAGCTATTTCATTTGTATTTGCTTTCCTTTCTGAATTACTGCTGAACTAAGGTCATTGAAACTTTCACTTTTATCCCTTTGAAAAGTTTGATTGAGCAGGGTGAACTCGGCGTGCGAGAGGCCTCGTCGGCCCTCTGGCCCGCTCGTTTCTGCACCTCCATTTTTCTGCCTTGAACCCGTGAGCACGAACCCCAGTTTGTTCTGGCACAGTCCATCGATCGGAGCAGAGAAAGAGGAAGATGAAAAGCACTTCCTTCCCTTCATTAAAAGATGGAAAATCAGGGCCTGTTGACAAGGAAATGAAACAAGTTGGGCAAATTTCTATAAATAAATCTTCTTTTTTTTTTTTTTTTTTTTGTCATTTTAATTACCAGATCAACAGCGGCTCAGATGAACAGCCCAACCATCAATCTTTAATTAATGTCACGCTTTGCGGGTTGCAGCGATGCTGGGCCTGATTGAAAAATAAGCCCAATGATATTTCTATTAGAGTTTGTTTTATTAATAACGCGTCAGGGCTTTAAAAACATGTCTCAGAGATAGCCAATCACAGGGAGACGATAGACAGATTTTACATTTTACTCTTACACTTACACAGATCTGCATAATTATTTTTCTCTTGCATAATTTAGCCTTCCATAACACTGTTTCATAGTAACTGACTCTCTTACAACTGCTAAAAACAAAGCCCCTATAGAGTTGTACTGCTTGTATATCCATTATATTCTTTCTCCTACCATATAACAGTTTGTAGACATTCTGTCGCAGTGCAAACTTTAAAAAAAAAAAAAAGAAAAAATCTATCAATGCTTACTTTATTGTGTCCAGTGATCTAAATAATGTTTCAGAGATGTTTCCAGCCTGACAAAAACAGGACACTGAGGCGATAAAATGCACTGCACTACATAAACATTTTCCATCACCAGACAGTTTGCAGGCACAAATCCTCCAAATACAGCAGTAGAACAACACCTGCAGCCCTACAGCCAGCTTCTGGAGGAGAGAAGAGGGACAAAGAGAAGACAGGAGAGGGAGGAAGATAGAGAGGGCTGCGAGTGTCCTTAATGCTGGCAGAGGAGTCTGTTTTTGTCTCGCCGTCTCTCTCATCTGGGTTTGACCTCAATCTGACTCACTATGAAAATAATAAACACATCAGCTAGAACTCAACAAAATCCAAGGGAACTAGAGTTTCGCTTTAATTTATGTTTCTTGGAACGAGGTAACAAATCAATCCGTAGAGTGTGTTTGCCCAACATATTTTGTGTTGTTAAATAATAGCTTCATGGTGGTGTGGTTTCTGTAAAATCTCTGTTGTTCACCGCTGAGATCCTTCAGTCTCCAGTCAACAAATCAGATTTTCTCTGAGCTCCTGACAGTCCATCATTTGAAAATAAAAAAAAAAAAATGTTTCTCTAGTGCCAAATTAGGGTTTTCCTTTAAGTAGCTTATTCAACCAATTTCTGTGTGCATGAAAAATAACAACTAGCTTATGCTGAAATTGGTTATTAAGTATACCCACTATAATTCTGTGTCATGAGCGCTGCAGGAAATGTCTCATAATATTCAGTAGGACTGCCTGAAAAATGAAAACAGCGTGCGTGCAGGAAACACAGTCAACAAGTGCTGAAATAATAATAATAACAATAATAATAATGGTAATAATACATTTGCGGTAATAAAGTTCCCCTTGTTTCTCTCAAGCCCTTTATAATATTCTAATAATATCCTTGTCTGGACTTGGAACATATTATCTGGTAGGTTTAGTACCTTCACAGTGAGCTTAATATTTGTTTTACATTCCTTTATGCAATGTCTAACATCACTGTAAGACTTATTCCTACTGTAACTTATGGTTTTGCTTATGATTAAGGCCTGGTGACCTCAGAAAATGGCACAGTGAAATGTATCCTTGCAGTGCTAGAAGCTTGATGACTACCTGCAGGGCTTTGGCTCTCCAAGCTTCTTTCTATCATCTCTGTATGGGGCAGTTTACTTACCCCTGACATTTTATTCTCAGCACTGTACATCATTTAATTCAAGAGTTCCTGAAGAGGTAAAAAAGAAAAAAAGAAGCTGTCCATGCTAGTTAGATTTCTAATGAAGAAGGTTAAATAAAAGTGGAGCATTGAGTTAATATGATATGATAGTTGGAATACATTTGATGTTCAAAGATATTCACACACAATCCTGTTATTCCACTGAAAATAGCTGATTTTGGGACAAAATTTAGCTTTTTTAAATGCTGGCATGTCCAAGTCTCATGACTTTATCAACCTTAACTTATCAGATTGCAACACATGTTCTGTTGTTGATGCTCAACAAGTCAGTCTGTGGGTCCCACTCATGGCCAACATGGACATAAACAGCTCACTGATATGTGTGTGTGTGCGTGTGTGTGTGTGAGCACAAACAAGAATGTGAACTTGTAAAAAAGCAGCAGTAATGCATACTACATGCATTGAGACTGTAGTTAATTTTATTGGATTCCAGTGTACTTATTTTTATTTTTCAGGGACTTTTCTGATGTGCATGAGAGTATTTTTGAAACAAGCAAGAATTCCTGCGAATGAAGAACTAATTATGTCTTGGTGGAGAGGGTCTGCTGCACAGAACAACAAATGCAAGCATATATATCTTCTTATTAGTTCTGCGTTACATTAGTGACAGTTCATATGTGAAGTACTCAGTTAAATAATGTTTAAATAATGCAACATTATGTTTGTGAAAATATGAAAACATGTTGCTCCTGTTTCCTCGTTTCTTCCATATCTGTTCCTCCTAAAACTTTTACCATGAAGCCGTGGCAGTGCTCTTGACCTGGATGCTATGTATTTGTGTTGTTGGGGGCAATCTTTCTCATCGCTCCCAAGATGAACACTTGCAGTTTATTTTTAAGTCATCGATTACTCAAAGTTGGCCCCAGCTATCTCTCCCTTACCATCTGGGCACCACACCTTTCTGTCCCGGGGCCCCGATGTGGATAATGACAACCTTCCTCTGCTCGCCATTAATTTACGAGTGTGAGTCGTTTTTCATGCCTTATCATGCGCTGCCATTTCTGTATCCCCCTTCTGTTTTTTGTCGTTGTTGTCTTTTGGTTTTGTTTTTTTGTTTTTTTGCTTTTCTTTTTTCCTTCTGAAAGCAGCTTACCACTGTGTCTGCATGCAACAGCTCATAAATCTTTCACTCTCATGCCCTGTTGCCGTGTTCACTGGAGGATGTGCCAACACAGCTGAGGTTGTTGTTGTCACCCTATTTTGTATACATGTCCCCCAAAAAAGAGAAGGGAAAAAAGCAGGCATTACTGACCCCAGTACCTGAAGTGCAAGACAGAATTCCAGATCTTTCTAGACAGTGGTGAAGCTCAGGTGTTGGTTAGTATTTTTTGCTTTTTTTCCACTAAAGCTGTTGATAGATGGTATTTGTTAACTCTGATGTTATTACAAACAATACATGCCTTTCCTCATATCTTAACAAGTTGATTATTGCTCATACACAAAATAAACAGGTAAAATCTGTCAAAAGTGCAAATTCAAATGTTTTAAATCAATGCTGCATTGAATAAATCTATAAACAGGAACAAAGTGATTTCCTCTTTGATCTTGATGAAAATTCATTGCAAATAACAGCAAATTTTAATATGTTGTTGCATACATATTGCTTTTAGAAGGTTAATTAACTAAAAATAAAACAATAAAGAACCTCTTTTGGTAACACAAAACCAAAAGAAAAACATCAGTTATAACATTGCATGTATTTCTATATACTTTGTAATAGCATATGTTTACATGCAAACCTTTAAACACATTGTGCGCCTACTAACTGAAGAAATAAAGGAAATCCTCATATAGGACTCATCTTCCGGCAGGCTTCAGACAACTGACAACTTTAGACTTTAAAGTTTGTATGTGAAAGTCTTCGTGCATCGTTCTCATTTAAAACATGAGTTTCTGTTTTTATCTTACTAAACAAAGTATAGCATGTATATCAGTAAAAAAAAACCAAAATAAAATCTTATTTTCTACAGTATATCACTGAGATGGTGTTGATGGATTCTTCCAGACAGTTAAAATACCAGATAATCAACTAGGCACATAAAGATGTTTGCTAATTAAAGAAAAGCATAATTCTCTGTACTATATTTTATCATTCTAAATACATTAATTCATGATTTAATCCATTAGACACAAGCACTGGTCTTTATTCTCTTAAATAAATATTGATCTTTTCATTATTGAGAAATAAAAAAAAGGAATTGGGGGAAAAATGTTGAATGCTGGTTTAAAACTTTAAAAATACTATAGAGCACTACATTAAACAACTTTTTGAAAATACATTTGAAAGATTATTTCACCTAGACATTTATTTTTGTCAGTGTGAGAAAAACCTCAGAATCAAATAAACAGAATTTAGGCAATTATAGGATTGAATTTCTAAAAATAACATATAGTATAAAAATGTGTGGAATGTGAGCAAAATATCTCACCAGAGTCAATTCAGATCATTTTCTATGATAAATTTGATAGTTAATATTTAGACAATTAAACTGTACCAGCAAATAACGTGTAAATTATTCTAGATTAGACCAAATATGACTTATAAAACTAACACTGAAAGACAGTATAATCCATGACATCTATTTTGACACTGCATCTGTGTCTACTCATGAACTTAATGAGGAGTCGTTTCTTTCTTCTGCATTTATCTACAGACCTGCGAGTGTTTGTCTCCACTTTGTACACAGTGATGGAATGGTTTATGTGCTCTTGAGAGACCGCACGGACATGAGAGTGATTGTGAGCGTTAAGAGCACATATTGCACTGGCAATACAGCAGCACTTTGCATATGCTATTTTCCTCTTCATCTGGCTGTTATTTTGGTTCCTAATGAAATCACACACAAATCGCCCAAAGTGCTGACAACACAAGCTTCAGGGGCCGGAAAGCCAATCCTCTCAGGGCTCCATTTTGATAGCAGCTAAGGGGGTGGGGGGCTCTCAAACTAGATTTGATTCTGTTGTCTTTTTCCAGTTCCATCGCTGCCTGCCATCCCTGCTGTGTGGAAATATTTTTAAAAAATCATCACAGTTTTTTTTTTTTTTAAAAAGGAAAGAAAACACCAGTGAGTTAATCTAAATCTAAGCCCTGGACAAAGACCGAGGAGGAAGAGAGAAAAAGAATGAAAGGCAGATGGAGAGAAGTGGAGAAGTGCTCCACATCAACAGCACGAGTAAACTTCTTTGCATCTCGCACTACAGTCGTGGCTATATTTCCCTCCCAAAATGACACTTTAATTAAACAAATTACTGTGCCTCGGGAGAAGGACCTTCAAGAGTGCGATAAGGCCGCGGGGAGATAAAAGCCTTATAGGCAGTGTTTATCAGAGACGCGGGGGTTTAAACCTTTAATAGGTAATGCCCAGATAAGTAAGCCTTTGTGGTGTTACTGGCGCAGAGATATTTTACACAGAGGAGCTTACCAAAGAGAGGGGGAAAAAGAAGCTGGATCAAACCAAAGACTTAAAGAGTCTCTGATTATGAGCAGCAGAGAATAGGGGGACACCAAAAAGTGTCCCCTCACTAAACTCTCCTCTTTTATTTATACACATATTTCCATGTGCAGAGACGCTACTGAGATTGAGCTCTTACAGTCTTTTCTCTGAGTTTAACCTTAGCTAGGATGTGCATAGGCCTTTTTTCTTATTCTTAACAAACCAGCATTTGTGATAAGAGTCTTACCAATTTTCATGGATTAACATGAGTGCAAACATTAAATGGCATGCATCCTGGCAGTAGATTTTACCTGTCATACATACAGAGACAGAGCTAAGAGCCAGTGTTGAAGAAAGAAACTTCTTTTTTTTTTTTGCTCTGAGTCTTTGTGCTTCTGATAACAAAGTATCCATCTTGTAATGGTGACTAGGAAAAGCTGTCTTTTTATGCGAGTCTGCAGCCAAAACCAACAGGACATCAAAGAGGGTTAGATTGGTATTTCTCCTTTGCCAAAACAATTTAACCCTCAGACATGGAGAAGCAAAAATCTTAAAACATTTTCACAGCTCTGGCATTTCTCATTCCCTCTCGGAGCTCTTCGCTTTTGTGAGTGATATTGCTGCATATTTCATTCAGATCTGCATGATTACAGGCTGAAAGTACAGCATATGTCTTTGTGCAAATATTTTACTCTATTACAATCTGTATTTTCATATGCAACTTTGGCAAAGCTTGCTGATAAATAATTTGAAATATCTGCAGCGGGAAGACAGACATTGTCAAAGCGCTGGCATTTCTCATCGCTGCACAAAGCTTTTCGACTGTGAGAGTGATACAGGTGACAAAATCTGCTTCTTAGTTTTATCTTACTTTTGTTCCTCTGACACTGTTGCAAATTGAAAAACCTTTATGAACCGGATTGTTGTGTTGTATTAAGTCAATCAGTCAAAACAGGCCTTTATTCTCATGTCACTGATGATTACTTGAAAGCACAGCATTACACAAGCTTTAGTCAGCGCTTTCTTTTTAAACTTAAACTAAAACAACTGCGATTGAAGTAATTACATCACATTCAATAAGCATGAGAGACAGCAGAGAAACAGGCACAGAGGCGGTGATGATGTCACTGTTATTTGACATTACTGTAACTGCAGCCAGGTCAAACTGCAGAGCTCCCGCTGGCTGTAAAGCCTGTCTGAACACACCGCATGTGTTTTAGGTTAGAGAGGCATGTGGTAGGGTAATGCTACAAGACACCATTAACCTGACTCTGTGTCAGAAAAAAAGAGAAAGAAAGAAAGAAAGAAAGAAAGAAAGAAAGAAAGAAAGAAAGAAAGAAAGAAAGAAAGTGTAACACACTGCAGTTGGTGCTTTAACCTCCCGACACAAAAGGAAAACACACATAATCTCCACCACACCAAAGAGCTCTGTAGTAAGTTAACAGCCCCCCGGAGGGAGGGGACGAGTGTTGCAGACTCTCAGATCACTTCCTGTACAGATCCCAGCCCCTACCCCTTCTACAGTGAGTGTGTGTGTGTGTGTGTTTGTGAGCGTAGGTGTGTATGTGCAATGGAGGCCCACACTGCCCAGAATCCATCCCTATCCCCTCTTCTTGGAGGGGCTGTGGACCACCATGTAGAATGTTCAAAGGCCGCTGGTGGTTATGGGAAGTGATCCCCCTCTGTAAATGTTTTCCTTTTATTTCCCCTTTTGCTCCTTTTGCTTCAAAGGACGTGTTTCGCTCGCTTTTGCTGAGCGAATCGGGACGTAATCAAAATCTGTACTCAAGCAGAAGTACTGTTACATTACTGACATATTATTATTTAACTACAAGGGAAAAAAGAGTACAAAGTATTCTTCTCAAAAACTATTCAGAGTTACTTTCTAACCAGTGATGTTTAATGCATTATCAATAGCAGGCATTCAATCAAATATCAAGAAAATATCTAATTTCAATGAAGCACATTTCTCAGATAAATGATAAAAGATATGAAGGGATGTCTATTAAAAGCATAATGAAAATGTTTTTGAACCTGCGTAGAACCAACCCGTTCTCATCCCCAGGTCATCAAATACCGACGCTTCGTCATGTCCCATGGCATCTGATACCAATGTAAAAGTCACCCTTTGGCATTTGTATGAGACACACCAGGCTTTCAGCTAACTCCAATGTAAACCCATCCAAGTCATTATTAGATGCTCAGAGCAACTGTTCCGGCCGTCCATTCACTCCAACATTAACCTGACCGTGCTGCTTTAAGACACCCTGAGCATCATCTGTGGGTGGACTGGAGGACATGCTGCCTTTAAGTATTTTCCTCACTGTCAATTCCCATGCTAATGTTTTGTTTTAATGATATCTTTACAATAGTCATAACAATAGTTTAATGTTATGGTCATCAGTTTATCATCAGTTTAATTATTTCTCCTTTGATTCTGAGGAATAAGTTTTTTTGGCAGTTTTTGATAGAGGAGGGCTACAGAGTATTGTGTTGTGGGTAACTTGGTGCATTGTGTCTGCCATCAGTGGGCTTCATTCCATTTCAAATTATTGCCAGTCCACCCCAACCCAAATCCAAATGCCACTATCTCTGTTAAGAAAAGGCGTTTTATAGCCTGTGGTTGTAAAATGTGAAAGTGCTCATTTAATTTTATATTTCCAATAATATGTGGCTGAGGATATTTACTATGAAATCATCTTTCTTAAAACATAGTCTTCCTCAATTAATATCGAGCCACGTCATCCAATAAAGCACTCCAACATTGTGTGTGTGTGTGTGTGAGTGTGTGTGTATGTGCATCAAATCTTGTACCATGGCCATATAAACGGGATGAAGATGGGGTTATCAAACTGGACATTTCACATCCCTCATTTAATCCATGCACTTGTCACTTGTCTATTTCATCAAACTGGGCTTTAGATTGTGCATTGCTTTCAGTCTTCACTGTTGCATAACTTTTTATTTTTGCCACCTTCATATATTTCATACACTTCATTTCTTTGTCCATAGCATAGTCCATATTTCCTTTATAGAGTCAATATTTCATTTCAAGTTTTATATCCCATTTCAAAACTATTACTATTCCATTCTGTAAATAGATTTTAAAATGTCACTTTAAAGGTGCAGGATGTGTAGGCATCTAGCATGAGGTTGCAGATTGCAACAAATATCCCCCCAAATGAATACCTCACTACCTTTCCATGTGTGTAAAGAGATCCTACACTGGCCGCGGAACTTGTGAAAAACGCATAAGGCCCTCTCTAGAGCCAATGTTTGGTTTGTATGTTCTAGGCTACTGTAGAAACATGGTGGGTACTGTGGAAGAGAACCCCCTCCCTATGTAGATATGAAGGGCTCATTCTAAAGTAGCAATGATTCTTATCATCAGATGATTATACACTGGTGGAGTTCTGCACTTTTTATTCTTCTGGGAGGAAACGCCAAGACACTTTCTTTGTATGCTTGCATTGGCTAATAAAACATGCTGATTGAATGGACTATGTTATGCTGACATATCAAGATACAAAAAATCTTCAGCGTTGTGTAAATAGTAGCCTATGCATGCATCTGTATTTGATGACCTGGGAATGAGGACAGGTTGTAGTAGAGCTAAACCAAATACATTGATGGAAAGGTCTTGAGGCTTGAACTGGAGAGTAACATTTGTCATTATGAAGATTCTACATGGCTCCTGACATTTGAACCTTGACCTGTTATTTAAAAATCACAATCCCCTAGTTCCGCGCCATTCAGCTTGATACATCTCAGTACCACAGTTGTAGTTTGTATTGCTAAGTTATCAAGGACAGTTTTGTGTTTTTGTGGTAAGAAATATTAAAGATACCATTAAAAGAAAACCTTAACACGGTCACAGTGAAGAAAATACTTCCAGTGTGTCCTTCTGTCAGCCAATCGCAAACCTTCGGTTCTTGATTTCAAATGTGGGTGCTATTTGGTTGGGTGGAATAATAGCACATGCAGATGAACTACATTGAATGGGCTTGTTTAACAACCCCTACAACCTGGATTAGAGGATTGTACAATTCAGTCAATTAGAACTTACAGTTTTTATCCAATCTCTTCAATGAATGCAGGATTCTTAGAGGGGTGTGACCCTCATAGCATCCAATATTGATGCAAGTGGGGCATGGATGTATTAATGTATTAATAATACATCCAAGAAGAAAGTAAAAAACCTAACAAAGCATTTAGCACTTTAAATCAACTCACTTTCCGATACTTAATCAATTTAGAATAGATTATGATTATAGTGCAGGGTTTCGTTACGCAAAACTCTATGGATCTATTTGCGTCCTGGACTGTCTTCGCCTCCATAGCAACTGTGACTGAAAATTATGGGTAGTGTAGAGCCTCCCACTATCCAGTACTGACAAAAAACTTTATTTTCTCAGAATCGAAAGAGAAAAAATTATGGCCATAGCATTAACCTACAATATTGTTAATATTTTGTGTTTTTGTGTTGAGAAATGTTAAATATATCATTAAAAGAAAACATTAACATGGGAATTGACAGTGAGGATAAGACTTATTGGCAGCGCGTCCTCCGATCTGCCCACTGACTGATGCTCACAGCATTTTATAGCACCACGGTTAATATTGGAGTGAATGGACGGCTGGAGTACTTTCACTGACCATCTAATAATGACACGGATGGGTTTACATTGGAGATAGTTGAAAGCCTGGTCCTGGCTTGAACACATGTAAATAGAATAAAATCCTCCCAATGCACTGCAGACAAACAGCCAGGTAAGGGCCTAGCATATTTAGCACAGTTCACTTTCTGAACCTTTTGTTTAGTTTCAGCAGGAGCGGATTTTCTAAGTTGACAGAGTCTATCCAGCTTTGTTTGGATGTAAAAAGTAGACCAGCACAGCTAAAAAGCCGTCCACATGCAGCGGAGGCAGACATAGCTGTGTTCAACTTGAGGGAGAGCTTTTTAATGGCTGAAAAGTGAAGAAGTTCCATGCTGTCTGTAGCACGAGCAAGATAACCGTCAAGCTCAACTAAATTTTGTGACTTTCTGGGGGATGGTCTGGAAAATAAATTGTCTTCATCAGATGACGCTCATTGCTCTTGCTCACTCACATGCTCAGTTGATCATTTCAAGATGTTCTTTCAGGTATGTCAAGTAGACGACACAATTGGGGTGCTTTAGCAAATTTTGTTATTGTAATTTCAGTAAATATTACTGAACACACACACACACACACACACACACACACACACACACACACCTCACAAACACACTTAAATCAATGTGTGTGAAGAATTCTTCTTTTCTTTGTTATTTTCAGTGTTTTCAGTGACCTCTCTCTCCATTTGGGTTCTGTTTCTTCAGCTCTTCAGTCCCTAAATTACTCCCAACTCCTAGTCAATGGTCAATTGACTGGTCAATGGTCACCTGCAATTGGTTGATAACCTTATTGGCTACAAAAATGCAGATGAAAGGTTTGGATATATTTCAAATTGTTGGCCTACTCAGTATGATTTTAAAGTAGCATATTAGATTACATAGTGCAATGCATGCTTAAGTAAGAGTGAAAATACAGATTTGAAAAATATACTCACCAAAAATAATACTTAATAACTGGAGTAGTTGTAATTTGTTACTTCCACCTCTGCTGGTGATAGCATGCTAAAATGAGTCAAACGCAACAGCTGCATATACTGTAGTGTGATGCTCCTGCTATGCTCATTTTCATTTCAGCACAAATCATTTACATTACAATCATGAGCTGTGATGCTTTGTTTTTCCCTCACTGGGGGTGTCCTCTCTGAGCATTCTGATGAATAGAATGAATGTATCATCAAATGCTCTCCTCCGATCACATATGTCCATTATTCAGAAGATAAAAGCAGCACAGAGAGAAGAGGGGTTTGGTTCGTCACTGGCAGCCCTGGGCACAGACAGTTCTCTGCCTGTCACATACCTGCCGCTGCCACTTCCCTTTAGCATAAGCAAGCGTGAAATGTTTACTTGAACACATTTCTGAGGGAGAGCGTGGAATGGGAGCTGGCACGAGCTGCATTGGAGGTACGCCGATGTGACAGATATATAAAACAGGGTGAAAGAGAGAAAGGCGGAGGATGAGAGAGGAGGAGACAGAAAGTGAGAGTGTGTTTTTGTGGATGTGCGTGCACACATGTGTGTAAGAAAGTGAAAGAGCAACTGCCACTTGCCATTGTGCCAGCTCTGCAGCTGAGGTGAGTCTTCAGTGTGGGATAAATCCAACCTGATGCACTCATCCTTGTGCCTTCAAAGGGGCATTGCCTTGCTGTTCACGTCACAGGACAGGCACACATTAGCTGTCAAACTCCTCTTTCATCTCACAACCTCAAAGAGGCCCATTGATTACTCTAAATGGCCATTACCAAACATCTGAGCCTGTGGCCTCTCTCAAAGGCAACTACTGACAAAGAGGAAGGCAAAATCATTATGAGGTAGAATTTGAAGCGGGATAGAAAGAACAGCAAACCACAGACAGACAGACAGACAGACATATAGAAAGACAGCAGAGGCAGGCGACAGAGAGTAAAAAAGAGGTAGCACCAAAGAGGAGAAAACATCACTTGCAAAAACAACAGCGAACAATAAAAATGACAAGCACTTTTGTACAGTGTACAAACAAGGCGCTCTTGTCGAACGTGTGGTAGGAGAGTGATGTGAACACGGGATCCCCTGAGAATCCCCCCAATGATAGCACAAGACAATGGAACAGAGCCGAGCTGCTGTCTGCCGCCTGACTTACACAGCATCTGAATCTGAGAGATGGAGAGTAAAAGATTCAGACAGACACAGACAGGATTAGGGAGAAGCAACGCTGCATTCACAGCTCCAAAGCACTCCTCACTGTCCACTGTTCTACTGATACACTACACTATTCTTGTCCTACTGGTACAAATATAAACAACAAACGCCTGTGCAGACGAAGAATGCATTGTAAATGTGTATACAGCGTCAAGGATAACACAAGGCAGAAGGTTTTTAGAAGGCTCACACAAACCCTCTTAATTTAAGTTAGACGTGACATAAAACCATCCAGTGAAACCCTACATGAAACATGTACATAAATACACACATGCACACATTTTAGTGATGTCCAAAAGGCCTTTTTCACTGCATACATTTTGACATAAAATGAAAAGGCACAGGTGCAACTGAAAAAGATGATATAAGAATAAAAGTTGAGTAGTCATAAGTAATCATTAGAAAGTTACTTTAGCCCCCTTTCGACCAAAAGTTCCAGACACTATGGATCTAATCTCAGGAACTAATCACAGGAACTAAACATGGAACTTGAAATTTCCTGTAGTGCAGTCCTGTATGTATGTCTACTGGAACTGAGGAACCAGGTGGATCATGCAAATTACACCCAAATATGACTTCTGCAGTTGAAACATAGCATTCAACTGCAGCCGTACTACATTCATACTATATAGATTCGTCCAGTTGTATTTATTTCTGCATGAGTTGGATGTAATGAATGAATGATTGAATGAGTGTAAAGGAGAAATGCAGAGGCGTAAAATAAAACTGAAAATAAGAGTGTCTGTTTCCACAGTAATTCATCTGCTAAGTGTCTGATGGTTATTTATTTCTGCTTTAGAATGTAACCACAATGAAACAGAGAATAATGTTTTATTTCTCTCGTTTACTGGCTTTGTTCTCACTACTGCTGCTCCCTCTCTTCATCCACTTTCTAGCTCACTCAACCACCACCCTCTCTCTCTCTCATGCTCTCAGCTTGCTTGCATCTCTCTCTTTTTCTCTCACTATTTTTAAAAGGAGCCGGGGAGCCGACTTTAAACGTGAGCCAACCAAAGAGAAATGTCCTCCCCTCATCCAAAACTGGTCCTAAATCAATACTAGAGTACTTCCTTGTTTTATGAATGAAGTGGTATGCAAGTTGAAGCAGCCACACTGTGTGAGTTTGACCAATCAGAGGCAGTCATTCCTGCAAACCCTGTCCCCAAAACTCCTGTACTTTTGGGAAGTAATACCTCTGGAGAAGGGACTTTTTAGAGAGTAAAACAATCTCCCTGGAACTTAATTTAAACCTTGTTCCTTCCAGTGGAAATGCAGGTAGAGGAACTGAGTTCCTCAAAAGGTTTTTAATCCCTGGGTCAAAATGCAGCTTTGTAAATCAGCAGCAGGTAAAGCTACTGCTTGGGGACTGGGAAATTAGGGTTCAGAACCCTGAGAGAAGGGCTTCCCACAAGGATATTGAGTAGCCACCCACTGGGAAAATGTAGTGGGTAAAAAGTAGCCAGATTTGGTGGCTTCTGCCACTATTCCATCACATACACTATCTGCCTACCCGATAACATGTAAACATGTAGTGAATTATTGTAAAGGAGAATTAGGCTTCTTGTGTGTTTTAGCCCACACAGTCTGTAAATAGCTAATAATATTTAAAACCACACCTGTTCCTGACTGATTGAAACTTTTGTAATTCATTAGACCTTATTTATTATTATTTATTTATTTACACCTTCACAGTATGGTTTATCAAGACATAAAATAATATAAACATAAATATAACATAAATATATGACATAAAATAAACAAGGTTATTTTAAGGGCGATCATATTTTGAATCCCATGTCTTATCTGGATTATGTATTGGTTTTAAATTCAATTATTTATAAAAAATTAACCCATGTCAAAAATATCTCTAAAATAACAAAACGTGATTCACTTGACTTAAATCATATGAATCTACCGAATCTCCTCAGCTTCTAGTCATCGTCGTCTTACTGCAGGAAGTTCCATTGTATCATATTTTGTTTTTAAAACATGTTTTGGGGCATCTGACATTAGTTTGCATAATTGGTCAATGACAACAAACAAAGCATTCATGGACATTTTGAAGAATAAATTTACATTGTGAGGCTGAGGCACAGCCTGCATTTACCTCATATGACACAGGTGTGTTACTTTGATAACATTGTCTGTTTTAGTGTGTGTTTGCAATGTGTCTGCATGTTTGGAAGCAGAGGCTGGTCGTAAATGTACACACATAGTGAATTGCAACTTATTAATCACAACTATTTTATTAGAATCAAAAGTTATTGTAATAAAGTTGCCAGCAGGACTTAAACGAGTATGGAAAGCAGAGCTGAGAGTTGGCAAGAGATTTTGCCTGAAGATTGGGAAACATCCAGGAATAAGCTTAAGTGACATCCACCTGCTCAAATGAAAAAAAGTCAAGTTATAGATAGCAATAACATAAGTTTTGATTTTCAGTTTAGCATTGAATTTAACCTGATGGTACCACCACAGACCAGATGGGTACTTTCACTTCTCCCCAAAGGCAGTTAAGATGTATTATAGGGACTTGATACAAAACTTTAAAGATGGTACCCACTATCCAGCTCTCTTAATACATCCATGGTAGGGAACCCCTGAAGGAGCGCTGATGCCCCTCCCCTAATGTAGTCCCAGCTCTGCCCCCTGTGGCAGGAGCAGGCACCTCCTCCCACGTCAGCCCCTAAAGATCAAAACGCCAGTGATCAAAACACCACATCCAGGATGCTGCCTTGATGGCTTTGATAGGCTACATCACCGCCCCTCCACATGCAGTGATGTGACAATCATCAGCAAAGCAGCGCTGGCCCTTGCTGCGGTAGAGAAAGTTGTGACACACTTTCAAATTCTTACAATGAACTAAACCTACACTTTAAGCCTATAATCCAAAGTTTTATCTGAGGTGTGCTTGTATTCTAATAAATCCATCATTTTCTAAGTAGATGGCAGACTGGATGACAGATTAATATATCTGCAAACTGAAACGTCAGTGTAGACAATATACAAAGCTGAATGACTCATGCTGCAGGGAAGTATTGTGCCCTAATGGGTGTGATGGTGTCAATGATCACAATGATGACAGTGATAATAACAGTGATCATGATGATTTCACACTAAGACATTTGTAGTCCTATCTCCTTCTATGATAGCAGTGGGGTAAGACTTTTTTCATATGCCACCAAACAATGACATTGATGGAATGAATACTCTAAAGTGACACAATGTACATGTAAAGCTTTGCCATAATGAGAAACAATCCTGCATATCCTTTTGGGTCAAATGCTGAATCCCAGTAGCTTCAGGACTGCCTCTGTAACACACCCTGACCTATGACCTTTCTATGGAGGAGGAAAATCCCCCTGTCATATCATGATTAAATAATAAATTATTGTATATTGTATTTAAGTTTTGTTGATAGCATATAGCTACAGACAGGTGACAAATTAAAGGAAAAACTGGTACAGATCTCAGTGCTTGACCCCCTACAGTGAAGGGATCCAGGATGATGTTCATCCCTCCAGAAGAGTTCCAGAGACTTGAAGAATTAATGCCAAGGCTGAGGAACACTATTCTTCAAAAATAATTCCCTCATTTGGTGTTGTGATGATGGTGGTGGTGAATGCTGTCCAATACGTCAGTCCAAAATCTCCCATAGGTGTTATGTCGGGTTGAGATTTGGTGACTGTGAAGGTCATAGCACATGATTCACATCACTTTCATACTCATCAAACCAGGGTTGTATAGCATGCCAGCTAATTGTTGAAAATGGAGTATGAGTTTTGTAACAGAAGTTAAGATCTTAGCATGGTACAGGTGTTACTTTTTTATGCAAATTGAATGAAGATGACCGTGCTAATTAAGCAAAGCACCTCAAGACATCACACCAAAATAACTGCAAATGGTTGTGGTTACTAGGTGACAGTGGTTGGTTAGCTGTGGCCAACTGTGCACATACATGCACAGTGTAAGCTTAAATGAGGCAGAGGAGCTGACAAATGTTTGCATGATGAAATACATCAACACATAATTTTCATTGCATGTACACATGTCTGTATTTGAGAGATTTAGCAATGCTAACAAGATATTTAATGTTACATGTCTACCCAAAGCTATGGCTGTAACATTAAAAGTAAAATGTCCCATCTTTCAGTTGTCTATTCATGTAATTTACAAGTACAAAATATAATCTCACACCCAATTTATAGTTGACTTAGAAAAATTCAAACTCTTGCTGAGCGCCCAAATGCCAATTATAGAACCCTACTAAAATGTCCTGTTTGCTGAATCCATTTAGTGCTGTGGTTAAGTATTGACTTGTGGTATTACAGGTTGGATTTGGAGGCTGACATCAGTCATAGTCAATTAGATGAGTTTCTCTATTCCCTTTATAAGCAGACTACTCCACATTATGACATACCGACTGTTCCCAAATACAGAGGATAGGCCACAGATTTTCCCATGAGGAAACTGATGGATATACAGCACCAAAATGAACTGCCAGCAGCAGATGATATTCCTTTTTAAGCTGAATTCACAGTACTGGAGATCTTGATATCATTATACTACCGTGTTTCTGTCATCTTTATCCAAACTGCAGTGTAACCATGTGCTTTTTATTTTTTGATTGCCTGTTTGCTTAGTTTTACCAAGGGGATTAATAAAAGATTAGTCAGTAGGTCAATGCTGACTATGCAACTATCACCAATACTGCAAATGCAAGAAAGAATGGGGCTAGTAAGCAATTTACAGTATAGTCATTGATGTAAGGGATAATGCCTGACGAGATGTCTGTTATCAGGAGTTAATGGACGATGGGTAGGCCAGAACTGTCTGACATGCAGCAGAGGATGGTTGACTGAGCGATCTAAAGACTGAAATAGTTAGTGTGGAGAGTGAGTTTGGGTATCATCAAGACCATAGAGTCACTGGGCTTTGCAAAAGACGTCAATCATATAGATGAACATGAAGGGACCACAACAAAAGACATCTCATTTGATTGTTTGCCATGTAGAAAATGACTCTACATGAATATGGAAGATGTTGCAGTACAAGAGTTGACTTCATAATACAATTGTGGGGTGTAATGGTCTTTATGAGGGTCTTTGCAGAAAAGACAAAAAAAAATCTTAACTGAAGCGTTGAACATTTAGTTTCAACTGCACCACTATGGGAGTAGACTGTTAAACAGTAACTCCACACTAGAGATTTGGACGTAAATAAAATCTGCACTGGCACTCTACATCACTGCTGCTGTCTTTGAGTGTGGTATGTGTTTTGTTGCATCCATAACCACATCCAATAGTGATGTTACAGGGTTACTCTGAGTGTAACAAATAGTAACCATTCAACCAAATTACTTGACTTCAGTCTGTTCTTCTTTAATCATCTAGAGAAAGAGGAGGGCCTATGATGTTGCAGAAAGAAAAGTTGCTCCCTTTGAATCAGTCTATTTTCATCAAATCAACTGCAGTTTCTGCACCACTTGTTTCTCTTAGATATACTGTCTATACATTTTCCCCATTGCAATTAAATATACAATGCCTCAGGCATTACTTTCTGAACATCTGTTGAAAAGAGCCCGTCATTTCATGAGAATGATCCCATTCATACAATACCTGTCAAAAGTTTGGACACACCTTCCTATTTTCTTGAATGAGAAAATGGGTCCAAACTTTTGACTGTTCCCACTCACAGTTGAAGACTTTTGTGTGGTAAGAACTGATTAAGAACTGTATAGAATTTATGTTTTAGTAAAAATAAATAAATAAATGGTTTAAAAGATTAATACATCTTAAGGGGGGTTTATGAGATTTTGGGAATAGCTCTGCATATCCATCATCAGCCACTGAAAGCAAGAAAAGAGCACATAATTAGCGCACCTAAGATAAGATGTGATCCAAGGAGGATGAAGCACAAGTGTAATGTTTCTAGCCAAATTTGCACTGTGCCATCTGATTTGCATTGGAATTCTGCTCTATCCTGTAATGACAACCCACAAAATTATCAAACTGCTGCAAGCAGCATTCCACTTGAAGCCAATAAAAGTCCATTTAGCTGGAACAAAACTGTGGCACATGATCAGTGCCAGAATAACACTGGAGCCTTAAATCTGTTTTTTTCCAACTTTGGCTGCATTATTTCATTATTCAAAACACTTTTGACTTATGGGGTTTAGTGACATAGCCATGGGAACATTTTTTGGGGATGACACAATATGTGTGTGTGGCAGGGGGGCCTCAACACCCATATGAGAAAGATCTGTTTAAATGACATGCTTTAAAATGTACATTGGTTGTGTATGTTCTATCTCACACAGGCTCCGCCCTCTACTGGACTCAATGGGTAATAGACTATGGGTAATACCTTCATCAACGGTGAGTTCTGCACACTGATCTTACCTCTGTATGGATGGATTCACTGCGACCTGGAGCTTCAGATAGATCTTTACAACGACAAGCCCCGTAATTTGTCCAGTACCCTGCCACTGCCACCAGACCACGGCCAGGGCTGTCTCAACGGCTTTGCTGGTGGACAATAACTACAACCTCTCATCTATGTCTGCAACATCGCTGACCTTCGGAAATCTTCCTCCAACTTCAGTCCATCATGACTTCCTGAAGGTTACGGCCATGGCGTTGGAGCATGTAGGGCTTTTACAGCCTGGCTCATCCGGCTCAACCTGCCTTTGTTTCTGTTGAAGTTTCCTGGAAGGAGCCACTGAAAACAAAGTCAATTGCAGGACTGATTTGCTTTCTGAGAGTGCAGGGCCACACAGATACAGGCTGTTCCAGTGTGCCCCCCCAGAAGACGTCCTCCCAGCCCTTCTGATTCCTCACTCAGCCTGCTGTGCAGCAAGCAAGAAGCAGATCTGTCTCTTGCTGTGCTCATTGGTGCCAGCATGGACCAGCCAGCATGTCTCGTCTCCCTGGCTAACAGAGCTAACGCTTTACAACCATACATTGACCAGGGAGAGGACGCATCATGTCTGCTTGGTGTGTCATCACTGTCTCCCACTGTTTTTGCCACTATCCTTCACAGGACCGGCATACACAGCTGAGCTCTCGAGTTAAGGATAGTGGCATTACTTCCTCCTTAGAGTAGTGTCACAGGGCTGTACATAAACCGAGGACAGTAGACATCATGTCTGCTCTGCTTTTCCCATGAAAATAACCAGAGCGCAGTGGAAGCACTTACACATCAAGAACTGTGTTGATGGGACCGGTGCGTCCCTAATAGGGTAGAGGGGCACTTGACTGGCGATAGGTAGTGTGTGGCCTTCGTGAAAAACTGATACATCAACTTCCTTGAACTTCAGCTGGTGCTTTTGGTTCTCCAAAACTTCCTGGCTTCAGGGGAGACGTGTGGGATGAAAATAGACAACTACACCATGGTTGCCTATATCAATAGGCAGGGTGAAGTCCGATCTGCAGCCCTGTTGAAGATGGCGAAGAGAGTGTTGTTGTGGGTCTCAGATCATCTCCTGTCTCTGAGAGCCCTCTGTATTCCAGGCACGGAGAACAGGGGCTCCAACTCATGTCAAGAAGCAGCCCTCTGGCAGACAAGTGGGTGGTTTCTACAGTATCTGGTGGAAAAGGGGCTGTCTCATGCTGCCATTAAAGTGTATGCAGCAGCAATTTCTTCCTGTCATGAAGGCTTTGGTGACAAACTTGTCTTTGCCCATCCCCTTATGAAAGGCTTCTTACAGGTGTTTAGAAGACAACATCCGGTGATGCCTGTCTCCACACCCTAGTGGGAATTACCATTGGTCCTCAAGGCCCTAGTGAGTGATTCCTCTTTGAAGGCATTGTCATTCAAGACAGCTTTCCTGCTTGCACTGACCTCCGTTTTGAGAGTGAGTGAGTTGTGCACCCTGTTAATTCACCCCAGCTGTTTGCTGTTTTGTGATGACTGCTTTCAGACCAAACCCTTCCTTCCTTTGTTCCCAACAACATAAGGAGTTCACTTAGGTCAAGAACTGTTCAGCTAGAGGCATTTTGTCCTCCACCCCAAGTGGGATGTCAGGGAGGCAAAACTGCATCTATTGTGCCAGGTATGTGCTGTTTGTGTGTTATGGACAGGGACTGACAGGTTAATCCCTATCCAAAAAGCGCCTAGCTAGTTAGCTTTATGAGTGCATCTCCCAAGCCTACAGGCAGGTGAGCAAGGTCCCTCCCTCCACAGTGGTCCTAGCACATTGCACACATAGTGTACCAGCATCAACAGACTTATTCAGAGAGGTGAGTATCGAGGACATACATACGTCTTGGTCTACGCCTTATCTTCATGACGGGCTCCTTATCAAGGTCTATGTTATCAGGGGTGACTCAGGACTTGTGAAAAGTGTGCTGTGAGAGTCAGCTGTGGTACGTCTCAGAACCACATGTGTTTCTGGAGCAAAGTCACTCTGCTACCACTGATTTTATCAACAAGAGCAAACTAATTACTTGCTTTAAATGTGCTTCAATAACAGATTAATGCTTGAAACATAAATAATTTATTTCAATTAAATACCCTTCAACCAAAATCAGCACAGAAAATAACATTTAATGTATTGAAAGCATCTGCATTGGTTTGAAAATGAATGTGGGTGATCTTTCCAGTATCTGCTGTCCACAGTTGCTTTATACTGTATGAAAAACCTCTCCATCAGTTCATTAAATCCTTGCAGTATCTGAAGACAGCAGGACTGATGTGTTGATAAATCTGCAGACTCTGAGAAGTGCCTCATCAGAGGGCAGTGCTGTTAAGCACCGCTGTTCACTGTGTTTACCTTCATGAAATTACCTGAAAACAACACTAGGCTTTTGCAGAATAACCACACACATCTCTGCACACTTCAGACTTGTCATTTATAACTCGATATTCCACCTTTTCATGAATGACATGTTGATTTAGCAGGGCTCTTCATAGGCTCTTTTCCAACTTTCTTCTCAGCAAAAGTAGTGTTTCATGTTTTATTCTTGAGACACATTGAAGTGCAACTGTTGTGTAACATTATATATTATATTATAAATTATGTGACCGTTTACAAGTTGAGATAGTTTACATTAGAGTTTTGGCTAAAATAGTGTCGGTCTAATCATGACTATTACGTCATTCAAAGCTGGCTGCCCAAAGCCTTACTTAGTGAGAAGTTTTTTGCCATTTGGAAGACACTTCGACATTTTGATAGACTCATTGCAGCCACCAAAACCTCTCCCTTCCTTATGTGTGCTCTCTTGATGGTGTCACATCTGCAGGCCTATGGCAAGGAAACATCAGAGATGACGCTTTGCAAGTGTGTGTCTTTGTGTTTCAGTGTGTGTGTGTGTGTGTGTGTGAGTGAGTGTACAGAATGTGCAGCAACTCATCACAACAGTATGTGAGTGTATTGGTCATCAGAGGGACATTTGGTGAGCAGCAGTGTGTGCATGTGTGTATGTGTGTTTGTGTGTGTCAGACATCTCCATCTCTGTGGCAGGGAGGAAACACTGATTTATCTGTCGTCATTAAACTGGTGCCATTATTACTGTGCTCTGCTCTCCTATTACAGCACAGCAAAGCCTGCAGTACAACACACACACACACACGCACACACACACCCACCCACCCACACACACACACACACACACACACACACACACACTTTTTCCTTTACATCCTACACCTGGAAGGCCATGAACACTGCACATACAACAAACAGACCCAGTCATATTACCGAACAGGAACCACACACCTGTAGTGTAACAAATTATTAGTAGCCACAGTGCCTTCTGAATGATTAACAACACATCCTTATAATTAAACAACAATATAGGTCCAAAATTCAGCCTGCAAAAAAACGACCTAGTGTTATGTTTTGCTACTTTCCAGAACCATTACAAATCACAAAAAAAAAAAGATATTTATGGTGTGACAACAGTGTGGATAAGGTCTGGATAGGATTTAGGCTCAAAAACACTTGGTTAGGGTCAGGGAGAGGTCAAGTTTTGGGTAAAAATGATCACTTGAAACATGGTTTCTACTTCCTTAAAATTGCAATCTTCGTCATCATGGCAACAGTAAACACCACAAGTCCTGCTATCAAGGCAAAAATCATCTCATCAAGTCATCTTATATTAATGTCATCTGCACTGAACTTCCCTAGGTCATAATTACTATAGCTGCTAGATGGCTTGAATATAACTATATGTTGTTTTTGACAACTGAACTTTAGACCTATACTGTCATTTTTAATAATAGAATGGGCTGATGATTACGCAACACCAACACAATACAACATAATACAGAGAATCAGAAGCAGACAGCTCTGTGTATGGAGAAGTGCGTATTAGAACAGAATATAACAATTTTCTGTTTGGACCAACAGGCAGACAGCATCACAACATGGCATTAATGACTTTGAGATTGTATGACATTTCTCCTACTGTGAAAATATTTCAACATAAACTTCCTTGCATGCATAACATGTGCATAAATACATAGTAAGTGATCAAACATGGAAGAAAATCCAAACAGCCAAATGCAGAAATACACACATACTGTATGATCAAGCACATACCATTGTATTGTGGACACATTGCTTAGTTTCCATCCCAATCTTCTGTCACATTTAAACCCACCACCTTATTTTATTTCAAAGTGATTTAAAGGGTTGGTTCACCCAAAACATGCAAAAAAAAATGCAGTTCACAACTTACATACAATGCCAATATTCAGGTGCCAATGCAAGTACTGTTCTCTAGCAAAGGGGAAAATGTTGAAGTTATTTTTAAAAAGTTTGTTTTTAAAGTTAAAAAAATATTTCCATAAAATATATCAACATTCTGTAAGGGGATAGAGTTGGTTTTCAATGCTCACAGTGTTGACCACAGTTTTCACTGGATCCACATTCTATTGAAGACAGTCTCCAGTTTTTCTGGAAAGAGATATAACAATTGGTTTAATTTTTTAAATGCCACTTTTCAGTGCTGTGGGTAGAGACAACCAAACCTTAGAGATGGATATCTGAAAACCTTCAAATAGAACCAAAAGAATGTGTGTGACTATACCACCAAGGAGTAAGTGAGAAAGTATGTATTTTTTTGCAATTCGGGTGAACTGACCCTTTAAACTCAGATTCTGCATCTCAAACAGCTTCATAGATGTGAAAAGCAGCAACATGTCCTTACTTTTTAGGGTTTTCCTCATCTTGCTATCAATGTAAGGGCCATTTGATGCTCGCGTCACACACACACACACACAAGTAAGTATCTGCACATTCTCACCACTGCCACCCAAATCCAAACACATAACTGCTTTCTTTCAGACATCCTCTGTATGTTGTATGTGGCAGATCTTGGAGGCAGATGGTGCTGCCAGGCATGTACATATTTTATGTTCCTACCCCGCCCAGACTCAAAGGCTTGGGACGCTAAAAAGCTCGTAAAAAAAAAAAAAAATCAAAGATCAGCGGAAAGAGCTAATAATATAATCATTGGGAACACCTGCAAAGTTGCAGATGGGCGATTTCAGGCAGACGCTTCGTCAGTCGCAATGTCCTGCCCACCCATATGGAGAGCTGGGGCAGTGGGGACACTGTCACTCATCCTTTCTCTCTTTCCCTCCTGCCACACACACAAACAAACACACACACACACAGACAACAACACAGACTTTTTTATAGAACTACAAGCTGGGTGGCTGATTTGCATGTGTTACTGGGTGAGTCATTGTGTATCACTGTGTGTAAAGTCTGAATTTGAATTTATGTCTGAGTAGGTGTAGATGTACATATAATTATGTTAAAGCTAGACAAACTCATAGACAAGGCTAATATATTATTAGAAATCAGCTATTGCCAGGATATTTGCATCCACCACAAGTCATGCTGATGAGATGACTGAAAGTATTAGTCTAAGCCTCATTGCAATGTTGCACTTTGCTCAGATTCTACTGTATTATTAATGGACATGTGTTCTTTTCATCATTATTTTCATTTCAAATGTACGACCAGGGCATTTATTGCAGAATGGTATGGGAACATATTTCTCAACAGCCTCAGGGCTTTCAGTCTGTAAAAACTGCACTGAAACCTGTCTTGCTCTGTCCTCAGGACTTGTCTAGGTGAATTTTAAGAGTGTGCCTTACAGTGGTCACTTTTGCTAATATTTCTTTATCACAAAAAACAAACAGGAACAAGTTATACAAGAATGTAAGACTCATTCTGAAGGACAGTCCAAATGCAGTCTTTTCCCCAAATTTGGTGGAACTACTAAATCCTTTAAAGGTCTTGCATATCCTACAAACCTTTGAGCATCATTTCACATATTTTTTTTTCATTCTAGGGACAGGAACTAGAAACAGCCAATCCTCCAGGATCAGTGCTGGGCTGTGAGGTTATTTTAGCGTACTGGTCACATTCAGAAAAGCAGGTCACATGACAGTCTGCCCAAAATATTTTTTACTTTTAATACTGTAAAAGGACCAAATACATTGTTTGACCATGTGACTCATAAACGACACGGGAGCGTTTTCTAATCTGGTGCCATTATCGGCAGAAATAGGCAGTATAACATAATTTGTCTTTGCTTTCCAAAACCGTCACAAATCACTGTTAACAAATAATGTTTTATGATGTGACAATGCTGTGGCTAAGTCTGGTTAGATTTAGCCCACAACCACTTGGTTAGGTTTAGGTAAAGATGATGGTTTGCTTAAAATGAGGGTTAAGATTAGGGTCTTTGTTAAGGTTAGAGAAACATGGTGTGGGTAAAAATTACTGCTTCCTTAGAATTAGTCTTCATTGTCATGGCTACATTTATAACCATGGGGTTAAAGTGAGGGGACGATCGTAATCTATACTTGCAGTTGGAGATGTGACACCCGGCTTTGAAAATGGAAAACGAACAGTGGTCTCCTGTGGCAAAGTCTACTGTTGGGTTGTAACCTGCATCCACCCCTTCTCCTCCAAATCAGGAAAATTGTGGACTTATATGAATGTTATTTCCACTGCTACTGCCAATAATTACTACAGCTGCTAGATTGCTTTACAGATTGCATCTGTCACTCAAATGTAATTATAGTATGGCCTAGTGTGACGTTTTTCTTAGGACAGTCTCGGAATGTCAGAATTCTAGAGAAATAAGATCCATGTTGATGGGACATTCTTAAACATACAGAAACCCAGTTTTTATCTCTGATTGTTTTGCTGATTGTAATGGTTTTGTATCTGCCAGAAAGGCATCAATATATTTTATAATATCATTTTGTGAAGTTATTTGGGTTTTTGGGGACGTTTTCTTTTCAAATTATGGTAAATCTCAACATGCTAAGTTTGCTTTTTAACACTACCGGTTTACACACAGGCATGGATGTAGCTGTGAAAATATCAACCACCTTACTTTTACTATAGAAAAAGTCATAAATTTCAAGATTATGAATCAGGATCGCAAATTATAAGGAGTGTCTTCTTTCTTTGGTTTCAAAGTGGATGCTTACCCTTAACCCTTACATTCTGTTTGAGTCAAATTTGACTCAAACAGTCCCCCTTGACACTGTCACAAGTTCCCACATTATTGTTACATTTGCTAGGGTTACCACCCAGATGGGCAACTGTCCCTGCAATCAAGCCTATATAAAGTAAAAAAAATCAAAACTATCAATTCCTAGGAAATCAGCATTGTGGTGTCCTTTCATAGGACTCTTTTCAAAGTACCTGAGCCCCTATTTCTCTGATTTGGTGGATCCGTTATTCCAAGATGAAAAAAGAGACAGTGAGTTGAAGAGAAATTATTACAGGATGAGGCAACACACGAAAGGTCCTTGTGACTTCTCTTGTGTAAAAGTGACACCATCTTCCCCACATGCCAGCAACATCAGCCACAGCAGCACAGTTGTCCAAATCTTGCCCTGATCACTCTGCAGTCCCATTGTCAATTGTCACAAGAGGACAAAAGAGAGAGAGATTCAATTTCTGCACAACAAAAATGTTGCATCCTTCATTTTCACTAAAATTCATTGAAGTTATTATGGCTGTTTTCTTCTCCTGTTTTAGATAATATAAGATCATAATATAACTTGAATGTGAATGTATTTTCTCTGTAAATGAATAGTGTCAAAACTAAACACTGGAACATTAATGAAGGATTAATCACCCATTTATTAATGATTGATAAGATACAGATTTGGCCAAAAATATTGTTACCTTTCCACTTTTTTCTCAAAAAACTAAATTTTCTCTATATTAAGTTGAAACTCACAGAAGTATATTGTATCCATCATTCTTTATTTCACATTGAATATAACTGAAACTTTACTTTTGATTTACAACTTAACATATTATTTAATACAAAAAAACAAATCAAAATGGCAATGCCAAAACTACTGGTACCTTTAAGGTAATATTTTATGGCACAGCCTTTGGAGGCAATAACTGCAGTCAAGTGCTTTCTGTAATTGAATAAGTTTTCTATACTTCTCCACCAGTAGTTCAGCCCACTTTTCTTCAGTTCTCTCAGGTTTGATGGGCACTGTCTCCAAAATGCAAGTTTCAGCTCTTTCCACAGATGTTCAATGGGATTCATATCAGGACTCATATCGGGCCACTTCAGAACGGTCCAACATTTTCTTCTCATCCTCTCTTGGGTGCTTTTTGATGTATGTTTGACCTGCAACTAAGACTACAGTTTTCTGATACTGGACTGTATGCTTTGCGCCAAAATGCCTTGATAATCTTCTGACTCTTCTGATGTGACTGACTCTGTGCCCTGCACAGATTCAAGGCACCCAGTACCTGAGGCAGCAAAACACCCCAAAACATCACTGAACCTCCATGTTTCACAGTGGGCATAGTGTTCTTTTCTTTGAAGGCTTCATTTTTTCTTCTGTAAACATAGGTTTGGTGTGATTTATCAAAAATGTCTAATTTTGTTTCATCTGTCCAAAGCACATTCTCCCAGAAGAACGGTAGTTTGTCAAAATGCATTTCAGCAAAAGTCAAGTATGTCTTTTTTTGTCTCCCTCTTTGGAGTGGGGTCCTCCTGGGTCCCATTTTCATTGACTTGAAACTATTGTACCTTTTAACTTGAAGAGCAGCTTGGATCTGTATTCAAGTTTTCCTTGGTTCTTTGTCGACCATTCAAGCAATCCTTCTGTTCAATCTTGGGCCAATTTTCCTCTTGCAAACACATTCAGAGATGTTGGCTACAGTTCCATGGGCCTTTAAATTCTTAATAGTATTGGCAACAGTGGCCACAGGAACATCAAGCTCTTTGGAGATGGTCTTGTAACCTTTATGTTGACCATGCTTTGCTATTATATTATTTTTCTAAGGTCTTCAGACCACTCTCTAGTTTTCCTCCTGTTTTCCATGTTCAATGTGATGCACACCGTGGTACAAAACAGCAAAGTGAGTAATTTTCTCCTCTTAAACTGGCTGCATGAGTGATTATAAGATTGAAAACACCTGTGATACTAATTAAAACACAACAGTCTGTTTAAAGTATCACTCCAAATTGTTTATTTCTTCCAATGATTCTGTCCAGACTGTTTCAGGATGTCTTTGTAGAATAAGCATGAATTCAGTTATTTTCACAACTTTTTTGTTTTGTTCCACTGCGAACCTACATAGACATACACTAATAATAAAAATATCTCTTAATTTCAACAGTGTTCAGGGAAGACAAGGGTACCAATTTTGCCCATAATTATGGATGCAAAATACATTTGTGATTCAAAATGTGCAATAGGTCAAAAACAACCTGCTCCATATTATGAAGGTCAGGATATTAACATTATGTAAGTGGAGAAACTGTCATCATTGTAAAGCATTTTTACAGTGCGTGTGTGATATCGGTGCATTCTGGTTTGACAGAGTTATGATTTAAGATCAAGGGGTACAAATTTGGACTCAAATTTTATTGCTCCGGGACAAATGGTTAATACATCTATTGGGACAACGCTTTGGTGAATCATCTTCAGACTAGACTATTTCATTTGGGGAGGAGGTCATCAAAGCACAAAGAAACACCACAACGTTTGCCATAACAATGTGTCTATGCATGAGTATGTGTGAATAAGTGAGCAAAGGTCTCTGTGTGTATTGCAGGTCAAGTCCTTATTTGTCTTCCATCCATTCTTCCTCCACAGTCACCTCTAAAGCACTCTTAAGAGCCCATCTTCATCTGATCTCAGATTTTCCTCACAGCCCACTAAAATAAGACTCTCTCCCTGCCTCCTGTCTCCTCTCCCACTCTCTCTCTGTCACTCTAAAGATGCTTTTCTTTGAAGATATTTAGAATAAAGTAAGCTCACAGCTCTGAGGTGTCATCAAGTTTCATTGCGAGGCAATGATTTGGTTTAAGAGTTACAGGATGGGTGATGCAGCTGGGTCTTGCTGTCGCTGCGTGATAAGTGTGACATGCTTTAAAGTACGAAAATGATCATTTACAGTGCTGTGGACTCATGTTTTTACTTTAACAGTATATCTTCCACTAGCCAAAGCGGACATTTTCACAGTTTGCAGCTGTACTTGGTAAACATTTATCAGACTCATCAGCCAAACTGGTGAAGCTGCAAACAGAGAAGAGTGTGCTGCCCTAATATTGACCTTGTAGACCTGGCCTGTTTGTCCGAAATGATATTCTGGCACTGATAATGCAGAGCACAAGTAAAACATGTCTCCAACACTGCTGATACAGCATCTGCAATTGAGAACTGTGAGTGCACACCATATGGTTCCATCTGGAAAGATATACCATAAGGAAGTCGACCCAAAATGATCAAATGACAAAATTGTTAAAAAAAAATCAAGATATGCCATCACACAGATTGATATATTAAGGATTTATTGATTTAAAAAGAAACATTTGGAATATTTGCTTTATTTATATTTGTTGGTGGTGTATTTAGACTGCTTAACTGCAGTGACTATCACTACTTATGCCAAGTTCTCAAATTACTGGTGCAAGAAGTCATATTTTACTATCCTGTGCAAAATGGGCATCATTTTTGAGAGAAGGTTCATGTGTCTCACTCATCTGTTACTTCAGTGGCTGTCTAGATTTTAGGTTTTCGAAATAGGCAGAGCCAGCACCACCCTGTTTTTGTTGTGAATGTTTGATATGCACTCAGTTTAATGTTTTCCAGATTTGTTATGTTGAGCCACTGTACTACTGTGCACTCACATGTTTTGACATCCCAATACATGATCAATGCACAATCAATTACATGTGTAAATCAGAATAAAATGGACTTCACATAAAAATATGCTGTGGGTCACAGTTACATGTGCAGTTAAGTGCAAACTGTTATGTTCCCAGTTTAGACAGTTGTATTGATTAAAATACATGCACATTTGTACCGTGATACACAGGAGACGTTGATGGTGGGAAAACACAGCACAGAAGACAATTATTGATATCAGGATGTTGAGGATGAAACTTTAAAACAAATATATAGTTCTTCATCTGATGGCTGCAAACACACAAGCACACTCATGGACACGGTCTACTCAGCATGCATCGGTCCACTTGGTCCCATCTAGACTCACAACACAATGACACATGCCAGCTGATTAGTGGCTTATTGCAATGTCAAGACGGTGTATTTTTATATCCTGGTTTGTAGCATTTGGGTGCTGGGCCCTGCTGCTCACAGACCACTGACAGGTGTTAGAGTCAAGGACAGCGCTGTCACTTCATATTAACAGACACATAAATTCAGACAGGGAGTGAGGAGAGCAGCTAAAGTTGGTGTGCTGATATTTCTGATTCTCTATCCAGGCAGACATAAATCCAACAAGATGACTACTTTCTGTCTTCTTTTCAATCTGACTGCACCCCAAGCTACCTGTCTAATGCTACAAGTTATTATAGACACCTTCTACCATATGTACATACTACTCAATAAGTGGTCACAGTGAAACACGAAAAAGCCTCATGTCTGAAAATAGTGAGACACATTCTCCTGCTGTAGAACCAGGCGTCTCTTTGCTGCAGGCCTTGTTTGGTTATATCCCTTCCTGGTGTCAAATTACATACATGTATCAGGAATCTATATTTCTGCTGATGTTGTTATGTCCACAGACTGACAGTGATTGTCCAGCAGGTTGTATCTTGTTGTTTCCAGTGCCTTTGCTTTTTGAAGGCATTTGTTTGTTTTTCCCTCCAGTATTACAGTACTGACTATTCCTATCAGCAACATTTGGTTGGTTTGTTTAGGCACTTATGTTGATGAGGTGGTGTTGTTGGCACCAGGTCTGTTCTACATGCCTTGCTGTGCACAGTTTTCATAGGGACAATTTCTTCAGCTAAAAGCATTTCTACTCAAGGCTGCTGACAGTTAGGTCTGTGGATTATCCTAAGTTACCCGCAATGTCCACAGCGTCTGGCTGCATCATGGCTGTTAAGAGACGATCCGCTGTCGTATGTCCACCTGGTCTGCATCTCACACACATGCCCAGCTCTCTCTAATAATTAAGGCTGGCTTATATTCGACCAGGACCGTAATGTTTCAGTGCTGTTAGCACCACACACGAAATTCAGCTCACATTCATTGTGTTGAGGTGGCCAGGACAAATAAAGCCTAAAATTTTTTTTAGTTAAATGGAGAATTTATTTCATTTTTTCAAGTCATACTAAAATCATACATTCATTCAGGTTGATGCACTTATATAGTTACCTTTTTGCAGGACATTAAGACAACAGTTCACCACTTTAATTTATTTTATTACTTTTTTTCTTACAAGAGTGAGAATTTAAAGATGATAAGTGTATAGATTGATAGATAGTTGTCTGATGTTTTCTCTATATGGTATAGCTTTAGGTTTATCACTATCCAGTACTCAGTGGCTGCAGTAATTAGAAAGGCTGGGACATGCATTTGCAATGTCCTACTAAGGCCCCCGATCACCAATAACAGCATTTATTGTTTTCTAATCAGCAGCCCTTTGGCTGCTCCGATCACTCAGTAAATAATGGAGATGTCAATATTGTCCCGGTCTGTGACTCTGAATCCCACTCACGCCCCTGCCCTCACTCGTTTGCTCGCTCTCCCTGCTGCTCACTCACCACTATAAAGCAGCCTCATTAATCACACATTACGTTTGAAAAGAGTTCAAACTGTCAAGTGTTGAAAACTTGCACACACATACACACACACACACACACACACACACACACACACACATGTACATGCATGTACACACAAACAAAAACATACATGTATGTGTATGGAAACAACAAAACAGAAACAACCGAGAGACATGTGCAAGAAAAAAAAAAAACATGAACACACTCGGTTGCACAAACCCTCCCCCAACGCACACACACACATACACACGCACACACCACCCATACACATACATTAGTGGTCAGCAGCCAAAATGTCGTCTCGTCAGTGAGGCAGCTCCATTGATTAGCACTTCCAGCTTCTGTTCTGGCCCAGGAATTACCCCTCTAATCTTGTAGTGAGTTATTTGCTGGAGACCAATCAGCCTGATCAGACGAATTACCCTCTTTGTAACTGCCTGGATGCCCGAAGAACTCCAGCAACATACAAACACACACATACACACAGGCAGAGACACATTAATGCACACGTACAGGTACATTTACACACAGTATGAGAGGTGCGCAATCACATAAAGAAAGGCGTTCTTATATTAGTATAAATGCTCTCTCCTACTCTCTACCCTCTCTTTATTACATCATCTGCACACACACACACACACACACACACATACACAAACTGACAGATGCACTCTTTACTGCTCTCCATTATCCATGGCCAATCAAAACACAGTATCTGTTAATCCAAATGTTGATATAATGCTATGTTTCATACCGTCAGTCATGTTGGATGCAATCATGACTTTTTTTTACCACTCAGTGCTGACCACCAAAGGGAGAAAAAGCATACTAGCGCTACAGCTTTAAAGCAATTACATTTGAGAAAATACCATTTAATTCTGCATCTACAGTCATACTGTACAGTGTAGTTTATGATGGCCTTTCAACTCCCTCTACTGCCGCTAACCCTTCGACTTTGTTCTCCTTAATTGGCTACAGAACCACATGAAAGCTATATGTTAACACGGCAGGAAGTGATTCAACATTTTCCCCTGTCAGGCAGTCTTCCTGTTTAACAAGCTTAATGAGATTTAGGGTTTAGAATAAACTGCTGTTTAGGTTGGGCGGCATCCATTTGGCATAGGTATGAATGTGTGTGTGTGTGTGTGTCTGTGTGTGTGTAAGAGAAAACCCCATGCTCTGAGATCAGTGTAATTATTCATGACCTCCACATCACAAACTGATTAGAGTTAAGAAATGTTACAATGTCAGAATACAGTGAAAATAGAACACTGGAGAATACACTGGGTAGACTACAATAGAAAACAAGGATCCTTTCTCTTTCTGCTACTCCTCTCTCATTTTCTACATCCTCCTCCTCCGCCTCACCTTTCCCCCCTCACTACTCTTTTCCCATCATTCTCCTCTCACACCCTGATCCTCCTCCTCCACCTCCTCCTCCTCTCTCATTCTGGAGGGGAAACAGCAGTGGCGACAGGCGAAGCAGAAACCCATTTTTCAGTTTAAATGCCAAGTGGTTATGTAGCATAATATTCAGTCAGAAATTAACCATCTTTCCCCTGCAGCCTGTCAAGAAGTGGAGACTGAGAGCACCGACTGAGGCTGAAGGGGGTGTAGATTTCTTCAGCGCTGAGTTTGAATTATCAACACTGGCTTTCTTTAGCACTACTGCAGAGCAGACTTCAGTCACATTACATCTCAAATAGCTGGCAAATCTTTAGAGCGCTCAGAGCTTACTTTGAGTGCCAATGCATGTGTCGCAGAGATCACATCATCTGTTATGCATTTGTGTTGCAGCAGAGATTCACGCAAGAGTTCAATGGTTCAAATGTATTGAGATTAAGGTGAGTAGACATGATTATTAGGTCTAATATGGCATCAGATTAAATAACAAAGGTTCATCAAGACAGTTTGACCTCGTCTATTTGGTTTGGAGTCTTCGAAGCCATGGTACAGTGCTGTACATGTGACTGTCAAGAAAAGCTTGACCTAAAGTTAGCTACAAGTATATTTTTGTGATAGGCCTACAGGTTATTGTAGTTTGCTAACATATTTGCTAAAATGATTACTGGTTATGTTAATGGCTGTTTAGCTCACTAGCTACCTTGTGTGCACCACACACCACCATTCAGATGACGTGTTGATGACATCAAAGTGTTTTTATGACCCTCTGCACAGCTCATGTTTTCTGACAAAATGGCATCTTTGCAAGAGTTTATCATTGAAAGCCAAACTAAAGGTAAGACAGTTTTTGCCTTAGTGAATCAATCCAGTGCATTTAGAACCTTATGTTACAAATGTTGCAATGGATGCCCTTTTGCAAACCCACCCTGGCAATCCAGAGAGAGGCACAAATAATATCCTGACAACCAGTCATACCATTTTCAAACTTCGGTAGTTCATTTAGCAACATTTTTTTCAAATTGGAGTGCAAAATAAGTTCACTTCATTGAGTCCCTAACAGTCAGACTGAGATGCTTATTGGTTTCAAATCAGTTTTTGAAAGGGTTGGAGTTGAGTTTTATTGGGGATCTGAGTGTGATGTTCTACAACAGGAAGCATTGCTCAGTTTGGATTAAAATTGTCATAGCCTATAGTGCCAGTCAAAAGTCTGGACATACCTTCTCATTCAAGTCAATGGGAAGGTGTCGCCAAACTTTTCACTGGTAGGCTACTGTACCTGGTCACCATTGAAGAAGGTGAGACATGAAGAAAACATGCTTATGCTAGCTGGGGGAAGTAAATCTATATGCTATATTGTCAATTACACAGTACCATCATATAACAAACAGCAGCAATTATACAACAATCTTTAGTTTTTTTTTTTTTCATCTTTACCATGCATATTATAAGATGTGAACAGAACTGACAATTGTCTATCCATTTTCTTACCTTTCTTACCTACCTATTTATCCTGGAACCTATCCCAGCACGCAATGGGCAAGAGGCAGGGAACAGTGAATCAAATTGTCTCTCAAATAAGACCAAAGTTAAAAGGCTTAAGTTTTCACAATACAATTGTTTTGCAATCGCTAATACGATGCCCTTGTTCAGTGGAACCTGCACATCAGCCCCTTTGTGTCTGCCCAGGAAACCCTGCGCCACATTTAGGTCCTTTGATTCCTCGGGAGCAGGAAGGGGATCGATAGAGGCTTTCAGAAGCGGCTCCTCCATCCATTCCCTTGCGTTAACGACAGCCATAACTCACTGGTCTGGCAGGAGGGGAGGTTCATATATATATCTCACCCCCAGAGCTGTGACCTTTCTGTCTCCCCACTGACAGCTCCTACAGAAAAAGGTGTCAATTAATGACATTTAGAAAATTTCATATCACTCCCAATAACTCTGAGGCTTTTTACAGGAACTCTTCTATTGGCACTGAAGACTTGCATGGGTGTTGGCGAAACAGGGTGAGCGAGAGAGGAGGGGTGAGGAAGAGAGAGGAAAAGACAGAGTGACAGAGAGAGAGAGACAGAGAGAGAGAGAGGACTCCAACCCGTCATTAATGTCACTTGGTTTCCATGCCATCATTTTGAACTCGAGGTGGTATAAAGGGCGATACATCATTCTGATTGTGTTCAGAGTGATCTATTAGTCATCACAGATTTCTTTGTCCAGTCTCTTGTGTGCCACTCGCTTTTCTCTAAATAAATAAAGTGAGTTTGCCTTAGTACAGTTAAAATATGAGTTAGATATGCTACCTAGAGTTCAGGGATAACATAAAGCCTTGCAGCTTGAAATCCTGAATTATTGGAAACAATACACAGCACCTTTCAGGTTGGCCTTTTCACTCACAGGATTTGAATATGAACATTTTCCCTGCGTTCCTCTCCCATTGACTGTATCAGTTCCATATCAGTGCAGTTTATAGTGAAGCAGTGTATTGGTTACCTTCTAGTGTTCAGGAGTAAACAGCCAGTGGGTGACATAACCTTTCATGTAGCGCCAGACTTTACGTACACAAATAATTGAAGCCCTTGACCCTGCCTAGCAGCACCGGGCTGTAAGTACAAACCTGACATTTTGATACCGCTCCGGGGGCCCCTTCTACCACTTATTTTTAGATTTCAATAATCCATGACGGCTGTGGAAAGGAAAAAAAAAAAGAAAAAGAGAGGCGGGGGCTATGTGGGAAGTGTGAATGATTAAGATTGTCAAGCTCAAATAATGTACTCAGAAGACAGACTATAAATCAGGTTTTGTGACATTTTCAAAAAACCCAGGCGCACTGTGTATGCGAAGAAAGCCGGGTTTTATAGTTGAAACCACCCATGCAATCACACACACACACACAAATACATTGCTCCCTGCCCCAAATGCCATTCATTCATTATTAATATATAGTATATTTATTTATTTATTTAAGGCCTTCCTTCCTCAGCCACTGAATGCCTGTAACCTTTTCAGTGCAATATCCGCCTGTGTTTTGAGTTCTTGATAATGATATCTGGTTGCACGTGTGGGAGCCGACCGGGAGGACAGTCACCATTGGGAAGGTCAGTGGATGGTCGTTGAATTTGCTGTGGTGAGAGTATACTAATGCAGCAACGGACAGGCAGTTAAGGACTGACAACTATTGACAGCGGTGAGGGGAGGAAGCCACACTGCGGCCCCTAACAGTGGAAGGATAGTGCTTGTTTTTCCATTGACTGAGGCCTGGTCGGTTCAGTCGATGGTTATCTCCTGCCTCTGCAACCCTCATTATTGCCCCCACCCCTCTGTCTGCCCCTCCTCCCCTCCCTCTTTTTTAACATTCACACTTTAATCATCACCGCTGAGATGTTGTTTGCTGTCACCTCCACCGAATTTACAACACCATCAACAGCATTTGCATATTGCCTAATATGGACATTTCCAATTGAGGCTGTCCCTCAACTGCTGATGGCTTGTGTGTTTCGTGGTTGTTATCCCCCCCACTCCCCCACCCACCTCCCTGTGCTGCCTCCACCATCCACATCACTGCAACAATGTCCAGATAAGAGCGATGAAGTTAATTCCTGACCCCTCGATTGACTTGTTCCAACCTACTGTCATTTGCTTTCTATCAGCAGTCGTTAGAGCACAGACTGCATTGCTTGGCCTTCAAACACTGCAGTGTGTGTTTAAATCTGGAAAACGGGTGAACACAGAGTTGCCTTTCCAAACCATACTAATTTGTATATAATTAAGAAATACTTAGGGATATGTGCTTATTCTCTGTTTTGCCGGCTTTTAAATATGAAGCTACAACCAGGAGACGTAAACAGGGGGAACAGCTAAAACCACAAATAGCCATTTATAAATGTAAAGAGCACAATTCACTGTTTTACATGGGATTATATGCTGGACTATTTCTTACCTGGAGCCTCTGCTCCTTGCAGCCAAGAAACATTCCAGCACATAATCAATCATAGAACAGCAAACAACAACAAACAAGATATAATGTGCTCTTTAGTGAGCTTTAGGTGTGCTGTTGGGCTCATTTTGTCACCTTTTGGAGAGAAGCAGTCTAGCTGTTTCCCACTACTTCTAGTATCTGTGTACTCTCAGAAAGAAAGCCAATAATAAAATTTCCCCAAATTCCGAACCAGTACTTGAACACAGTTATATGTATATGTGCGAATATTTCATACATTTGTCATTTTTTCCAATCATTTTTACCGATTTTGTCTGTATAATCATGTTCAGTCAGGAAAATATAGCCATATCGCTAAAGGATCTTACCCTGCTCCAACACTCCTCTCCTCCTCTTGTCCTTAGCTGCATGTTGTTTTGATACACAGCTGCCATCTGTGTGAAATATTAATGCAGTGGGCTGATTTGGAGTGTCGAGCAGTGTCACTCATTTGGCTTTTAATCATGCGGCAGCTTGAGAAAAAAGGAGGGAAAATAACTTCCCTTCCTGGGTGGCTGTCAAAGTCTTCCCAAAGTCATCCAGCACGTAGGGCGTCATGCCTGTCGCCTGTCTCTCCTCTCATTGACAGCTGCATTTTTGGCTCTTCTCCGAGTGGCTGAGCGCTTTCACGTCTAGCCCCTCTTTCAGCCAAAACAAGGACGCCACCCCATGAAAATTTAAATACAACACCATCTTTGTACTCGCACTCAGGCCTTCTTTCCTGAAAAGGACAAATTAAGAAGATGCTAAATTTTTCAATGCACTCAAATTGGTTGCACTTGGAATAACATTTGTGAATTTGATGCATTACAGACTGCTGACAGTGATGAATGATTTTGCCAGATCCTGAGATGTGAAGCGGTTGCATTGTGTGTATACCAAGTCACTGTCACACCATGGACTGTCTAGAAGAGTTGAAAATACAACAGAGCATTGTGTCTGACTAAATGCATTCTCAGAATTATCATTTTAAAGTATTGTCTTCTTTAATTCTGCACTGAAAACTTCACAGGGTCTGGTTTCAAAGGCACAAAGGGTCCAATCTATGATTAATGTGATCGCATTTGTAATTCAGCTAAATAATGAAAGCATAATTATTACATTAATCAGCAGAGTCCATTGTCAGCATTAGTGAATTCAACATGGTCAACTTTGTGACGATTTTTTTTTTTAATCTACATATCTTCCAAAGGCAACAAAGATGTTTTTCTACAGGGATACCTGTTCACAATGAGAGAGTGACAAGTAAGATTTATAGATCACGTCACTTTCCTGTAGAATTTAACTGATCCCCCCATGGCCCATTATCTGGGTTTTTAATAAGGGCGTCTAATTAATATTTATAGCGTAATTGCCTGTTTTCTACTTTATTTTCTTGAAAAAGAAGTAACAAGGCTAAAATACTGTTGTTGTTAATTAAGACAAATGCATTAATTATTAAAGATGCAAACATGTCAAGCAAGCATAACTAATTATTCTAGCGTGTTAACAGTTGTTTAATGTTAGCAGCAGCTGAATTATTTAGAGCACACGTGCCACATTTGGATTGTTTGAAATGTGCCGTGGTAAGTGGGGTGAAGAAAGTCGCAGCAGGATCTCAGGAAAGCTGAGGGAAAAAAAGCAACACTGAAAAAACTTTTACAGATGGGGCCCACCTAACTATAATTGCTCATTATAGGTGAATGTGAACGGGACGAGGAGGTGGTAGGAAGAGGTGGTGTTAATTTAATGCACTACAAACTGTCAGGTTTTGGCCAAGGTAATGCAGAAGCTGTTTCTAAGTTTTTTTTGTGTGTGTGTGTGCTTTTTTTCTTTTTTTGTATTGGAGGGAAAGGCGTCGGGGAGTGAAGGTAACTGGATGTGACGGCAGGCAATTTATGTTGTTATGTCTTAATTGTCACTTGATGTGCATGCAATCTGGAACGCTGTCAAAAAAAGACACTTCCTCTCAGTGGAGTAGCGGGACGAGGTGCGAAGACAAACAGGTTTGATCTGATCAAACCAACACTGTGGTGGATTTGACAAATTTAGAGACTTATAACCAAGTCTGAGTTGGATGTGTGTCTGTTTGTGGTCTGTTACAGAACAACCACTGAATTTCTTATTAGTTGAGTTTAGCCATAGAGATCATATGCCACCTACACAACAGGATCAACCTACATGATGCCTCTCCACCTCACACACTCATACATATACTTGCATTCACACACACAAATCTTAATGCAAACTCCAATTAAACCGCTTTAATGGAAATCACTACTGTACCGATGTTTTTACCACACAAACACTGTCATATAAAAATTGTCAATTAGTTGAGAGCTGAAATAGCAGTCAGTTTTAATCATGGCTGTTGTTTCCCACTTCACTTTCACTTGAAACATTGTAATATCTGTCAAGTGTGATGGTTTCTGTAAAAGTAATTACACCAAGCTCAATATAATCATCATTATATGAATCATCATATAAACATCCATATGGTCTGCTTCCCATCAGGTACAATTTAAATCTGCATTTTAAACACAATGGAAAGAAGCATTAGAAGTCACATCTCAGAAAAGTTTTCCATGTGAAACCAGTACAGAGTAGTTAGAAGGGATAATCCTGACCATGTGTCTGAGAAGCTTGTACAGTAGTTTAAAGTAACAAATACAAACTCACTGGCTTTAAGGTAACATATCTTCTCACCTTGCCTTTAGTTTCACCAAAGAATCCGATTTAAGATCAGGCCAGGCATCTTTCTAGTAAGCACTCATATTCATTACGTTTACATTTTTTTCCATAATATTATGACATGTTAAAATGGATTTTTTTTTACTGGAATCAAAGGGATAACTATTGAGCTACTGAAAATGTTTGGGGTTATATTCATCTTCTCTTTTCTGATTAGTTTTCCTTTGTGTAAGCAATTTGTTTAGCACAAGCTTTGAGGAATAAAATAAGAAATAAAAAAAACATGTATCCTTACACCTCACATGACACTTTCTAGACTTGTTTTAAAAATTAATTGTGCATAAGTACCATCCAGCCACCCTGACAAAACTTAACAAGCATGTCATGTTGTATTGGTAAGTGCTGTGACTGCATTAGATGAACGCTGGAGACTAAAGGTGTCAGTGTTCTCCAACTGAAGTGTTTGTTTGATGGCCAAACAGTGTCTTCTTCCATTCTTTACACAACAGTTTATGTCACTGGATGTACAATTGAGTGCAACATTATGAATGTCTTTCAGGAGAGACCATCTGAAAGTGTGAATGTTATGCCCATATTTAAACAATTACCACATCTTGCCACTCTCTATGAGGACCGCCATGTCACCTTGCCTTTGGCCATTCAGAGTTGCTACAAACACCTATGACTACAGACATGATCTGACATCATGTCATACAGACTAGTTTGTTTCGAGCAAACCAGATCTTTAAAGCCAGAGGTGAAACTTTTTTTTTTTGCCTGTAACAGTCCTAGATAGCAAAAATCATATGGCCCAAGTCCTCGATAAGTTCAGTACCATACGGTCATAGGTCTTAAAGTCAGGGCAGCAAAAACAACCTATAGTTACATTTACACCTTCTAGCAGCCACTTTAATGCACTCCAGCTTTCCAAAACCATTACAAATCACTGTTAAATAATGATGTTTCATATTGTAAGAACGCTGGTTAAAGTCTGCTTAGGTTTAGGTACAAAAACATCTTGGTTAAGTTTAGGGCTGCTAGATAGCGTCAACATAGGTATAGGTCGTTTTTGGTGGCCTGAATTTTAGAGCTGTACTGTCGCTTAGGCTCGTGGCTGGAAGGGAAATAATCTGTTGCTTTTTTCTATTAACACTTCAAAGTTTTGTGTTTTACTATAGTGATTTTTCTTTTCCTTGCACTTTATACTTGTACTTCACTCTTTTTTCTTTCTTTTAAATTTAAAAAGCATGGACAATCAAGGCTAGTGTTACATTTTTTTTTACAAATACTACTATTTGTCCTACACAGAATTACTAAACGGTGAGACAGTCTGGTAATTTACCACTGGCTCTAATGTCTCCATAGCATTTTGATATCTTTATGATGCCAAAGCACAGACACAGGCCTTATATTAAGCTGATTTGCCAATTTTCCACCGCATGGTATGGCTCAACTCAACTCTACTCGCTTGGAATCATTCTTTTTTGGTTTTCCATGGGTAAACATTGTGGATAGTATCTGGTATTTTTGGCATCATCTCTGTCAAGTTCCCAAGAGAGCTGAGCTGATATTAAAAGGTGACACGAAAACTCTGCAGACCACTGATCACTCGGAGAGAATTGTCACTAGAATCAGTTTAGTGGGCGATTTATGCCATGGTCAATTGACAAGGTGCAGACATTCCTTTGGTTGCTGACAAAACAGTCCAGCTGGATGGAGCTGTGCATAACGAGAAGGTCTATCAAGATGTCTCTGTACTTTTGGTAGTGCATGGTTACAAAAGTACATTCCAACAGTGTAGGGAAAAGTAAAAAAAATAAAATAAAATTAGTGGTTTGAACAGGAGTTGGAAGTGGTTTGACCAGTTGGATGCTATGTATGGACATAGGCCAGTGAACAATGGGAGGGAGGACAGCCTCGATTCCCCCATGGCTTTGTTGAAGTCCCTGATGGAGAATAGTATTTTTTTTGTTTGTTTAACATCAATATAATAAATGTTAATTTGTGATAATGTTTTGATAAGTGAGCAGGGTCTAGTGACCCTTTCCCTTAGCGATGATTCCATGTTGGTACAACAGCAGCGTTGACACCAGCAACAGCACGGACACCAGCAACCTCCAGTGCCATCGTGACACCCGTGTGTAGTCCCAGGTAGGCATGGCAGAACACCTGAAAGTGTACCATTTTACTTTCAAGATCAATTAAAGAGCAATTACACCAAACTCAAATTACAGGCAATAGTGGTACACATACAGTATCCACAACTAATGCTGTACTTGAATTAATAATGCAAAATACCATCTCAAACAAAGTGACATAGAAAGTGACATTGTGATGTGATCAGTGGCAAGCCAGCAATGTATATGTAGGAGTAAAATGATACTGCATACAACAAAATATTATATAACACGATTATGTACTTAGAGTTGCCTGTATGTAGGGAGATGCAGGCGGCAGATGTGGAGCTGCAAGAGCTAAACCGGACACAGTGGGAGCTGAACCGGACACAGCAGGAGCTGAACTGGGCACAGCGTGAACGGCATTTCCAGATGGCCATCGATAATGCAGGGTGAGCAAGGGAGCTGGAAGCGCCCTTGAGGAGGAAGGAGAATGCTGAAACTGCAGCCTTCATTCAAGCCTGTCATGGTGCGCTGCGCAAGCTTGTACCATCGTTTAGTGGCTGGCATGACCCGGTTCCTCTGCCCCTGGACTAGATATTTGCATATTTGTTTGTTAAACTAATTTGTAACTTGTAAAATGTGCGTTTTCATCATGGTTTCTTATTTCAAGAACTTTAGCAAGTTTTACTTGGGTTGTGCTTCAGAAATAGTCCATGTACCTTTCACTGAGGAAATATGTTTTGTATGAAATTAATATTGAATGATAAATTCGTGATTATTAACCTGACAATATATTGGTTGCGGAAATGGCTTAAAATATGCATCCCTCATATCAGCACTGTTATGAAGTAAAAATTGTCATCGTCTGCTAGCCATGGCCACATTGTATTCTACAATACTTACTGTTCAAAACATGAACATTTCTTTGCAGCATTTTTCCCCATTGACTTCTTTTCAGTTTATTTTTTTGGCCACAGTATCTGAGAAAATCCTTGACAGTATATTTCATGTGCTTCTTCGGGTGTTCTGTCTGGCTACAGCACCAAAAGCAGAAATCTGACAAGACAGAAAACTATTTCAGATCAAAAACAAGATTTTTACAAAATCAGGCCAGAAAGTTTCATTTTAATATGTGAAAAAACAATTAACTGAGTTGGCAAATTCATTAAATTACCCACACGAAATATGCTGGGTTTATCTGAACATAAAAACACCAATTACATGTATTGTTTTGGTTTACTGTATTCAAATTTTAGATCAAAAAGGGGCCCTGTGACTAACTGGCAACTTGTCCAGGATGTTCCCCGCTTCTTGCCCAGTGTCAGCCAGGCCAAAAGAAAAAAAAAATCAATGCCTAAAATAGCACCAAATATCCATTCATTTGGAAATCAATAATCAGTAGTGTTTGGGAGCCTCTCTGCAATGCTGTTCCGAAACATGAGTTAACCTCTATGCCTGCAAAACTATTTGTAGTGCAGCTCCTTTTAAGGAATAGAGCAGTGCGCAATGTGTGTGCATAGCAAATGAGTGGTTTAGTGAGAGAGTGAGAGGCAGGAAAGTGATAGTGAATGCAAACGGGGCAGAGGAAAAGGTTAGCAGGAAATTGTCAGTCTGGTAGTAAATGTACACTACAGGCTACAGTGTGTCAGTTAATAAATGCAGCAGCTCATCAAGACCAAGAAAAGTCATGTCTATAGCTAACAAATGGATAGATCAAATAGGACTTTGCAGAGAATTGACATAATATTAGCACACAGTAGACTGAACAGCATTGATGGATGTAGCTTTAAAAGTGGTGATGTGAAAAAACAAAAAATGGGCGATGGTAATGGACAATGACATTTTCATTACCATACCATGTTTTGCTTATCATGTGAGTATCTTGCATCTTTAAGCTACTCCTATAACTCCCTCACTTCAGACACAGTGGGACACTGACATTGTGAGGCATCTCAACCACGGGAGTTTCTGTCCCCATTCTTGCAGCACGATTATTAACAGCAGCAGCAAGCTGTATTTGCTGCTCCTTGATATGTTCCAGCAAAGTTAGGATAAGTAGCTGAGCTGATACAAAAAGAGTTGAGAAAAGTGTTGGTACTTTTAGCTGTTATATGAAAGATATGTTTTTCCCTTATTAAAACATATCTATCATATATGGGATAAAGTAGTTCCAAAGACCATATCATCTAAGTACAAAAATGCTTATGTAATAGCTTATTTAAACCATTTATATGGTAACAGACTGTAAACTTTAAGACTTTAAAAGGATTTTACCCAAGCAAGGAACAGGTCCAATGTCTTCCTCAGTCTAAAAGTGGAGATGAAAGGTATTAGTTGAGGTAATCATCTGACAGAGGAGTGGCAGAGATCCAGTACATAGAACCTGAAGGCATACAAGATGTAGGGGTATGAAAAAGTGGCACTGGAGCTGAGGACAGGTAAACTGAACAAATTGCTTTTACTAACAGGAAAAGTACTTTGATTAGTGTGGTTTTATAAAAGAATTTATTGTAGTACCTCTGTGACAACCACCTTCAGATTGCCTCACAACTGGCACAGGTCTAGAAAAGAATTGGCTTGTAGGATTTCAAGGCTTATGAGGAAGAGGGATGGAGACAAGTGGTTCAGTAGCTAAGGAGTAATTTGACAATATCATCATTATTATTAAGTTTATATTTATTGGTGAATACTTACATAAAATAATTCACTATCATACCAGCATAACTCACCAGTCCAGAATGACTCTGGTCTGGTTGAGGTGTTTGGGAGAAGCTGCCATGCCACGTGCTTGTGGTTCCTGATTTTCTATATTTGTTTTATCACCACTACACCTGTATTTCCCTGGCAGTTAGTTTTATAGTTAAGTGATTTGATTTAAAAAAAAAATGGGAGGGGGGCAATGCTTCAACTGACAAGGTTACAGTCATGGAGGTTCTCAACTGATGATTTCAAATCATCAATGCAGCCCTAGAGTAAACGTTACTTTGAGTAAACATTTGTTGTTGCACTTCATCAGTTTTCACTTGTGTCATTTGTTGGTTATGATACTGTTATTAGCCCGTAGCTGCTGTCAGTGTAACCAAAGGGTTTCAGTTATCAGTTACATTACTGAGCTGTTTTGAGCCATATTTTGTGTGTCATATTTGACACCTTCAAAATTGCAAGTACATTTTAGTTTTTTTTTTAGGTAAATCTATACTCTACAAGTACAGTCCATTAAAATCTTGACCGCAACTAATCACATCAAATGGCTCTTTATTTTAAAACAGCCATAGTTATCTTAAAAGAAGAAAATGTGCAATATATCTATATTTGAAGTTAAAAATAGACAAGGCAGATAAATGGAAGTAGTACAAAAAAGCCATTTTTATCCTGTGACTCAAAGTAGGGGTAAGAACAGGTGGCATTGGAGTGAAACGAAGAGATTCAGCATGCCTCTGGTCTGGCAGACATCTAGGAGAGGTTGGCAAGCTTCGTTCAATGGTATGTTAGGAGTAGGTGGCGCTGGACTGGAGGAGAGATTGGTGTATCTTCTCTTCTTACCCTCCTAAGGCTCACCGTCAGTCTGTATCACCAAAGACATGCCTAACAAACAAAGCAAAACACGCCGAGGCCTAGTTTACGATATGGCATGTGCAACACAAAAACTAGTTCAGACAATTAAATAATTGCACCTGCAAGCAGCTTTAAAATATGAAACATGTGATTTCTGCACTGCAGTCCAAAATATTTTTAATGCTTAATGCAAGACCATTGCTTACGTTACCATTTTATATTTAGCACATATTGCTGCAACAGTCTTCCAGTACCTGCTTTGTGAGGCCTCTGATTAAATATATCTGTCTACAGTAAATTTTCTTGTATTTTCAAATGTTTTAGCATGTGTACCATGTCTGCAAATACCAAACCTTGGCTTCTGTTGGAAGTGGAACTATGAAAACACTCATGGTTTGGCAGTGGTGTTACTGAGTGATGCTTCATCTTTCACAAATTATCTTTGACGAGTACCGAAAGCACATGGTATGGCATGACAAGGCACGTGTGTTCCACCCCTACACCCCCACCCCAGTTACATTAAATGCAATGAATTTGTCACTGAGGTGAATTGGAAGGGGTCTGCCCAGGCAGGTAATTCTGGATCTGAAAAGTGAAGCCAATACAGAAGTGCCTTAAACCTACATTCTGTCTAATGGCAAGCAGGGGGCAACTCCACTGGCTTCAAAAGAAGTTTGGTTGTATAGAAGTCTGTGTGAATATGACCCTACTTCTCACTTGATTTATTACCTCAGTAAACACTTTCCTAATGAGTTTATGATCTCAATCGCTAATTTTAACTCTTGTTCGATACAGCATGATGTTTGTTTTGTAAATTATGATCCCATTTCATTTAAATTTGATGATAAAGCAGGGTATGCTTTAGGGCATGGCTACATTGTGATTGACAAATTGCAACTGTGGCAACAACGTTGGTTAGATAATGTAAACATGGTGTAAACCCTGATTCACAGAGTACATGCGTAAAAGACCCTCTAAGTATCAGATGTTCAGTTTACCAGTAAGAGCATTTTGTTTTGATGGTTTTGAGCCTAACTTTCTCTAGAAAAAATTAGCATTAGCATTATCAAAATCAACCATAGACTGTAAATGCAGTGTGCTAACTAAACTAGGAGCTAGCACTAGGGTCAAAAATCCAAGATGGTGACAGTCAAAATACCAAACTCCAGGTTCCAAAATTCAAGTCCACAAACTACGTCCATTATTTTTACAGTCTCTGGGTCTGCCCTGTCATCCACTATCTGTTCTGATGTTAAGTGACAGTCTTAAGCATTGCCATGGAGTTGTTTTTCAATTGAAAATAACAACAACAACAACAATAATAATAATAAAAATAATAATTTTATTCAGTATAGCACCTTTCACAGAAATAAAATTCACAAAGAGCTTCATAGGAACAAATTTTGACTTTTGGACTGTTATGGTGTGTTCACACCAAATGCGATACAATTTTTTCATTTAGCAAGAATACATACAAAGTGTATGAAAGGGCAGGTGACACAAGGACACAAAATTTTCGATGCATATACATGAAATTCAACTCATTTGTGTATTTGCACAAGTTGAAAATATTCAACTTAAGTGAAAAATTTGCACGCATCGTTTGCTAGACCAGGGGGTTCAGCCGTGGCTTTCCAAAGGTTTTGAGAACCAGCCAGCTCTGGAGGAGAGAGCAGGGAGCATTGGTGTTACTGCTGATTTCTGGAGGAATAAACACACACTGGACCACCACACCAGTCACACCAGATTCTGCTCTAATCTGGAGCTGTTTACCAGCGGGAGAAGTTTATTTAACTTATTAAACTGATCTGTGTAGCTCTTTGGTGATTTAACACTTGCTCTAATGTTGGAATGTTGGTCTCAGATGAAATCTAACAACTGTAGCTGCCACATCAGTTTGAATGTAAAGTGAAGCTTCAGTCTATTTTAAATTGTGTTTTGTTTCATTAAGGTACATAACAGTTTGGATTTTTATTTTCAGACTGAATAACAATTTACTGCATCTCTCTGTCCATGAGGTTATATTTGTGAGAAACAGTGTTAGTGGAGCTTTGGGTTGATATTATTTTGTCACAGTATAGTGATGTAGGTGTGTTGAAGCTGAGCTGGAAATTTGGTGTTTGGTGAATCCAACAGTTATGTATATTCACATTTATAGTGCTGCATGTAGTATATTTGAACATTGATGCTGTGAGAACTATCCAGTCGTCCCATTAGGAACCCATCTACCTGCTATTTATCCAGTGTTTGTACATGTAAAATAAATAGAAACAATTTACTTTTGTGTAAAAACAGTGGGTTGCTATCCTCCATGTATTATCACAAAATGCCCACACTAATCAGTGCGCACACAAACACACACACACACACACACACACACACACACACACACACACACACACACATACACGAAAAACACCCAGTACATCTGCTCTCTGGCATGATTTATAAGCTGATTCTGACCTGTGGGCACATGACAGTTGCTTTCATTTTCTTCTATATATTTTTCCCCTCATCGCCAAGGTCATTGGTGAGCAAACCCTTCTCCAAGTTTTTCCAGCGTCCTCCTCTTTCATCCTCCTTCCATCCCTCCCTCCCTCGCTCTCCTCGGCCTGATGGCCCCATGAATCATCCCGTCTTCCCCATCGAACTCTCCGACGCCTTCTTCCCACCACAGCCACCCCAACTTCCCCAATCCTTCTTCATTCCCGCTAACAATTTGGTAATGAAATATTGATTTTTAGTTAGATTCAAATGGATGTTATTAACTTTGCATTGATAAATCGCTCCCCTCTCTTTCTTCTTCGTCTCTCCCTCCCTGTGTTTTGGATAGAGCACTGGTAGTAACACCTGATTCACAATAAAGCCTGGAGGCCTGATTTGCTACATGACCTACAATGCTCCTTTTGGAGGCCACTCCCTATTTTCCCTCCATACATGCACACTCTCACACTCCCACATATAGTCTCCTTGCATTAAAAGCTGTGAATATATACTGATTACCTACTGTGGTCAATGACAGTGGCTTATACCATATTTTATTGAATGCTGTGAACTCAGATGAAGTGCCCTTTTCAGAGTGAGTCATGCATGGCATTGCAGCGTCCTCTCCACCTCAAGGCAAACACGATTACTCTATCAGTGCACAATAAGATGTTTTAAAGAGGTAAGGCATTCTCAGCTGCAGTCAGTCCTGATCATTGCAATTTTTCTGTTACAACAAAAGATACAGTTTAGTTTATTCTTATTCGCAGTTGAGTCCAGGAAAAGAAAAGAAAAAGATGGAGAAAAAAAACAAACTGCACTACAGGTCATGTTAATGTGTTCACATTCTACACTTGCAAACCAAACAGCAAACTGTAGGTTTGGTATCAGTTTCTTTATTTTTAACGTCTTCCAGGCAAAATAAAAAGAAATACATATTAATTTAAACTAATTAAATGAAGAAATTAGTTCAGTATTTAAACTGTATTTACATGATTATAAAATTTGCTGAAATAATGTATCAGTTAAATGAATAAATACATATTAAAATATATGTAAATTTATAAATAAATAAATTATACATAAACTTTGACAAAAGGTTATCAGTGTAGAATTAAAAAAGAAGCATCAAAATTGACATGATTTTTTCTAATTGCTAAATGAGGAATGTCACGGGCAGTGATATATTAGTCATTTTTGTTATTTATTTTCTTATTTAGTTATTTTCAACAGTGCCAGGCTGTATGGACACATGCCTCTGTAAATAAAACAGGCTTCAGTTGACACCTAATACTACAAAAAAAAGAAAATAAGCAGTAGCAAAGAAGCATTAGCTGCTAATGCTAGCACCAATGATTCAGGTGAAACAATTCTGATGGCAATTTTACCATCAATATGTTGCAATTGTTGCCACATATTCTATGATACTTTCATTCAATTTGTTGACTAATAAAACCAGTGTAATTCTGACAGTGTTGGACATGGTAGAATTTGACAATGGGGAAGCTAGCAGGGGAGGGGTGAGTCGCACACCAACGCACACACACAGGAGCGCAGCGAGAGATGGAGAGAAAAGCCAAGTGGGCCGGACTCAAGACTGGACTCAAATACTACATCCTTATTTGCATAAAGAAACACCTGGTGCTCTGGTAAAGAAAAACTGGTGGATTGTCACTCCTGCACGGTGCCTCTAATTCCAGACACTTATATTGTGTGTGTGTGTGTGTGTGTGTGTGTATATTTGTGTGTCTGTGTGTCAATTTATTCTCTGAAATGACTGATAGCTTTTCTAGGCTTCAGTTCGGTGGCTGACTGAAGGAAATCTCAGTGGCTGTAATTTGTTCCCTTTAGATGTGTTTGTTTTGTCTCTGACAGTGTTGCTGAAATGGAACTGTCAGCTGGAAGACAGACTTTGAACATGAAGGCTTTCATTTCAACAACGGCTGTAGTTAATGTTCAACAATGTGAGTTCGCTAACTCGACTGATATGTTTATTGGCGCTCTCTGTTTTCTGATGGTCTTGTGTCATGCTGTAATCACACATTTTCTTTTATAACATTGCACAAAATTGATTTCATTGATTTAATAAGTGACGACAATTAAATTAATTTTTCATATATGAAAAGTGTACATAAATGTGTTTCCTGCATGGCCTGCTTGTTACGGTGGACGCCATAGCATAGCTTCTTCCACACACCAACACACACACATCCCACCCCCATCCCTATCCAGTATTAAAACCAGCTATTTGACACAAGATGGACGTGGTGGACAGGCAGAGCCCAGGGGACACAACCGGGGTTGCATATGAGGCGTCCGTTACTGGGAGGGCCATTTACATTTCTCTCTGCGCGTTTTCTCTGACAGCGACACAATTTCCTGTTCCGTCTGGCGAGCTTTTGACTGCGAGCCAGGGACTGAAATGTAATCTTTGGGGCTCACAGAGCGCTTGGCCTCCCCTGAGTATTTCCCCACCAAAACCTTGAACTCTGCTCGGGTAATCTTTTATTCCAGGGACCTGGTGTTTTTAGCCTGAGAAACAATGGAGCATTTTAAAACAGACTGACTAATATCCTGGCCGTAAGATTACTCCACTAGCCTCATGTTGGATTATGCACGCACACACACACACACACGCACACACCTACAACCTACAGTACAAGCATTCAGATTACAAGCCACTCCTGCTCTTCTGTCTGACCATCTGCTTGCCAGTCTTTTTTTTCCATATTGGTATAAGTTTTAATATATTTCCAGCCATGCATGCACTGGAAGATTGAAGGAGAGAGAATAAGAGAGAGAGAGAGAAAAGTATTATGTGTCTTTACCATGACCTGGAATGTGGCTGGGGAACGTTGTGTTTTAGGTCATGTTGATTTCTCAGGAGAAAGGCTCTCTATAGGTTTATAGTAACAAGGAAACATAGTCTCTCTCTGCTGCCACTGTGATTTATGTTTAGACAACAGATCACTGTGCCAGACAGCCTCACACATTATGACACTGTGCACACGATGCACTTACTGCTGGGCTTGTTTGTGACAGTGAGTGGCACCGTTTAAATAGATATGTGCCTTATCTATCCTACTTACACATGAAAATTTGTAGTATTTTTGTCCTAGAAAGCTGTAGGTTCTTTTGCTTTGGACGTTGTTTTCATATTGTTTTAAAGGGCCGTAAAAAAAACAACAAAAAAAAAAACCCTAATGCTTCTTAGTCATGCAGGTAGTTACAGTTATATTTGACAAAGTTGGAAGTGAATGGATGTTTGTGGTGTTTAAAGCATTGAAAAATTCTGCTGGAAAGTGACTCACCAGAGACAATAGCTGAATTCAAATCTGTAGGGCAGGTAATGCTACCAAAATGGGACTCTCTCTTTAAAACATTGTTCCATAGCCCTTCTATTAGTCAAAAACTTCAGACACATACAGTTTGTACAAGTGTCCTATTGTCATTGCAGCAGGAATAAAATCACAGTACCTTTAAACATAGTCCACTATGGTCCATGCAGTCCACAGAGACTGACAGTAATAGGTGAGCTAATGTTGCAGTGACAAAGGATAATTCACAGACCTCATTGTGAACTCTTTTCACTTCCTAATCAGCTACTGAGGTACTGTGATCAGACAGAGTGCTTTTTGCAAGTTGCAAAACGAAAGGTGCACCGCACTGCCTTTCTTGTTGAAGCCTACGATTTAAAAAACATTAAATTGTTGCTAGGCAACCACCAACTCACCTGTCCTTAGCCAAACCATTATTTTGCTGTGAAGTAAACTCACTCCAGGCCTGCTGTTTTCTGTTCATATCATGGTAACCACCGTTAAAATCATATAGCTTCAGGTATCCTGCAACAGCCACCAGTAGTTTGTCCAAGACCAGTCTGGTTTGTCCTCCATGATTATTTCCACTTGTCATCACCACCACAAAAGACCCATCTCTCAATTTATTCAATTGGACAATGGAAAAAACACAAATGATGACGATCAAACGATGCTTTTCTGCTCTGAGTGGAATTTTTTTTTCCAACTCAAAGTGCTCAGAGCGCTCTTGCAAAAACACAAGGTGCTCAGCAACACCATAGCAGTGAGCAAAAAGTTTCACTCTCATTGAAAACAATTACAAAAAGCCATTCCAGGCTGCTAAAAAGTGCTGTGTCTGATTGGGGCCTGACAGTGAAGTCTTTGGATTTCCAGTGAAGCATGCACCTCTATCGTATTGGGTTGGTGGCATACACATATCTCAAAACTTGAGCACATAAAACCCCAACTTTTTCTGCATTGTTAGATACCGTTGGAGGTGAGAAAATATTTTTTTTATACATATAATTTGGGTGAACTAAGCCTTCAAGCTGCATTTTCAAGTGCGTAGAATAAGTTGAGCAGTTCCCTTTTACCTTGGGTAACATTGACATTACTGTTATTAATATGTCACTGTAAAAGAAATTCTATAAATGTTTAAGACCATGCCCTCGGTGATCAATACAAGCAGGGCGAAGCGTCCAGTGAGACTGTAAAGCAAAACACTGACGGCACAGCATATAATCCTACTGCATCCCCTTAGATTGTTTTACGATAGTGTGACCTTTGTTAGGCTTTGGAAGATGCACACCCCTTCATCTGCTCCCTGGCTCAGTGCTATAAGGACATATTAAATCAAGATAGGACTGCTGTATTAAGTAGGGAGACTGTCTCATGCTACATGTAGATAACCTTGTGTTATTAGCTCCCTGATGGCCAATCAATACGCCACTTCCTAGCTGCGGAGGATGAACCAAGTCCCTCACCTAGATAATCATCTCTCACTGTCTGACACCGAATAATTGGTAGCCTCTCAATCCCAGCTTGGTTGACAAGGGTGGTTTGCATATTAAAAACACTGCGCTAACAGTCTATCATTCTGAGAGAATAAACATGCATATACATAATATTTTGAGATAATTGAGCTGGGATGCATCACCAAACCCCAAGGAACAAAAATAGCTTGATAAAGAGAAGCTGGGGATGAGCTTTGCTTAAAGTGTGCTGCTGATTATTGCTGTGATGCTATGCATAGTGAGTGAAAGATGGTGTTTATGACTGTGTGGGGGAAAAAAAAGGACTGCAGCAGAGAGTTGAGTCCCTGATGGCCATATCTCTGTGGAGTGGAGACATCTTCTTCCCACCGAGCAGCGGGTCCCCAGCGGATGGAATTGACATGGATGATGAGGATGGTGATGATGTTTAAACGAAAAACTCCCTGTCCATCTGTCCACATCTGCTGCCTCTCACGCTGCTGCTCTTCTCTCTACATTTTGTCTCTTCTCTCTTTCTCCTCATGTAAGCACACTTTTTTCCCTCTTACAAAGAACTCTGTGGTACACTTGTACACAGCCGTGTAGGTTCATGTGTCTTATTTTTTTTAGAAAATATCATATTTAAAGAAGTGGTCTAAATTTCATTCGCAATTCATGCATATGCCTTCAAAGCTGCCTTATTTTACACAAAAAATGGCTCCAAAAAGAATTCCCCAGTGAGGTTAAAAGAACTCTTTAATTATAGAGTTCATATACAGAGCACTCAGTGACAGCATGCCCCAGTAGCCTACATAACAGCAATGTCCATGGTTCGATTCTAGCCGCACAAAATTGATGCATGTCACCCCCACATTTCTCCTCCGCTTTGAACACATGATGACAAGTGCACTGGTTGTTGCTACCATAGTTAGGCATTTTTGTTGGTTTCACATAAGTATGTTAGCTTATATTGCTTGTGGACAAAAATACATAAAGCTAACCATGCTAGTATCAAATGGAAGCTGTGTAGTTCTTCTGCTATTTGCTCCAAAGTTCTGTTAACTGACACTTCTCTTACCTCCCTATGGAAGGCTAAAGCAAACAGACAAACAAGAACCAGAAACATCAGTTCAATCATGGAGTTTTCAAACTGTGAAGGACTGCAAAGTAAGCCAACACTGGCATTGACCTCTTATGTCTAGACGGGAGTTTCTTAAGGTCACTTGGTTGTTCTCTGTGGAATCAAACAGTGGCTGGCAGGGTAAACTTTAGATATAGCTGTCATCTCTCTGTCTTTGCCTCCCATGGTGGTACTGAGGGCATGTGTGTTTGTGCCAGTCTTACAAGGGCAACATCAAGCCACAGTGTGAGTGTCAAAGTGAAAGAAGGGCTGCTCTAATATCAAAACATATGGAGATCACTGCCAGAAGTGGCAGCACTTGTGCTTCCAGGATGGAAGCTGGATGGTGGATGCTGTGGAAGCTGACAGCCAGCAGAGTGCCCACCCACAGGGGCTGCTGTTCCTGGGGCACGGCTACGGCCAGGCGCCAGGGGAGCTCCAGGGAAGCTCCAGACTTGGAGGGGTGTGGGGGCGGATGCTGTCATTGCTGGATCAGTGGCAGAGGCGGATACCATGGACCCAGGTTCAGTACACAGCACTCAGGGGACAATTCAAATGGAGCACAGAGGCTGGGTCTGCTAACCTCTGCAATACAGCATAGATGCACTAACTCAGTGTCACACCAACACATCCACACATATATATTGCACATACGCATTGGCAGTAACAAAAATGCATACAAAGAAATGTATACATACTATTTTGAGTGGGTATGGGTGGGGGGGCAAAAACAGTATGATACAGTAGGATCCTCTACTCGTTCTTAAAACACAATATTCACACACTTACTAGTGAACAGACACACACAACTTTTCAGGAGATGATCATATATTACTTTGTTAAACAATACCAACCGAACGTGCATATTCACAGCAAAAGCATTAATGAAATAAGCAGATGGCAGAATGTTTTAAATAGTTTGATTGACTGATTTTAAATATTTTTGAAGGTGCATTTATAGTCATGTAGATTCTATTCCCATATATTAGATATGTAATTTTCCCCTAATGGTAAAATGAAGCAAGCTGATTTAATGGAAATTACCATTTGTTTTGAGGGAAACAGCACTAATGTGTAAAAATTGTCATATAAATATTGTCAATTAGTTCAGACTTGATATAGCTGTCAGTTCCAATCATCCTTTGGATGTTGTTTGTATCCCATTTTCACACATCATCATGATTTCTGTCAAGTTTGATTGTTTCTGAGTAAGAGTAATTACACTGAGCTCAGAGTAACCTTCCATTATATAAACATCCATATGTTGTTCTTCTCATCAGGTACATACCGTATGTTCTACCCTTGTCACCTTCCTTAACTAGACAGACAGATGACTCCTTCAACACACTGTAGTCAATGAAGGAAAAAAACATGGGTAGACAAGTGTTTTTGTAAGGAGTAAGAGTAAAGACCACATCAATATAAAATATAAATTTCTACCTATTGGTTTCATTTTTTTCTCAAAGAAAACTGCACGTAATTTACAGAACAGATGTGGCATATGTATGCAATTTAATTTCAGTTCAACTTTAAAGGATCAGGCTGGAAAAAATAATTTTAATTTTAATTTAATTTTGGTAATTGAACAACTACCATGAAGAAAGCAAAAGCAACAATGTCTTAGTTTGTTTCTCAGTACTTTTTGACTTCTCTGACATGTCTGTGGCTCTCAGCCCCAAGTTCAGTGGTTCCTATCGAAGACTGTGACAAATCCACCCACTCTGCTCACCTGCCTTTCTTGCTTTGCTGTGTTCTCCTTGCATGTAGTTGGTAGGGAGAGTTAAGTGGCTTACTTGCTTGAACCTGCAATATCTGTGCTGCACTGGTTCTACAAGATTGCCTTTTTGAGCCTTTCTCTCTCATCTTCTCTGTGGGCTCTCAGCAACCTCCTCTACCTTTCTCCTGTGTCTGTGCCATATCCATCCATGCATTAAAAACAATTCTGACTTCTGCTCTACTTACAAATTTCATGGTTATGTTTAGTCATTTGGTTTTAATAAATTACTTGTTGTATTGTAATTCTATGTGTGGCCTCTGTTTTTATTGCCAGCCTTGAGTTAGGCAGGATATGATTTTCACTTGGTTCAAATCCAGGATGAGCCCGGCTCAAAGTTGGCAAGTGTTGTTTTCATATCCTTAGTGAAAGGAGGGGTTTCCAAAAACACATGATTTCAGCCAAGTGGCTTCCACATCTGGTGTGTCTGCATATTTGTTGAACATTTTTTATTTGATTAAATCATCTGTAAGATGCAGACACCATGGTTCTTGTTTCTTGTCACCATCTGGAGTCTTGAAGGTATGATGCACACACACTGGAGAACTTAGATTTGCAGCAGATTCCTTAGCAACAATGAGTCCCAGTCCATGTCCCCAGAACTGTTGAGGGATGATTTTTTTAGACTGTCCTCCCGAGAAAAACGACAATAGGCTCTATTGTTCGTCACCCAAAAACAACATATGAGTGACAGATGCCATCTAGCAGCTGTAGCAATTCTGACCCGGAGCAGTGGCGCAATTGTGATGATGTCTATATAATTTGACAAATTTCCTCATTTGGAAATGAAGCTGTTTTTTCCCCGACCACTGGTCAGGACAGTTAAAAAAAAAAAAACAACTACAGTCGTCCCCTAACCTTAACACTGTGGTTATTACTGTAGCCATTATGACAAAGGTAGTCTAACTTTAAGGGCATAGCAACTCTAACCCACATCACATGTTTCTCTAACCTTAACAAAGTGACAATTTTAACCCAAACCATCATCTTTACATAAACCTTACCAAGTGTTTTTTGTGCCTAAACCTAACCAGACCTTTACCATAGCATTATCACACCATAAAACATAATTCTCTTTTAACAGTGATTTGTAATGGTTTTGGAAAGCACATTCAAATTATGTTCTGCTGATTACTGCTGATTGGGATGTAAAATTAGAAAACGCTTGTTCGTGTCATTTAGAGGATGTGCGTAATTTCCCACCTATGTTTACAAACTGTAGTCGCCATATCAGCTGTGAAAAATGTCATACCAGCCTGTTACGTGGAGGAGTTTGCTACACAATTGTATTATTTCTACTGTAGACGTGATGTCAGCCCTTGCGTTCATGTATTGAATCTTAGCATATACAGTGTAATTTGTTTCAACATATGATCTCCTCTTCGGTGGACATGGTTTTCAGAGTATGACACATTGCACTCTGTCACTGTGGAATTCATTGTGAAAAAAACGAACAAAAAAGCAAGGGAGGCCAAGTTGAACCTGCTGGTGGGACCAGTTAGCAAGTTAGCAGAATGGATGGAGATGGGGACCTCAAGTTTCTCATAAAAAATAATTTTAATAAGCTTGCTTTTGAGCTGCGACTGACGCTCAAACAGAATGGGAGGCCTGCCCTGAAGCGGGACCTGACTCAGGAGCTATGGGAAAAGTTAGGTCTTTTTGTAATGGGAACTATGCTAGAATGGAATGACTGACGGAAAACATGAAGCTAAACCAGCTTTTCTGCTGGTTAACCATAGTGAGGTATTCAAAGTCCAAAAGTCATATTACATCTGAGATGTCATATTACATCTGAGATGTGACTGAGAAAGTGACTAAAAAAGATTTGACACACACAGTGACACATTGTTTTTGCCCAAGGTTATATGCATTGTTTCATATATATATATTCTGGAGAGCATGATCATTTAATTACTTCACTTTGGCTACACAATGGGATTCACTCATATATGATTTCAGTACTCTGTGTACTAGTGCCACATATTGGACTATTAGCAATCTGAGCAGTCTTTAGAGCAAAGACCATTGTTGCTTCTTCCTGACTGCAGTTATATTGTTGGAGATGTCCTCTCATAGGACTATGCACATAATTCTTCTGTTACTAATAACCAGTGTTTATGACTACAAGAAGTTTGCACGTGTTGTACAGTATTTGGAGAGAGAAAATAAATGACAGTTCCCAGTGACGCACTTTCTGTTGTTTTGTAGTCCACAAAAGTCTTGTAAATGCTTTTGTTCCAAACAAATGGGATAATGGCACTTGTTCATTATGGCTATGGCTATGTTTACATGAATCCTAATATTACACTAATAATCAGAATAATGGCCAAATCAGAATAAATATGCTTTATGTACTGGAAAAGACTGGCTCGATACAGCCTGATCAGAAGGAATTTTCAGTCGGGTTGAGGGGGTTGGTGTATGCCTTTGATAATCCATTCAATAGGAAAATATTAGCACATTAAAATAGCATATTAGTATGCTATTCTAATTAATAATAGCATATTAACTTGATTGTTTCTCTCTAAACATATTCTTGCTGCGCCCCGAGTGGGGGTAACTTTAGATGATGTGATGGCAGAGAGAGAAAGAGAAAGAGAGTGTGAGTATGAAGTTAGCCCCCCTCCGTTGTTGGGCTGATGGTGGCTGGTGGGAACATTTTGACATATCACCCTGATGTATTCATCACTTTCATCACACAGCTGTTCTGATTAAATGTGTGAGCACATGTAAACACCAGAACGTATTGGATCACATCGCATGTAAAGAGTTGACCTGAAATCTTCAATCTGAATGATTTCCAATCAGAGTGAAAAAAAGTGTGCAGTTTATGATATCTCTCTGATTATATAGAGTTTTAATCTCTGTAAGATCACCATCATGTAGCGATATGATCTTCATACCAAACTGACTGGCTTCCTCTGTAATATTTACCACGCACCGCTACTGTTTTTTTTTTTCATATAAACGTTTTATGAACATTTAAAATTTGAACATTTAGTGCATGGTCTATTTTCCTCAAATCCACTTTTTTTGGGCAACAACAGCTGTTTCATTTATTAGTATTATAACTCATTGTCAGCGCTGAGGCTTGTCCATAAACTAAATACACAAGGTGGTAATAGACCGATTCAACTCAACAGCTGAACATGCTGTAAACAGTTGCCTCTGGTTTACACAAGAGGCAGGGGTGTGGATGTGTGGTCACGTGTACGTGCGTGCATGTGTGGGTCCATGTCCATTTCGTGTGTGGACGATATTGACAGTATACTGACAGGATGTTGATTATCCAGCTTGCGGGAGGCTGAGGCCTGTCTGGACGTCATGTGGGAGTCACAACACTGAGGAGTGATGAGACAATCAGACAGAGAGGGAGAGAGAGAGAGGAGGGCATATGTCAGGGGGAGAGGACAATGACAATAAGCTGTCTGTCTCAGCTGACATGAACACAGCACTATTAGGATCAGATTAGCTATAGCACTGCTCAAAAATGTGGAACACACACAAACAAACAAACATCCACTTATACTGTACATACATGTACTTCAGATACAGCCTCTCCTTCACCCCCGGGGGCTAACCCTTTTTGTAAAAACTTAATACTGATTTATTGCACATTTTGTTGATACAGCACACTAATAAGAATGTTCTGTTGCAGAAAAATCATTCTTTTGCCCCCATGTTTTATGGTATCAACATCCCATAAAGCTGCTATAATCAATATTTTTATATTAAAAATGGATCAAATGACTAGGCTACATGTAATGTGAAAAGAGTTGTTCACAGAATCTGCAGTGCCCCTCAGGTCTGAGCCCTTTTTTTTTTCTTTTTTTTTTTTTACATTTTTCAGTTCATTGTTTTGGGTTTATAGCCCTCAACTTGTTTTGACTATTTTGATTCAGTCTCCCAGCTCTCATCAGTGTCATTTCCAGAAGCAGGCGGCTGTTTTCAGCACCAAACGGCAGACAAACAAACATGACTCCAATTGAATGCAATGTTACTCCATGGGCCTGTATCACAAAGTAAGATCAGGGGTTTAGCCAACTATCTTTGGGCTAAACTCAAGTTGTACAGTATGAAGGTGGCTCACTCTCAACCAGGGTAGATCACATGAGCTTGTTGATTGTAATGAGTAACTTGGCCTCTTTCATGGTTGGATAGAAAAACCCAGAGTTAACAGAGCCAGTTGATAACCATCTTTGTGATATTGGTCATACTCTCAATGTGTTATAATTATCTCTGATAATTATTAATTATTACTAATAACCAGCCCCACTCCTCCTAGATCCAACAACATAATTGATTCTTATTGCAATTTACAAGGCAGTTTTGAATTTTACTCTCACAATTATTGTCTCCTCCTGTGGGTGTATTATAATAATAGAACAACTTTATTATTATAGTACATATCATACATAAAGATGCAATACAGAATGTGTCAACAATGTGCAGAGAACTCTCAAATTCTGTAATTTTAGTTGGGCAAACACATATTCGGTTGTATCCATATTATGATAATAAGAGGGCACAGGACAACCAGCTGTTGTCTAACTTTAATGCAGGCTGTTTGCATTCCACTATTTCCCTGCACCACCCTCAGTTGCACAAGTTTCTGAATCAAAGATGTCATTGGCCAGGTGTTTACTGTCTGTCAATAATCTTTGATATGTGTTGATTATAAAATTAATGTAGAAGCCAAAGAAAGCATGGAATGGGTTCTTTCTGATTTCAACAGAGAGGAAGATACAGTTTTTTGACATTCACATCAGCCTTAGCTGAGTTTTTTATACCACAGCCTTCAGCTGAAAAGTTTATATTGCATTTATCTTCATATGCTCCATATGTTTTATCATATTATGCACAGCTGCCTCCCTTCTCAACAAAAACTTAAGTATGTTCTATATAGTCATTCCTTTGTTTTATTTTTTTTATGTTTTTATTTTCCTCCATTGGATTAAAATCCACCGAAATGAGCATGTTCCATTATTTGTACAATCTTTAATTATGCATTAGGCTGTGGTGTGCACATTAAAAAGATGCAACTAAAATGCTCATTAAATTTGCATAAGCGACAGCATTTAAACCGAGTACAAATACATAGGCAGAAGTCCATTTACCACCCCGTAGATGAAAGGGCATGGGATATTAAGAGGTGGGGCTGTGTCTGAATTCACAGAGAAACCCCTAATCTTACTCAATTGTCCTTCGCCAACTAATTGACTTTTAATTAATCCCCTTGATATTTGGATAAGCACAGACCTTAGCAATAGGTGCTGAGTACAAACCCTGCACAGTGGAATGAAGTGATCTTTGCACATGGGTGGGCCAAAATACCCTGGAAACATTATGTTGTGAAAACTGTGGTTTTCAAGGAACACCAGCTTCTTCAGAATTAAAACTACACATCTAAAAAAACAAAACATGGATAGAATAGGTGTGAATTATATTGCAGTGAATCTATATCTTCAAGGCCAAGTCATTTTTGACCGCAAAGGCTGTCATTTTTCAGGAGTGATATAAACACATTTGTCAGCAGTTTTTATTTGAAGATGTCAGTAATGTATGTTGGTAAATGGAAATAATAAAAGAATACAGATGATGCACTTGAAGCCTGCAAAAATTCTGATAACAACATGTCATTTAGTTTGTCTCGGCTAACTCAAAAATGACACCTGGGAAAGGCAGGCAGGGGGGCACAAAAAATAGTTATACATTCATGCTGCTTATCCAGTACTGAGATCATAGTGACATCAGAATGAGGAAGGAAACCCCAACATCCTTCACCCTCCAGCTCCTCCTGGGAGAGCCCTAGGCATTCCTAGGTCAGAAGACACGTTCTGGGTCTGCCCCGGTGTCTCCTACCAGTTGGAGGTGCCTGAAACACATCCAGAGGGAGGCATCCAGGAGACATTGTAACCAGATGTCCAAACCACCACAGCTGGCTCCTTTCAATGTGAAGGAGCAGCAGCTCTACTCTGGGCTCCCTCCATGATGTTTGAACTCCACCCTATCTCTAAGGCTGAGCCCAGACACCCTCTAGAGGAAACTCATTTTGGCTGCGTATATCCATGACATCTATCAGTCACTAGCCAAAGCTTGTGACCATAGGTGAGGGTTGGGACATAGACAAACTGGTAAATTGAGAGCTTTGCCTTCTAGCTTAGCTCTTTCTTTACCACAACCATCCGGTACAACACTCACTGGTGATGCTGTACCAATCCACCTGTCAAACTCATGCTCCATCTTACCCTCACTCATGAACAAGACTCCAAGACACTTGAACTCCTTCATTTCATTTTCATTCCCAACCCAGAGGGGGCAGTTAACCTTTTTCCTGGCAGAGCACCATGGCATCAGATTTGGAGGTGCTGACTCTCTCTCTCACTCACAAAGGGCATGTCAGGTGGGTTTAGGAGATCCTCAAAGTGTTCCTTCCACCGCCTGACAATGTCCCCAGTCAAAGTCAGCAGTTCTCCAACCCTGCTGAAAACAGCCTGAGTCACCTGACAGTTTGCCAGAACTTCATTATGGCCAACCGGAAGTCCAACACAATGGCCTCCACAAACTCTTCCCACACCCAGGTGTTTGCTTCAGCAACCATCTGAGCTGCCGCAAATTTGGCACCTCCTTCACCACTAGTGTCCACCGGAAGGTTCTTGGGTTACCCTCTCCAGGCCCCACCCAGAGGCTCCAAGAAGCCTGGATACTCCAAAATGCTGTTTAGCACATACGCACAGACAACAGCGAGTCTTCCTCCCAGCAACGCGTAGCCACAAGAGGGTGACACTCTCATTCAATGGAGAGAACTCCAAGGCTACAGTGGTGATGTAGAGTTACCAATGAGTTAACAATGCTCCCAATGACAATGTTTAGAAGGTATAATGTTGACTTTGTTTAGCATGTTAATATGCTAACATTTGCACAAATTAGCACACAAAGGAGAGCTGATGCTGATGGGAATGTCTCAGTTAGGTATTTTGTCATAAGCCAAAAACCAAAAAAATTAACAAAAACTTAATGATGGTGCTAGATAAATTGTCAAGGCATCACCAAACTAAATAGGATACATAATCAAAAAGTCAAATTTAAATCTGCCGGTGGCTCAAGAGGAAAAATTAAAATGGGATTGAAGGTTGAGCCTGGCTGCGTTAACAATTTGGTAATCAGTTGAGATTCATTCCACAACCATGTAAATGCATACATGCATCAGACAGCATTAAAACATGTGCACGTCATCCACAGACACAGTGATTTGAAGTTCAGATCAATGATAAAACCAGAAATGGTGTTCACCCTTTCAGAAGAGCTCTGAAGAGTTTATATCATGATGGTTTGTGTTGGTGTTTCATTTAATTTGTCAGCTCATCAACCGATTCCTTCCTCCACGTTCCAAGTGAACTTTAGCTGAACTTACAGTAAAGTGGGAGCAAGGTTAGGTGCATGTTAATCATGTTTTTGTCAAAGGGGAACTACCAAACATGTTCAAGGTTTGTGTGAATTTGTGTATTTATGTGTTTTTCATCACAGCATGCATGAACAGGTGTATATGTGTAAACTTGTACACATGCATCTTTGTGCGCTCCTTTGAGTTTATGCCATTTGGTTCACTTTACTATACCCAATATAAAAATCCCATAGTAAATAACTAGAGGCAGTGGGTGGTGAAGGTGTGTAGGGAGATTATTGTGTGTGGGAGGTGTAATGAAGGATGAATAGGGAATGCTGAATGTAGAGAGATCAAGGGCACAGAGAGAGAGAGAGAGGGAAGGAGAGGATGAGGATAAGAGAGCAACAGACAGAAAGAGAGATAAAGAGGAGTGATGGACATGTCTCATCCTCTCTCTGACAGCTTCATCAATAGCCTCAGGACACACACACACACGCACACACATACATCCGTCTCCTGTGTGTGATTGACAACTAGCAGGTGCTGGGTGAATGAAGTTGTCAGGCTGGCTGCTGATCAGCTGTGCGTCGCCGTAACAACAGCTGAAGGCTCAGCTTGACGCGTCGCTGCACTTGAAGGTGATCTCTTGTTTTGCCATAGTGTGTGTGTGAGAGAGAGAAATCCAAATGAAATAACAGACTATATCACTTTGTGTAATTGTATTTTCTGTTCTGTTCTTGATAATTATGCAAGTTAAAGCTGTGCAAGGCAAGATTCCAATGTAGAAATACACCCACGTTTTCAACTGAAATCCCAGAAGGGCTACAACATGGTGGGAAAAACTCCACTCCAGAGTTCACTCTGTAAGAGAGGAATCAAAAATTTAGAGCAAAATGTAAACTTACCTCCTTAAAACTATTTGGCCCATGTGTTTATTGAGAGAATTTTGACTGACCATTATTAAGGTGCTTTCAGATGAAATATGAAACAAAGTTTTGTCTTGCTGTATTTGAGCAAATTTGACCAATACACAGTGCAGTTTGTTTTTATTTGGCACAAAAGTCAATAAAAGGATTACATTCAATCTGTGTTTCCCTGGCCTAGGTATAACAGGTTTGATTCACCTATAGCTGCATGATGGAACTCCATAGCACCCACAGAATGCAATGTCCTCCCTCAAAGCTGGTGGTGATTGTAGCCATTCCAGCTGGTAGGCCTCCTCTGGCTTTGGCCTGGCCACTTTTCAATTCCATATCTTGTGGGTAAAAAGCAAGCAAACTTTATTTATAGTACCTTCCAAAACACAACTTACAAAGTACACAGGGAGAGGAAAAGGGGCAAAAGGGAACTAAAAAAGACACAGCCAAGATGGGCAGAATTAAGTGTACAACCCATAAGAAACTTGTTAAATTGGGACATAAGGGGTATTGTGGGTATGTTCACATTGTTTGACAGTCCACCCTACAGAAGAGGCACCGTAGCTCATACTGCTGAAAAATTTAATGCTGGCTATGATAGACAGGTGTCAGAACACACAGTGCATTGCAGCTTGCTGTGTTTGGGGCTGTGTAGCCACAGACCAGTCAGAGTGCCCATGCTGACCCATGTCCAGCACTGAGTGTGCCTACAATGGGCATGTGAGTGTCAGAACTGGATGATGGAGCAATGGAAGACGGGTCTGATGACTCACATTTTCTCTTACATCATGTGGATGGCTGGGTGTATGTGCATCGTTTACCTGGGGAAGAAATGGCACCAGGATGCACTATAGGAAGATGGCAAGCTAACAGAGGCAGTGTGATGCTCTGGGCAATGTTCAACAGGATAACTCTGGGTCCTGGCATTCATGTGGATGTTACCACCTACCTATATATTGATGCAGACCAAGAACATCCCTTCACGGCACTGGTATTCCCTAATGGAAGTGGGTTCTTTCAGCAGGATAATGCACTCTGCCACACAAGGCAGTCTTGGCCTCTAAATTCCCCAGATCTCAATCCAATCAAGCACCTGTTGGATGAACTGGAAAAACAAGTCAAATCCATGGAGGCTCCACCTCGCAACTTACATGCCTTGATGGGTCAGAATTGTTTTGGTGGCACATGTTGGACCTACACAATATATGTTTTGGTTGACTCGTATTACATATATATATATATATATATATATATATATATATATATATATATATATATATATATGTAATGGCTGAGTTCCCTGTAGCTGCTTAATTTTTAGAGTATTGTACACACTGGTTCACTGTCACACTGCCATGTTTTCGTGGGACACTGGAATTGCCATTGTTAATGTTATTGGTAATGTGCTTTTCCTACTGTGAAAAGTCAAAATGTCTGCTGTGAAAAAGGCTTATGCAGTCCAGGTCTTAGCTTAGCATCTTCACTGTTGCTCTCCTGGCGTCCCCCAGGTGTGTTGCATCACAAATCGCATTAGTGACAGTGTGGTACATATTTTTGCCATTAATCTTCCTGCCATTTATGTTACATTTACTAAGGACAGATTTGACACATTTGCTTGAGTTCATCTTGCTTGATGGTGGACTAAAATCACAAATTGGCCCTTGATATTTCACTCAGCTGACCCTGAAATAATCCATCCCCTGTTCTCCATCTAGTAGTTATTGTGATAAAGCCCACTTTATCTTTATTCACTCTTTCCTTCTTTTATCTTCTCTCCTTATGTCCTGCCTGCAAACGCTGTCTAACCTATTGCTCTGTGCTTTTTTTTAACTTATTGTATTCCTTCACTTTTCTATTCACTTTTCTTTAGTGCCTCCTCATTACTATTTCCCTTTCCTCTTTTTTCTTTATTTCCATATTTTGATATTATATTTAGTTGTTTTTTTCAGTTCTTCTTGCTTATTCATCCTTCTTTGTTCTCCTTCAGCTCCATATTTGTTTCCTTTTGCATTTCGATTTTCTGTTAGGTTCTTATAAATTTTCTCCATTGTCCCTCCTTCCATTTTAGTTTTTATCTTCCTTTTCCTGTTTCTTTCTTCCTTCTGTCCTTTATTCAGCAATCCCTGTTTCCCATCTCCCTCTTGTTCATCCTGTGCTTGTATCATTCTTCTTCCAATTCATCTACTTTTCTTACCTGGCTTGCACCAACGCCCTCCTTCCACTCATCCCTCCCTCCTTTCTCTGTTTACATCTTACTTCTTTGCTCACCACTGCTTTCCTTTATCCTTCCCTGTCCTTTCTCCCCATACACCCCTCCTCCCCCCCAACACACACCCTGTACCTCTTTGTGCGCTTTGAAGAGTTAACATTGAGATGTGAGATATCCCACTCTGTCGCCTCCAGATATCTATTAAAAAGGCACAGGCAGCACTCTCTATCACAGCTTAGACACCAGATGTTGCTTGCATCTCCACTCATTGCAGATGTAATGGGCCTGAATGCTGCAGTTTGCATCCATCCTGTGCAATGCAGCACCAGAGGAAAACAACAGAGAGACATAGGGACACACAGGCAGAGAGAGAGAGATGTGTAATTATCCTCCATTACCACCAGCTCTTTTATTTTCCCCAGCAGCAGAGGAAAATCTTGTGTAGAAATGACAGCTATCAAAGTAAAGATGGGCGTTCTGTTTCAGAGACTGAGTGAAGATTCACTGGAGTGTCACTGTTTTCCTGTGTGGGTGTGCATGTGTATATTTGTGTGTGCTGCTGTGTACGGACGTGCATGCAGGTGTTTATTTTAGATGTTAGTAAGAGCTTATGACAGCAAATATTGATATTGAAATTTTTAGATTGAACCTGCAAAAATGCATGAAATATATTTCATGCTTGTGTTGCAGCTGATTGTGTGCTGTCATCAAGTTTCAGTGCCAACATATCCAGAGTGTGCAATGATTTCTGTTTGCCACGATTATTATTTTTTTTTTTTTGGCAGGGTAGAAAAGAAGAAGTTATGATAAAGAATTGTATCACCACATACCACAATAAGTGTGTGTTCCTCGAGCCTCATCACAATTACTACAGCCATTAGAGGGCTTTGTCACTTGAACATAAACATGCTGTATGTTGTTTTGGGCATGTGGCACATTCATCACAAAGCTGGCATTAACCAGGATAGGTCATTATAGTGACCTCAGCTTATTTCAGATGATGACTTCAGCACAGATTGTAAAAAAAAAAAAATGGACATAGTCACCGTGACGTCACCCATTGGTTTTGTGGACTGCAGTTTTGAAGCGTCAAGTTTAGCTATTTCATCCTCGCCATCTTAGATTTCACCATGTTGCCATGTTTAATTTTTGGAGCCAGAAGTGACCACATTTGGATGAGAGGGTTGAGCTGAATTGTACTAGCTGCTAGCTTGGGTACCACGGTATATTTACAATCTATGGTTTACAGTGGTAATGCTAATGCTAATTTCTCTAGTGAAAAACAAGCCTAAAAGCATCCAAACAAAATGTACTCACCAGAAAAACTGAACATCCAACTCCTTAGAGAGTCTTTTATCACAACCAAATGCTGAACAAGACTTTTTGAGGTGACCTAAATGTTACAATTAACTGAACACACACTGTGAAAAAGCAGCAGCTACGCCTAGACTCTGTGAATCTGGGGTTACGCCATGGTTACGTTACATAATCAACGCTGTTGCTGTGGTAGTGATTTGTCAATCACAACACAACCTAGCCACACCCTTGCTACTAGCAATTTAAACTCATTTGGAAAGTATTTATTGAGATAATAAATCAAGTGAGAAGTAGGGTCATTTCCTAGACTTCCATACAATCAGACGTCTTTTTGCAGCAAGGAGTTGCCCCCTGCTGGCCATTAGAAAGATGCAGGTTTAACACTAGAATGGCCACGATCATTTGACCCTTGTGAAATTTATATGTGCAGTAACTTTGCTGAATAAAAAATACAATCCTGCTGGTAACTGACTTTTCCTAAAAGTGTCTGTATTTTCATTAAAACTGTTTATATATATATATATATATATATATATATATATATATATATATATATATATATACATATAAATTACACAAAAGGCAAAGAAGATATAATAATGTTTTACTTCTTTCTATCACTGTCTCTGTCACATCACTAGTGGTCTCAAGTGCTATTTGCAAATGCTAATTTGCTTACAAATACAAATGATTTTATTTGTACTATTGTATTTACCTACAGTGGAGTTTATAAGGAGCCTTTAGAAAATGTCTGCAATGAGAGAAAGATGACTGCTGTCATGGCCTTGGAGATGCTTCAGAACTTGGACAGCAATGATTCTGATGGAGGGGATCTATCAGAGGTGCAAAGTGACAGCGACCTTTCCTGGGTGAATGAAAACACCTAATTTTCAGAGAGTGATTCAGAGTCCATACCAAGGAAAAAGAGGCGGCTTTCATTGGAGACTATGGATCCAGATGTTCCGTTCAGGGGCTGACGTACCAGATGAGCTCCACTGTCCTGTCCTGCTGTGCTGCATTAACTTTCACCTTCATGTCCTCTGCTAAATTATGCCCCACTATCTTATTCTTATCATTATTACCATTACTATTATCATACATATTATTGTGGATGGTCCTTCAGTCAATTGAACATCCATGAAGAAAGCAGAAACAAAATGTCCTGACTGAAGTTGCTGGCCCCACAGCACATGTGAAGTGCAATATGGAAGGCAAGCTAAAGCAGTGAAACTGCACTGTGGCTGAGGCAAATCGGCACAGTGGTGACAGCTCATGGGAGCTGACAGTGGCTGAACTGAAAGCCTGAAAAGACATGGATAATTTCTTCACTTCTCTCAAACTGGCCATTGTCTTACAGGTCAAGAAGACCAGCTTGGTTGGCACCCTGCTGTTGAGCACAAAGGTGCTGAAATGTGCTGATGTGATACTCACCATCTACCAGGGAAAGGCGAAGAAGAATGTGTGCATTCTGAGCAACATTCACACAACCATGGGCATCACCAATAGGCTGAAGGCAAAGCTGGACTCTTTAGCGTGCTATAATCAAGTACAACGTAGATGTCCTGGATCAGATTGCAAGGGCGTACGCTGTGAAAGGCAGTACATGTAGATGGCCAGTGGCTGTATTTTATAACATCCTTGACCTGGCTGGGATCAATGCCTATATCTTCAAGGAGTTCACTGGCATCAAAATAGACTGGAGGAAGTTCATGCAGCAACTGGCAGAGGAGCTGAGAGTGGAGTTCATGAAGGGGGAAAGGGCAGCATAGCAACCACCACAGCCGACAACAAAATGGAGGCAGTGCCAGGTTCGGAGAAACTGCACTCAAAATAAAATACACGATACCTGTAAATGTTGCAAACCTGTGTGTGGAAAGTGTGCGAGGAGAAGAGAGGTCACTTGTGTTGACTGTGAGGTTTAAATAACCAAACACATGATTCATGTAATTAGTTAATATATAATTAGTGTTTTGTTGTTCTATCCAGCTTTTTCAATTATTTTGTGTGTTATGAATGTTATAAAATGTTTCATAATCAAATATGATACTTTCAGTTGTTATATTCTTGTTCTAAGTCATGTTGAACACATTCATTATGGAAAAATACTGGTTTTAATATATGTAATAATACGATTTATCATATGCAATGATATGAATATTGACAAATGTACAATTAAACTTGTTGAAATATACATCTTGGTGTTATTTCATTTTTAAAAGACATCTTAACACAATAAATTCATTAATCTTTCATTTGGGTATTTATCATGAGAGATTATAGAGTTTGGAATTTAGTAGTCAAAATGACTTACCACTTACTGCTTACCACTTCTGCATTGGTTTCACTTTTCAGACCTGACACTACCCACTTGGTAAAGAGCCTATTTACTGACCAGTTCCTATCTCCTATCTTCATGTGGGCCTACACTTTATGAAGATCATTCACATTGTTGGAATCTAATCACCAAAATCTTTCCAAGTTACTAATCTCAAAAATTATTTCAATGATCTCTCCTTACTGAACTGAATTTAGCTGCTACAATAACCAGCATTGCCTGTGGGTATCACCATTTCATCTCATATTAAGTACTCCACTCATGGTTCTGATGATGTTGCTTTTGATTTGTTTGTAATTGATAACACAACTTTCACATGAACATGCTCATAACTGGGCAGGAAAATCCAGAGTTTAGTGTACCAGTTGATAACCAGCTTCGTGATACCGGTTATCCGAGATTGTTAATGTTAGGCTCAGTGAAGCGAAGTGACCCAAAGATTAAGTGGAAATCTTGCAAAATCAAAGATGGTACAGGTCACTGACTACTATGCTGTTCAGCAGTGGTACTTAGATGGAAAACCTTTTTCTATCTGGGTATATTGTGTATTTCATAACACTGCATGAAAAGTGGGATTTTCGTCAGTAAGCAGCACTGCAAATTGCTGTGGAAGTACAGGTTCAAAGGAATTTGTAGGCAGCACAGAAAACTACCAAGACCTGCCAGGAATTGATGTGGGGTTTCAGTTTCTGGCAGTTTTACAAGCCTGAGAAGCTTGGCAGTTGACCCCTGGCCCCCAGGTATAGGGGAGGCTTTCACATGTAAATGAAAATACTATGAGCTATACAAATGCTAATCAGGATAGAAGGGGAATTCTGACTCACCTTAGTACTGGTGCAGAGATTACACCTTTTTCTAAAAGGTACTAACTCCATTTTAAGATAATCTCTAGTATAAATAGATCAGGCTTAGTATAATCACAGACTCATAAATTGTAGCTTGAATAGATTTGCCTTATATAAGTATGCTACGATGAATTACCTTGTATTCCACTAGCAATGGTCAATAATGTTATAAAAAAGATATACAAAATAGTACAATTTATTTCAACAATATATTTTAATACTATCCAATGAAGCTCAGTAACTTTTTTTTTTATAATCAGTACATTTATAGAGGGGTTGAAAGGCTATGTATTGTCTGTTTCCCTGGACTGGGCTACAAGACTGAAAACCCACCTTTTTAATCTTGCCTATGAAGAGCTTAGTACACACTAGTACAATGTCAACCACCATGCAGCGTGGTATGACCACAGTCACTGTCTTGCTTAAATGCACAGTGGATGTGTTTACCACACATCTTGGTATCATATATATTCATCATATTTGGCTCTGTTAAAAAATGCTTTTCATTCACACACATAGCCAAAATAGTCTAGCTCCACAGGAAGACATCAGTAGTGTTTGTATTTATTGATTCATTGATTAATAAGACATACATACAGTGGGATATTTGTGTGATTAATACAGCTGCCTGCTGACAACTACCTGTACAATCTTTCTCTAGAATCACTGACTCTACCTTTAAGCCAAATATTGGACCAGACTGGCAATACTGAATTTTATCACTAGGGGTCCCATGTGACCCAGCCACTCCCCAGTGGGACAGAGTGAGAACCCATGAATGAGAATGTAGCAACACCACAATAAGTTTTTATATTTAATTTGAACCTGGCAGGTCATACTAACGGTCATTGGAGGCATGATATTTTCGTGAGTTGAAATGTAAGTTATCACCTTTTGCCATGACTTTTCATGCAGGGTTTACATGTTTGCCTCATTTATGTTTTTGAACTCACCTCTTTTATTGACTTTTGCCATATTGGCACAGTTTTCATTTTCTTTGGCACCAATTCTGCCACTTCTCGCCTTGTCACTCCAAAAAAACACATGAATTCCTTAGTAAACAACACACCGTGCACATCGTCTTTCCCCCACCCACCTTTGATTGGTCTACTGAAATTTGCAACCTGGTCTCTTCAAACTGTGTAAAAAATTGGACTTTGGCATATGCACCGCACACAATTTGAAAGTGTTAAATCGTGCTATTTGTAAGCAGATTGACGAGATGAGAGAGAAGGTTTTTTGTTGCCGGCCTCCGCACTAAATTGCCCATGGCTTGTCAGTCTTTTTTTTGTGCACTCGGACACTAGTGGCTCTGTTTATAAACAAACATAATATTATGTTAATCACGTTGTCATATTGCTTATTACTAATGCAATAAAAGTTGGATTTAGCACCGTCGGCACAGGTTGCTGATGTAGGCTACTTTTTAATTTGCCAGCTGTCAGTTGGTTCGCATAAAATCAAACCAGTTTAAGCTCGTACACTAGACTGGACTGACAAAAAAAAAAGACCCAACCCCATATGCATCCTCAGGTATTTCCACTTTTGCCATTCTTCTCTTCAAATGAAGGTCTTTTAACTCTTGTAACAATAAGGCTGTACAGGGTAGATATACTCTTAACCACTGGAAGATTTTGCCTTTTTTTGGAAGGCAGAACCACATTTCTTCCTCAGTGTTTGTAGAATGAGATGTAACCACAAGTCTTGCACACCTTTGTACCATCCCATCTGAGTTCAGGTTTCACTTAACATGTATACTGTCATGCATTTTGGACAAACTGCATATTGTAAGTGATTGTCATGGAGGATGACTGTCCATTTCCTCAAAGAGTCTTATAAGTCTTATAATTAATATTGCTTGCAAATGCAGTGAGGGAATCAGCACAGAGAACATTTTCAATTATCCACATGAACTGTTTGATGCACATAAGAAGTGATGTGATGGCATTGTCAGAAATCTTGAACGTTGCTTGGCATGACAAAATTATCATGGCCAGAAGTTTCATCAGTACGCCTTCTGGTTTTTCTGAAGACTTCCATGTCCCTCTCCATCCTGCATGATAGGCTTCACCCTAACATAAATTTAAACTGTACACTGATGTTGAAAAAAAATACATTTTGGGTTCTTACTTTCATAATCTAAGGTAATTTTGTGCTTACCACAAAACAAGAGGTGTTTGCTTCTTCTTTGCACTGAATCTGAATGGCTGTAGTAAAGGAAAAGATGAATGATTTGGTCATCTGCTGTTTGGTTTGGAAAACATGCAAACCCATGCAGACGATACATCAGTGATGCATTAAATATTTGTATTCACAACATCAGTATGACACAAAATGATACGTGAAAGCTGAAAACAAATTATCACAGTAACCATAACAGTGAAAAGCAACCAATTTCTCAACCAGCCAACATATATCATTAAATCATAAATCATTAATTTGTTACTGTTGTCTGAATTACCAGTTGGCAGGTACATTTCTTCAGTTTCTTCAATGTACCTACCTTCCAAGTTCTCTTGGAGATCTTCCAACATCAGTGGTGCATAACTCCCACTGGTATGGTGTTGACTGGATGAGTGGAGGTAATATTTACTTCCATGGAAATGCTATGTCATTCACTTATATTATTGTGTTAGAGGGCTTGTTCAATCACCTGTGAGGTCATGCTCACATGGAGGACCTTGTGAGGCAAGATCATATGAACACAGACATATTCTCCATGTGTACTATTTTTAAATTGTATCTTTGCTGCTTGTGAGTAACATCAAATTCTATCTCTACAATGCATGGACAGCATCTCATCTTTGCATCTCCAGAAACACCTCTGCACAATGGACTGCCGTGTGATTGAGTCCTTTCAGCCAGTCCCTCAACAGACACAGACAAGAAACTGCTGACTGCTATGAGTGGGCAGTCTTGCCAGATGACTCTGTTTGCTGCCAATGTGAATCAGCAACTGACCACAGTGAACACCAAATTGGTATCCATGGAGGAGATGAAAAGGAAAAGACCAGCATCCAATCCCAAAATTGTGGTAAGAATATATTCATTGACAGGGTTTGCAGTGATTAAAAGTCTTTTTGTCTTGTTGTATTTTATAGGAAAAAGTGTCTTCTTCCCAACTCCAAAGCAAATTGCAGGTGCTACAAACCAGAGCAAAGGTAAGATTGAACAAGTAGGCTACATGCATTCTGCTGTGTAAAGTAAATATATACATTCTCTGATCTGTTTACATTTTGTTTTCACAGACTGAACTTGTCTCACAACGAGCCAGATCCTTCTTATTTAGTGGGAGCTCTAGCTGAAAGATCAGATTTGCACAGTGTGGATAATGATGTCATTCTATGTAAGTAACTGTCACTGTGATATTTTTTAACTTTTAATGTGTATCTCTTGTGAATTTACTGGGGTATTTCCAATTTCCTATTTATAACATACTCATTTAATTGCTTTCAAGCTGCCTGTAAGTCTTACTATGAGACACAGGAATTTCGGGTACAGCCAACTGGATCTTGCAGCTCAGGCAGCAGCCATGAAGAGTTAAGCCCACAGTTGACAGAGAAGGAAGAGGGTAAAATTTATTGTTGGTCAATGTGACATTATTTTTCAGTTGTTGTATTGTGTCAACACACACTGCATTGAGCAGTACTGAGTGTGTTTACAGCTGCTGGAAGTGAGGAAGAGTGTACTAGCAGCAGATGATATGGACTTCTGAAGGGGCATGATGATTGATATGATGTCCAATGAGGAGGATGGCACCAATGAACGTGTGTCCACGTGGATCATGCAACCTCCATCCCATTGCAGCCTGGGGCTCACCAACCTGTGTGCCACACTTCAGGCTAGACTGGAAGTTAATCCAAAGTATATGGCTACACATAACAGATGTCTGCTCACTGGAGCACATTTGGACAGAATGCCACTAAATACATATGACTCAGAGGTGGCAAAGACATTTCAAGGCTCATTTGACGAACTAGGTCTGGCTATAGGCTAACTTTTGTTCCAGACAGAGGCTGGACACTTTGAAAGATGCTGGCTAGGCCAGTGGTTGTTTCACTCACAGTTGTGTTTGTGTATTTGCTATTTGTGCTAATGTATCAATAAATCTTTTACTTTTAATCATGCTCCTCGCAAATGTTTTTTTTTCTTTCCCCAATAAATGAATATTCATGTCACTGATTACACAGGTTAGCAATACATGAATATATACAACATACAACATATATCACATGAATATAGTCTTAAGTAACTGCAGTATTTTTGATATAGGCTTAATCACCTGCTCCCATTGTTTCGCATACCATTACTATGCTGATGATATCCAGCTCTTCCTATCATTCCTGCCAGAAGACCATACAGTCTTGGCTCAGACCTTTGCCAATATCTTGGCATGGATGAACTTAACCTCTCTAAAACGAGTTCCTTGTCATCCCAGCCAGTCCCTCTATACAACAACAGATCAGTATCCAGCTTGAATTAACCCACCTCATCCCCACAGTCTGTTGATATTTGTCTGCCTGAAACTTGAGTGTCATGATTGATGACCAACTAACCTGTAAGATCCATGGGGCTTTAATTGCTTGGTCATGTAGATTTGCCCTGTACAACATCAGAAGGTTCAGACCCCACCTGTCTGAGCATGCAGCACAACTCTTGGTACAGTAGTTGTACATGCATTGACTACTGCAACTCCTTACTGGCAGGTCACCCCGCCTGTACGTTCAAACCTCTACGGATGATCCAGAATGTTGCGGTACGGTTGGTCTTCAACCAGCCCAAACAGCACATCACCCTACTATTCTTATCCCTCCACTGGCTCCCAGTTGTTGCTTGCATCAAATTCAAAACCCTGGCATTCACTTACAAAACAGCAACTAAAACAGCTCCTTTCTTCCTGAACTCCCACATTCAGTACTGGACTAGAACTTAGCTTTATGGCACTTACTCACATCCAAAGCTTGAAGGCAAGTACTAGCCAGGCCAGGTTTTACTACTATTCAGATGTTAATTAGAGTCATTCACACCTGCGCTCTGCCATACTGCCCTCCGCCCCCACTCCTCCTCCCTCCCCCCACTGCCAGCAATTCACTCTCGACAATTTATGGCACAGGTAAACGTGGACTTTACAGGCTGTAAACAGCTACTAACTGCTGGGATTTAGTGAGGTTTGTAGGTGTTCACGAGGCCGAAAATCTGTTTTTCCATGCAGTGTACTTTGCAATGACCCGACATTTTTTCCGGCCTGGAGAGTGGTTTAGAAGATTGCTACCATCTAGTGAGTTTGTATTTTTACCATTTTTCCCATGCTGAATTTTATGAACCAGGTGTTCAAAAAGAGACTGAAATAACCAAGTTTCATGTTATACCTATTCAGAACAAGTGTAGACCTATGATAGTCCTCTCTCTACAGTATTTTTCACTACTGTAACTCTTCAAATAAAAGCAAAAATGCCAAAAGCAGCAGATTTCTGGCATTTGCAGAACTGACAGCATGGTGAGGTTTTAATGGTATAAGCTTTGTCCAAACATCCAGAACATCATTCTCTATAGAGAGTCTAATGTTTGTAATGTAAGAGGTTAGAGCATATTGTTGTTGAAGCCAAAGCAACACCACTTTATACAAGGTATTAGCTATCTGTTTGTCATGCACAACCTTAGCCGCAGCAGACGACAAATAAATCTCTTCATCCACGTTGCTGTTATTCCGCTTCACATTTGATCTTGGAGGATGTGGTCACAGACAATCAAAATCATAATTATGGATACAGTGCAGCAAGGGGGACATTTTAAAAATGGTACTGAGGTGACCAGCGCTCATCTATTTATTTTTATAGGGGTCTCGGCGCGAGCAACAAACGTGATTTATTTCCCTGTGCTTTTAAGGGTGCAAGACCCAGACATTCAGAAATGAAGTGGAACGCTGCTAAGAATTTCAAATGCACTTTTAATACATCCCCCTCATATTGACGTTTAGGTGGGAATCCGTCTTTTTTATTTCTGTCATTTCTAGCGCTGCAACCATTGGTATATGTGTGAGTGTGTGTGTGTGTGGCAACATTTATTTCCCCTCATCGTCTGTTGAGAGTTAGAGGGGAGGTGTGTGGAGGGTGGGAGTGTAATGGTAATCATTTTTTTGTGACTGCACCCAGGGTCTGAAGTGGCTGTTGCAGAGGACTTTTAGATTGATCTCGCAACATGTGCACACACACACACACACAGAAGCCCTGAAGAAGATATGCTATATGGATCGCATCCATCCCCCTCTGCTTGCCCTCCCTCCATGCCACCATTTGATTAATGATCCAAATATGTGAATAAAAATATCAAAACAACTCGTCAAACCCAGGGGTTCCAGAGACGAAACAGCTTAAGGATGAAACTACAGGACTAACGAATGGAACATTTTTTTAATTTTTTTTTTTTGTAAGCACTACTTTTTTGTCCTTACTTTTAATCTCCGACTCTGATTAACTGATATTGTTTACCCAGATGCGTGATGATTACAGGAAATGAGTCAGCATTTGATATCAAATAATTTGAGATGTGAGAAAATACAGAAATTGTGAAAAGAAGTGTGTGTACTCGCATACTTACTATAATTCTGGATGTGTGTTTTGCACGGTATATGGATGCATGTCACCACCCCAGTGAGCATGTGGATGCTTAATTTGCAATGGTAGCGCTATCAGTCCCTTTCTAACACAGTAGACCACTAATTGACATTTTCATTAACAGCAAATTTATGTTCCTATTTCTGTCTGCAATAATGACCATTTCCCTAGCAGGGCTATGGGCTCTGCTAATGGACATGGAATAAAGGCGGAAACATGTTTAATTATGATGGAAAAAACAGGCCATACATGCTCTGTCTCTCAGTGGTGTCTTTGAGAAGGAGGTGGAGCAGGGTTGGGTGATGGCTGGAGGTGGCAGACAATTGAGACAGGGAAATATTTAAAAGACAGTGAAAAGACTGACATCATGCATCACACCCCTAATTAACAGCTTTTATGAAGGGCTGGGTTTTGAGAACATGCACAGTCAATGGGCCAGCTGGGTTTGGGGCACCATGTGTGAAAACTAAATAGATTTAGGGAACACACATGAAATCATGAATTCTTGTATCAAAACAACACACTAAAAGGAACCCCTGTATCACCCCCATATCTCTGCTTTTACCACATAGTCACATTGTGACCGAATATAGCAAGGACAGGCCATCTGGAACAGCAGGGATTTTCCCTGGTGGGCCGGTCAACCATTGGTCAGTGAGTCCAGCATAACTGATACAAATAGACTTTTTTAAAAAAAATGTCCTAAGCTGTACACTGGCCAACTGACTTAATACAGGTGAGGTCACAAGTTCATCACATCTCCTGGGTCTTATCTTTCTTGCCAGAGAAAATTACAATGAAAATGATAGACTGTGTTGTGCATAGATGTAAACTTTCAAATTAACACTATGACACCTTTAGGTAACGTCAGAAACATACAAAGAGTATTTAAAATATAATCACCATGTTGCCGAGATGGGGCATTGGTCCACATAGATCATGGGAATCTTGTTAGCCACATATACCTGCAAATAATATCATCTTATAAGATTTTGATTTAAAATCCATCAACCCTTACTTTGTAGAGTAAGAAAGGAAGGGAAAGAAGGAGGGATGAAAAAGAGAAGAGCAAATGGCAGGCAGTGGGAACAAAAAGAAAGGGAGAACAAAAGAAAGATTAATAACATTTTTCACTTTCACGTTTTTTATATAATTTTAACAGGCTACTAATTCTACAAATGGTTACATAAAGGGATATAATACCGTGATAATTTGCCTTAGAGAAAGGGACATTAATCACTTCAGAACTGTCCATCACATTGAATTAAATTGTTTCACTTCTTTCAGATCAATCAAGGTATGATTGCACCTTCCCTGATCTCAGTGTGCCATAATTAGAATTCACTGCTATCATTACAATGAATGGCAAAATCTGCCGTGCTGATGATGTCCACACTACAGTCCACTGCGATGAGCTCCAGCAGAAGACAGTTTTCAATGTCTGACTGACAGATTCCTATCCATTAGCTGGCTTGTCATCTACTTTGGATTTGGTCAAAAAAAAAGCTGTAGCACGGTGAAAACCTGCATGAGACAGGGATGCTTAGTTGATTGCTCCACCTGGTTGACATGAGATGTGATACAGTCACACAGCCGGAGCAGTATGTGCAACCCGTCCTCACAAGAAAAACGACAGCATAGCTCGAAAATTCAGGCCTGGTAAAAATGACCTAAAATTATGATTATGCCATCTAGCAGCTGCAGTATTTATGATCCGGGAAGTGAAGCAGTTCAGATGACATCAATATAAGGTGACTTGATGAGATGGATAAGATGATTTTTGCCTTGTTACAAGGAGGCAGGTTGGGTGAATGGCTAGATAGATAATGGACTTTGCTACAGGAGACCACAGTTTGCTTCCCGCTTCCAAATGCCAGTATCATTTTGTAAGTCGGGATATAGTTTTTAAAAATGTTTCATGTTTCTAGTTTGTTTGGAATAAATCTCTAGTATTAGCAATTTAGTGATCATGGTTATGTTAAGAAAAGAGCACCACCTATAGTAAACATCAGAACATCAGACAGACGATCCTTGGGTAGTGCAGAGCAAACATAGCACAGCAATGAAAAATCATCTTTAACATTGTTTATTGTGTGTTTTGCCTCTTTTCTGTCAAATGGATTACACAGTGTAGAGAGGTGGTAAACAAGTCAGAACTGTACATGGCTTGAAAGAAGTTTGAACACACTTAGATATAAGGTTTTTATTTTTTTGCAAACAAATCACTCTAGATGATCTATGGCTGTGATTTATTAGCTGGAAAAAAACAATGGGAACATAGCATGGAGCTTTACCTAGTCCAACTTCAAATTTAATACCACAGAAAATGAATATTTTACATGTTTGTCTAAGGGTATGTCTGCATTTGTATATAATTAATATAGCCTTATTTCTCAGATATGAGTCTGTTTACCAAGCTTTCTGTTGTACCCCCGCAGAGTACATATACAGGTTAGGGGTTTACCCCTCAAAAATCCCCCCAAAATTCAGATTGTTCCTGGAGTTTACTTTGCATATTCTAATAGCCAATTCAAGGATTTTTAGAAGTGTTTTTGATGTCTGTCACTCACAGAACAGATATGCTTCAATTTTATTAAACGTATCAATCCACACTGACTCCGAGACATGTGTGAGTGACTTGTGTATCATGGACTCCCCCCACGTTTTTTCACACTCTATTTCTGTCTCAATTAGTGTAGTGTTTAGTGTAATCTGCACAGACAGCTGTTTCAATCACACAAATACCCTGCTATATATATGTTTTGAACTTATTAACTGTATCTACATTGACTGATCAAGACTCCCAGTCTGGCTGTGAGCTGCCTGTTTCACTACAGGCAGATTCTCCTCACTCGCCACGGTGGGAAATAAAATCAATGAATCAATAAATACAAACACCGTTGATTTCTTCAAGTGGAGCCAACATGAAAACTATTTTGGTTCAGTAAATTTCTGCTGTCAGTAAGCCTGGTGAGGGCTGTTTGGCCCTCCACTGTCCTCTCAGCTTCCTAGGAGATGCAGCTGACGGACGGCTGCTTCTGTGGACAGAGACAGTGAACAGAATGAATGGATAAATCGCGTCTATACACTGCTCACATCTCACTTCCTACGTAGATCCCAGTAAGACCGTTGGGCTCCACTACAGCATTCGCTATCAAAAATTTAAAGCTTTGTCATTTTCTAAAGTTCAACAGTTTTCGTCGTGTGCACACCAAAAAAAGGACAGCCCCTATTACACAAAAAGAACTACAAGCACGATAGTGTGGGTCCTTCACCGTAACTTGGTTGTGTCAGTACTCATAAACTCCCCAACACTTTCTTCAAAAGTCCTTTTTCAACTTTCTAGTTGTAATTTGTGCTGTGTAAAGACTTGTAGAGTGTTGGCTCCTTTCTGTCCTGCTGTTACTACAGACGTGTCTGAACCAGCTGTGACCCCGCCACTTGCTCCTCTGTCTCCTCTATCAAGCTGTGACATTTAGTGTCCAGGTCTCATGGGAATAGATGTTTGTTAAAGGACACGAAAAAACATAAATATTGAATAAACAATGATATTAGATCATTCCTCAGAAAACCCCTGTCCTTATTTAAAGATATGAAGCGAGCCACACAGCATACTGTTAAGAAAGTTTCTGTTCTAAGGCTGTATTTTTAGTTATTAGCATAGTTATAAATGTCAATGTCAATTGAGTGCAATCCGGAAGTTCCAGTTTGACTTTAGCTCTCTATGTGTTTCACTTAACTAACAAGCAAGGCTTTTAAGATTTGTACTTTACAGTAGATCAGGACAGAGACATAAACTTACCCGCTGATAGGGTAGCAACCATTAGGCATACACAGTTGGAAAATACTACTCAGTGGATGTGCTAGTCGTGAACGGGACTTTTTTTTATGTTACCTGTAACCCTGTTAGCACTGTAGGTAGCAAGCTAGTAAACTAGACATGCTAATGTTTGCATTTCATGTTAGAGCAACCAAATGCAGTTTAATCCATTCCTTATACTTTTGCTGTTTTATTCTGGATTTGAAGAGAGTAAAAAGATATACCACCCTCCAATCTCTTTATATAATGGATTACTGCTCTTATGCACACTCTTCCAACTGCAGAGAAATTGAAAGGTCTACTGTATCTAGGGTATCTACAGTTGCTGATCTATGATTGGACAATTTGTGTTTGGGGGAGGGGTTTACTTAGATCAGTTAATGCGCTTAACGTAACTAATAGAAGCGGTCAATCAAAACTACCAAAATACGAAAATAAGACCAAATTTGTAATAAACCGTAATCACCTTTTAAATAACAAAGTCACAATTGGTCATATCATGTTGCAGTGGCTGATGTCATTACATTGAAATAATCACACAAATATAAACAGCATACATCAGACTTCTGGCAATAAACAAGCAGCCTCTCTTGTTCTCACACACTCAGGTTACCCTCAGTTGACCTCTCCTGACCCCGATTGGTGGACAGGAAATGACAGTGGAAGAATTTCAAAGTATCGGGCAGTGGCAGGCCTCTTTGTTGTTGAATATGAGTGATCTGCTGTTTAATGCACTCTGATGGAGACACATGACCACATCCACAGCTCCAGGCTATATGTCAAAGAGTCTGTAATGTAACACTGGAGAGAGGAAAGTCAGCTATATAGAATCTTCCATGTTTGTGTTGACGCCATGAATACATGTATATTATATATGTTTGTGGGTGTTTGAGTGAGTTCATGCATGTTCTTGTGTACATGTGAAGCATGTGGGAGTATTTGTGTGTGTGTGTGTGATGGTATTTGTCTTTTTGAACACATGTATTGGCATGCATTTCCTTTCTTGCCAAAGAGTTTTGAGTGTGTGTGTGTGTGTATGTGTGTGTGTGTGTGACAGCGGAGTGACAGCAGACAGGGCTAAGTCCCTCCTCAGACGACAGTAATGGAGACGTCAGCAGGATAACAGAGCCGTTGGCGCTGACAGTCATCCACTCAGACCGACGCAACGCCACATCCTATAGTGAGGCTGGACACACGCACACACACAAACTGAGCCTGACATGCACACAGGCAGTGTATTAGATGAGCATCATCCTTGCTTATGGTGGAGATGATTCCATTTGCAGGACCACTCAGCCTTTTGATGGTCTTATCTAAAAAAAAAGACGCTGTCTGTGAAATGCCTGACTGGAGAGTATGAGTATGTATACTGTATGTGTGTGTTCCTGTTTTAAATAGATAGATCTATCTATCTATCTATCTATCTATCTATCTATCTATCTATTATCGCTATTTGACTATTACGCCCGTCATTTAGCCATTTCCATTTAGGCCCTGTGCAATTTGCAAATTATCAAAATGTAGTAAGAATATTCACTTATACTAATCCAAATTAATTTCCAGATTCAGAGAAATGCTCCACTCCAGCAGTGAAGGCCTGCTACCACTTCAACACCGCGCTCTTTTCACTCCTGGACGGTATACTCTGTGCTCAGACACTCAGATACTTTTCTCTGACTCGCTGAACAGCTCTGATTTCTGGCCATGCTCATGACATGCAGTCACAGAGGCCTGAAGTCCAGCCCCACTGTTGCAGATCTGAGTGGTTTGTCTATTCAAATATCACCTTTTTTTCCCACCAGTTTGATATGGTGAATGGCTCCAATGACAGAAAGCGTTTCAGTCGCATTTCAGTAGTCCATTTCAACAGATACACTTGTATTAATCAATTCTGTTCAACTTGTGCTATACATGCGGCCCTGCTACGTGCTGTTCATGCTATGCCTCCTAGACACACTGTAAATACTAGGATACCCATGAACCTATTGTTCCTATTGTCCAAATCAGAACTGTAGCAAAGTGTAATCTTTAGATTCTATTAGCCATTAGCAGGGCACACAACAGAATTTTGAGCTCTGATTGAAGATTTCCAGAAGGTATGTAGTACACTATATAATGTATGTAATGTTTTTTGTGAATATAGTCATGTATTTTGACCTTTTTGCTAAAGAACCAGGTGTTTTCTAAAGCATCTGTTCATCTTTTGTACTGATGATTTAATCGGGAGGGATTCCTGACAATTCAAGCTTGAGAGGTGCTCCAACTGCCAGTCAACTGACTTGTCTATGCATAAAATTAACAGCCACCACCAACACCATCTCCTCTTCAGCTCTATAACAAAACTGCATGCTGGGAAATCATTTTGTTTCCACAACAAGTTAAACATTTCATAATCGACCCATCTGTGTTTGTTTGGTAATATCTCGACACAAAATTAGTCGTCTTTGTCCTTTGTTGAGCTTGTTTTACTGTATGTAGCATGCATTCGAGGAGTCTCTAGTTGTTTCCACTTGTCTCTGCTCTAATGGGGAAAAAGATTCTAGAGACAAGGACAAAAAATGTTTGTCTCTTTATTGCTGTCATGTGGAGGCATCAGCCAGCCCAACACATTCATCTCACTTTATAAGAATGAGCTGGTCTCATGCCATGCACCTTATTCATGTAGCCACGATTATCCATAAATTAATAAAACCTGACTGGTTATTACTAGGAGAAAGTGCAAGAGAGAGGGGGAGAGACAGATGCAGAGAGAGGGAATATGAAGGGCTGTACAGTGAACAATCTCCGGATAATTAACAGGAAGATAAACAAAACATAAATTTGGATATTGCATTTATTTGGACTACCACTCAAATATGCGTGAACCACGTTATTTTAATTAAAAGATAAATCTATGTGACATGCTGCTTCCCAGTTAATTATTCAGTGCTGTACAATAAAAACAAAACCCATTAAATATGCCACGCACTCTATTTCTCCATTAACAGTAAAAAGCGCTCATCCTGGGGACAACATTTCAAATTCAGCTGCTGGTTTGGCTTTTTTTTCCCTTTTTCTTGCTCTTTCATTGCACATTTTTTCCCAGTTTCCTTTGCCATGTATTTACATTGCTCTTCAAAGGCAGGCCTCGTGCTTGCCAGAAGTTGTGAGCAGTTAATACTTTTTAACACTTTTTTTTTCTTTTTAATTTCATGCTCACAACATTTTTTTATATATATATATATATATATATATATTTGATATCCTTTAACAAACCTCTGTGTGTTCTCTTGGTGATGCAGTGACACTGATCGTAAAAAGCACTTGCTTACCTGCGAGTCAGCACGGTTGTTTTACTAGAGTCTGCATTTTCCCAATTCTTAACATTAATATGACTAAACTGAACCCACAAACACTCAAAAAAATGTGTATGTTACAAAAATGTTTTAGTGTTTCTTACACTGTTTCAGCACCCACTTTTCCTCCTGTTTTTGGCTCTCCTTTTTCAGTTCCTGGACAATAATACTGAACTTTATTGGAATACTCACTCATAAGATGCCAGGCCAGGTAGCTTTGGGTAGGGGTCACTCATTAACCCCCCTCTGGTGTAGACCCGTTTACTTGATTATTAGTAGACATGTATTCATACTTTTCTTTTGTTTTGTAGATGTAAGCCTGTAGTGACTGAGTGAATGAGATGTAGCATAACATCATTACTTTTCGTCTCTCATAGGCAATATTCAGGGTAAGTCTTAAGACACACATTAAAGAACTATCGCTTTTATTTGAGTGAAACATTTCAGTGCTTTGTGACAGCAGTCATTTCACAGTCAGGCTGGTTCAAATTATTCAGTGGAGTGATATACCTGAATGGTGTGAAGTGATCTAGAGACAGTGTTTTTCAGAGGTAGAGGTTTTATTGCAGGAAAAAGACACCAGATATATCTTACTGCTTCAAAGTACATCAGAATGTCTAGACAGCAGAAAGAAAAAAACAGTAAAATGTTTGAGACAACTCTTTAATGAAAGATCGATCTTGTCTTCTGTCAAACAGATGTGTGTAATAAATAATGACCAACAATATTCCTCTGAAATACAAAGTCATCTACTGTTAATATAAGCTTATAGTTTGCAACAAAACCCCTCTCCTCACTTCTCATCCCATAGGCTATAGAAATCTTCTTCACTTAGGAATGTGGACAGTATTTGACTAGGATTGCATACTACAGAATCCTTTGCTGGCTGAAATAAATGGGCATGGTTTCATTTTTTTTTTCCTAGCACCAGTGATTATAATTGAGCAAACTGCGTGTGCTACTTCAATAGGAAAATTGACGGAGATCAAACAGCATGGGGACAATGGAATGGATTATTTTGGGATTACAGCAGGGGAGGAAAATGGCGTATCTTTCTCAGGGATGGACAAAGAGTACAAATCACAGAGGAGTGACAATAAATGGCATTCACCAGTGTTGAAACAAAAAAATGATGGCCTCATCCGAAATAGGTGATGAAACCGTACTGATTTGCATGCTTTAGTAAGCTGGAAAAGCCAAGGTTCTGGTGCCCAAAAAAAATGGAATGTGTACTTTTTTTCCCCCTATTGACTCAATATACGTAATGTTCAGCACACTCACACATGTATACATACATCCAGAGAAGCAAGCTACAGCCACCAAGAACACAGTGGTGCAATGAAACCTAATGCTTACACTACATTAAGCTATCTGAATCTCATACAGTGCAGCTCAGTGGGAAAAGATCTATACTGTAAGGCAGTGAGAACTACTGTCCTGTTGGCTAACAAAAAAAGAAAGAAAACTAGAAAATTATAAATAAAATACAGTATTTCATGAGTATTTTTCCATAGGGACAAAAAGTTCAACTTGTAGTGACACAATTAAAACCACATTTACAGCAGAATAATGAACTCACTCCATTTGCCTTGTGCACATACTCGTTTCTTTCTTACTTTCTTTTTCTTTCTTTCTTCTTTCTCTCTTTCTTCTACACTTCCGCTCTCCCTCTTTCTCATTGCTTCCCCCCTCCAACTCTCCATGTGTGTAGGGGGATTGTATTTCTCACCCTGTTGTTGCTGTGTGTGTGTGTAGGTGTGTGTGCTTACGAGTGTATTGTGTTGGACTGTAAACTCCTTTAGGCAGAGCTGTGGCACTAAGGCCCTGGGGTTTTAAGAGTTTAGCCCTCCCTCCTCCTGTGTGTGTGTATGTGTGTGTGTGTGTTTGTGCGGGAAGATATTGACTTTCTTAAAGTCTGGATCATTTCTCTTTATCAGAAAAACATTAACAACCCTCCCTCCTTACCCCCTGCCCCCAACTCCATACCACCAACACTAACACAACACAAAGCGCCATACTTTCTTATTCTCCTCATCCATGTAGTAACCAACCACCGCTGGCACAACAAAGTACAATCAAAGTTGATACTTTTCTTTTTTTTCTGCCCTTAAAACAATGTAGCTTCATTTTTCTTCCAAGATCAAAACAGTCTGTTTTCAATATTTTATGTTGCGTTTGTCTCCCTTAGGAATAAAAATACAAATGAAAAATAAAACACTACTTATACACAGAAAGAGGATGCCTTCTTTGAAAAAAAAAAACACTTGTATAATATTTTTTTTGTAGAAAAGGTAGCATAATTAGAGACATAAAGAAGGGTAAAGTGAATGATTATCAAATTTTTGTCCCACCCTATGTAACAACTTCATAAGCGCTTATCAGAGGAAGAGGACAGTCCTGCTTTTTTGTCTGAGCTGATACCAGAGTGTCTCTGTCAAACTCTTCTTCATGTGAGAAGAACTTTTAGCTGGATGTCGCAAGCCTTTTTATTTATACAGAACACAGCTGGTTATATCTGCTCTTTCTTTCTGAAGCACGTGTAGAAAAATCACCCACAGCTCAGTCCAGGTCCTTGCCAAAGTACTACACTGTCATCTGTCATCATAAAAGCATCCTGAGCTAAAACACATTCAGTTAAAGCTTCCCGTTCCTCTCTGACATGGAGCCTGTAAGGTGACCTCCAGACGTTGAATTGCCAAAACCAGAGCAGAACAAGCCTTAACGTCAGCTAATGGATGCTTTAAATACGCAGCTGATTGATTTGTGTTGTATTTTCAAGGCCATTCTACTGGATTGGGCTTATATTAGAGGGAGTGAGAGTGGAGGGAAGGATGGAAGAGAGAAGGAGGTGACTTGAGGGGCTCCGGCCAGCTGATGGAACTCAACTTGACCCCCTAGCGTACCGTCCAGAGTCCGGTTACCACTGTAGGACTCTGTGAGTGTGTGTGTTTGTGTGTTGGTGAATTGATTTCCTCTGCGATGACAGCTCCAGTCAGGCTGGCACCAACGGCCCCCCTCTTTCCCCTCTATCCCCGACACACACACACACACACACACACACACACACACACACACATGCCACCATTGCCGCCACTGACCCTACAACACACACACACACACATATATGCAGTACTCATCACTCGCACTGGGAAAATGGCAGCCACTGGTGTTATGTTCTGGGGCGGTGGCAGTGGTGGTGTGCATTCAGAAGCCCTCCGCCTCCTTCTCCATCTTCCCTACAGTAACTGTTCCGCTAAATCGTTTACACGGATCATTTTTCTGATAAAAGCATTATTTTTGGAGAAAAGTCTCTCTAATGATTCCTTCGACTTCCCTCTTGTTTTATAGCCTCCCTCCTACGTGATTTGTCTCAAAACTACGATTTCATCAACAGTTTTAAACTCTCTTCCCTTCCCACTCTTTCCACACATGATCCACTGTGCTCTGTTAAAGGAAACAAAATGGCTGAATCACCTCATCACAAATACATAGATTATTATGTTTGCTTAGTAAATGTTCACAGACTTCTAATAACACACACAGAGTATGTTTGCTTCATGTATATAACATAGGAAGTGTGGTCTATTCACAGCGCTGTCTACCAGTACTTTTGTTGATCTCATTGTCTTGTCGTTGTTTGGTCAGGGCCTTCGGCACAGTCCTGTTGGACACGAGTCTCACAGTGACCATCATTTGTGTGCATCTGAATCAGGGGGTGCTGGTTTGATGATACATAATCTGTGGAATTTCATATAAAGCACAGAGCCAAACCTCCCTCTAGGATGTTATTCACCAACTCAGCTCATGGCTTCATTCTTGGTAACGATAAGTGGCCTCTCCAGGGAATGGCATGCTGCTGCTGTTACTCCCATGGCTTCCATCTGCGCCTGGCATTGGTTGACTGGATGTGATACCAAGAACAACGTCGTCCATGTTCTTCTCTGGGACATCAGACTCAGGACGGGAGCGTTTGAATCGTCGGTCGGGGTACTGGCTATTGTCGAAGGGCATGCGGTGGACACACAGCACGTGGGTCTTCAGGTTGCCCTTCTGGGAGGCACTATAGGGGCAGTAACTGCACTTGAATGGTCTCTGGCCTGGAGAGAGACAGAAATAAAGAATATTACCATTATTAGAAGATATATGAATGACAATCAGAGGCTTCACTCATGTAGGATTTCTCTTTATACAATGTTGGCAGATTAACATCTTCCCACACTGGGGCCACTAGGTCATTGCTTCGATTTTGGTTTGTGTAATGTGTTTATGGGTTGTAGGTTTGTGTCATAAGAATATTTGAGAAGCCCTGATCCAAACAGACAAGTTCATGCAATCTAATTTCTTGCAACTACCAGAGTGTATAAGTTATGTTACTATAAGCTGACTTAGCAAGGTAAGTGCGGTAAATCTGCTGTTTACCTCAATACTGCAAGACAGAGGATGAAATTATTGTCGCTGAAATAACTTTTCCTCATGCTATTCTTTAACTGCTGGGTTGAGCTCTATTACTCAAACCAGCCTTCATGGATCATACTTTACATTGACTTATCAGTACCGAAAACAAAACACCCCCTGCCACAGCACTCATGTAAAGGCTACACTGTCATTTGCAGCTCTGCCACTGCTGCTTTTCATACAACATGTCAATGACCCCAACTATCCACCTGTAGGCTTTGACTCTAAGTTATTATCAGCGAAGTTTGGTGTTTCCATCTACGAAGTGGTGAGGTCAGACCCTAAACTCCATGCATCAATACTGTATTTACACTGTTCCGTGTGAGTTGGCTGATTGTCACACTACCTACAGGCAAGTTAGGTTCTAATTTATCTAGCCTCTGTGATTTTGCACTGTGGAGTGGGAAATCCATACAAGCAATGGAAGAACATCCACACATTCCACACAAAAAGGCCAGAGCCAGTTGACAAATTCAAACCCAGGAACCTGGGGTGACAGTGCTAACCACTGGGCCTCCTTGGTGCCCCTCCTTCATAGCAGTGTATCAAATGGCTAGCTGATATTCAATAAACAGCATGATGTATTGGCGTATAACCCCAACTCGAACCTCCGCCCTTCTGGCCAAAAGTCTACTTGGCTTCAAGGCCTTCAGGCTTCCACTGGCTCTTATGAAGGTGTGTTTAACAACATGAAAGATTCAACTGGGAAACAGAGACTGGGTGAAGAGGGTAAAGTTAAGGACAAAGAGGAAAGGAAAAGTGATTTTCTCATCTGCACTACCCCAGCAGCACTGCCCGAGCTCCTTATTGAAACAAATACATCCTCAAAGCATTACCCAACACTTAATACTCGCCTCACTTTGTGTAGCCAGAGATCTCCCGCGAATTCATCTGAACTAAACTTTTGCAGCTCCCTGAGTCGATATGCATCTTTTGAAGAGCATGCATACATCTAGTCCCCTGAACACAATAGCAGAGCAGAACGAGGCGAGGTATTTTTCTCTATCTCCCCCCCTTGCCACAGCTCCAGCACAGAATGTTCTCCCTAGATTGAATCTGATCATCACTGCAGCAAACACAATGGCCCTTAATAGCACCAGCCGTTTGTTTGAGGGATGCCGATTACACCGCCATCATAACCCACTTCACTTAGCTCACTCACTCACAGACAGACAGAGAGGCTAAAATGGAGAGGGAGGGAGGAAGGAAGTGGGAGGGGCAGAATGGAGAGAGAGAGAGAGTTTGAGACCTCTGTAGTACTTTAGGTTATTAATAACAGTACATTTGCAGTTACCCTCGTTTTCTTTTTTCTTTTTTTTTTCTTTCTCTCTTATTCAATTTGAGATGCTCTAAATCAAATTAACATATGGGGTTTAAAAGAGGCGTTGGGATAGGTGCAGGGAATATCAATAGGTAGAAGGCCGGGAATTAAAGAGGAAACAATCTATTTGAAGCACTCACTGGCATACACATGGGGTTAGCGGGAGTGAGTGCACAGTCTACTTATACTGTATAAAGACGGACACACGCACACTTACACATACACACACACACTGGTTCGACGCGAGGATGCAACGAGGCAACGCAGGATGCACGGAGGCAGGATTTGCAGCTACTTTGTGTTTGGCAATCTGACACAGGCTTTGGAGCCTCTCCGGCTTTCTGATATTACATTGTGTGCTCCAGAGCCAGACAAAGGGGATTGCTACAAGTTTGGAGGCTTTGGATGTTCCAGTTGTCTGAATTTCCCGATAAGCGAGTCTGTGGCACACAATAAAGGGTCCCTTTTATTCGTGTGCAGTTTAATTTCACACTCTCTTACATTACGTTAAGTCCGAGAGGCAGAATATCTCATCCCATTTTACACTTAGGGAGAGCGAGTTATGCCCCCAAACAACTCAACTTGTTTTTTGTTTTTTTTCCCTCACTGCTCTATCTTACTGTTTGTCTCTGTGGACTTTAAAAATAAATACAAATCAAGCTTGGTTTTATCTCTGGGGAGATGTTTAGGTAAAAAGAGAGATTGTGGTTTGAATTGCACGGCTTGAAAAAAGTTTGGATAGAATGTATAAACTTGAGTTAGTGTTTGAGATTGAAATTGACTGCAGAGCAACTTGGAGACACACAGGCTATACTTTGTTATGGATTAAAAATGAAAGAGAAGCTCTCTCCTACTCATTCACACACACCCTCTCTCACACACACATAAAATGCACTCCTCAAGCCACATGCCCAGCGACTATAATGCTTCAAATTTGCCATCATTAATCCATGTCCTCTGGTGAGCGCCAGTAACCAAAACAGCCCACATGCTGACTGTGGCCCAGCAGTGTCCCACTAACTATTATTCTGTCAAATGAACCCTCTTCTACCATTCTTTTATTTCTTCTTTTGTCCATCTGACCTCTGTAACACTTCTCTTTGTCACACCATGGTTATATTACTCACAAATGGGATGATGCTACAATATGTTATTGAGTAAAAAAAAAAAAAAGATTTCCCAGTAATGAGTGTTGCAATCATTTACTGTTTAAATTCCAGTTTTATCAATCAAGATCTGGTTTGCTATTCAATATTATGCAATAGTGATTCAACTACACACAATAACATTGTTCACAATAACATTGCCATGGAGGTAACAAATCAGTAGAATATAAACATAATTTCAAGGAGACAAGATTGAAAGTTTTAAACATCAGTGCTGCCAGAACTGTTTGATTGATTGACAAGTGTACACCAACCACAGCAATAAGTACTTACCAACAAAGATGGAGAGAAAAAGAGACACAATAAACATGTCAACATTAAGCATTTGGCAACGCAAAGATGGAGACATAATATTATAACAAGACAGATAAATGATTATCTCTTGTTGCAATCATTCTGAATGAGGTGTTGGGACAAATACAGCTGTCACTATAAATTTCAACTAATGACTGGGGTAGAAATGTCCACAAAAAATGCACAAGATATACTGAACATGTCAACATTTTCCCATATCAGTGATTGTTAACCAGGGGTTGTCTCTCTTGGACTCAAAAGTCATTTGACAGAGTTTTACAAACATATCAACCCACCAGATTAGATGGTGAAGAGATGATTTACTTACCAATAATTTGGAGTTTTCAACTGCATTTCATATTTTTATTCAGCAAATGGAGGAAGCTCAGGTATTATTTTGTGAGCTAAATGTGAGCTTTCGGTCACAATATGAGGGGGGTCACATTGTGACCCATGTCTCTGCTCAGGTTGTTCTTTGGTGTTGGATGTGAATGGCCTCGTTGATCTTACTTTGAGTGTTGATTGGCTCTTGGTTGATGACCTTGACCCCAACCCAAAGTTCATTTGGAGGTCAGTTGATAACATCTGAGCCAGGTCCATTTGCTGAATGAAGACCATGAGATGCGGTTGAATCATTAGTAAATGGACATTAAGCTTAGATCCCTTCACCATATATAATATTTTTTCTTCCAAAAGTCAAGAATGGACACCCATGCACAGTCCTGGTTGGAGATTTTGACAGTAGAGTGGTCAAACCTAATCTGGTTCCATACCTGCAGCATATAACACATCAAGAAACAGCTGAATATAACACTGATTGTTTTTAGCTGGTTTCATATTACTCAGCTCTCCTTTTTTTTGCCTCTGATGACTGGTGAGCACATTTGAACATGGGCATTTCTCAGTGTGCATCAATCCTGGGATGACAGCTGATTGTCAGTCTGAGTTAATTCTTAAGCTGATCAGAGAAACTATTTTTGTCTGTGCCTGTTTCATTGGTATAATTCACAGGTATGTCAAATGCATGGGTGCTACATCATTCATTCAAGATTTTAAAGAGGAATTATGCCTTGCTGTGCAGTAAATTGAACTCTGAAGGTTATTTCTTCCAGATTTGTCAGTGGAAATATTTAAATGTTACTTTGATGCCTCCCACATTAGCTCACTGTATCAATGTGATGAAGCTAATGTACTGTATACCCTACCCTGCAGCTCCAATACTTACAACACATGCTATTACAGGATTCACAGCTGCTTGCCCAACTATACACTCTCTAGTTCAGTGGCCCCAATTCAAATCAGTTCCATGAATGAATTTACAATGGCATTATTAATGTGTACGTTAGCTAGCCATCACGTGGGCGATTCAGTCACTCTGATTCATAAAATGCTAAAAGGATGTTCTAGTACTATTACTGATCAAGCTGTAGTCTCATATAATCTTTCATATAACTTCCAGCCACTGGTGGCAGCACTAAACTTTTACTTTAACATAGCTTTTTTATACCTTGAACATCACTGGAATGATTGGCTGAAATCCATTGATTACGTATTATGAAAATTCTTTCCGCAAAATATTTGATTAAACCAAATAGTGAGTGAAATGTTCATGCTCCATGTGATGGCCTAGTCATAGGAATTATCCCTAGGAACCTCTACCTAACCTTCACTGTACTGTATTTGCCATGCACAGATGTTGTAGAAAGGGAGAATTAAAAAAACAAAAAAAACATTGGCACTGGACTGATGATATGGTTCCATATCCTTTTTTCAAATGACCTTTCCGATTGCCCCCATTTATTTATTTTTTCATTACTGACATTGTGCAATCTGCATTGTCTGTTTTTTCTTTGCTTTATTTCAGTGTTTTATTTGTCCTTTTGGTCATTATTATAAATTGCCCAGACACTGGGTGGGTGCCCGGCCAAAAGCCTTAAACAGTGAAAGAAAGAGAGGAAGTGAAAAAGATAAATAGTTAGAGAAAGAAAGAGGTAGAGAGAGAGAAAGAGAGAGAGAGAGAGAGAGAGAGAGAGAGGAGAAACAGTGGTCTTGTTTTCATTAGTGTGGCATTATCTAAGCCTGTTAATTAACCCCCTAAGGCCCTCTGCATGGAGATCAGAGGAAAAGGGGGAGAGGAAGTAGAGGGGAGGGGAGGGCAGGAGGATTCAGTGTGTGTGTGTGCATGTGTGTGTGTGTGGAGGGAAAATGTATCAGACCGCTGCCACAAACATGCCCATGTTTCACCCGCCACACATGCCCACCCCCACCCCTCTCCTCACTCACACTCAGCTCTTCCCATAAACACACACACACACACTTACTTACTTACTGACGGTAAGTTCATTTCTTTTCTCTCTGTCTGCTCTCATTTGCATTTTTTGTATTCCACTGATATTTAACAATATGTTCATATAACACACAGTACAAAGGTGTGAAAATAATTTCATGTTGCTTCCTAAAAATAAATAGATGATTACCTTTGCCTTCAAATGTGTTGCTGTACGGATTATTAGACATGTCGTCTGGGAAAACTTCATCATAGCTGTTCCTTTTTTGGTCTTTTTACTTGAGAAGTGACAGTGAGGAGTGACAGGAAAGATAGGAGACAGGCGGTTTTTGCATTAAAGTTGTAACTTACCCAAACTGTGCTTATATTTGACAGTTTGTGGCCATATGTGAAAAATACACCAGGGCTCTTAAAAAAGTGTTGTCTCGCCCGCGTCTTGTGAGAAGAGCTATCTTAAGATGGCAACAGATGGCAGTGCTGGCATCAAATGACATTTAAGGACGGCAGCTTTTGGTTCTATGCCAGAGTGCTGTTCCTGGTCTTTATGTGCCTCTGTATATGTGTGTGTGTTCTAAGTGCGTTGGTTTGTTGTATCTATATGTTGTGTGTATACTGTGAGTACTAGTATACTATTGAAGATGTGTGTCTGTGTTAGCGGGTGTAAAGCATATAAGCAAGAAAAGGGAGACATCTAAAGTGTGGCTGTCGCTTTTATGTTTAGAGTTTTGTATTCATGGCACACACCAGTTGCATTTAAAAGGTCCCGTATACAGAAACGCCTACGCACATCCATAACATGTACTTTGGACAATCTAAAACTAAATAGAAAAAATAAAAAAGCGTGTAAAGGTGTGGGTGAGTAATGTAGAAACCTATAGATGAAATATAAGTCCATGACTATTTAAGGAAGCTGTGACAGTATGACAAAAAGACAGAATAAGAGCTAGAATGAGCTAAAGACAGGCAGAGTCAGTGGGCAGAGAGAGACAGAGCCACACAGAAGGTGTGAGCAATTAAATGTGCTAAACCATCTGTCCAATAACCTGCATGCATGCTGAGGTTCCCAGATTACTCAGCAAACCACAGCAACACCCTCACACATGCATACAGACACATGAATGGCAACACATCTATGCTAAGAAAGTAGTGTTGAGAAGTATTTCACTGCTGAGGTCAGTTCTCGGATAGTTCTTCCATGATTGCGCGCGGACATTTTGGTGCAACCTGTGCTTGTGGAGAAAGGGACTGTCTTCCTCCGAAAAACACAACAGCTTTAGTAATTTTCTGAGACACTTAAAATGACCTATTTTTTACCTTTTCATAAAGAGACACTTCTTGTGGTTTGCTGAATTATAACTGTCTGCTATCAAAAGAAAAAGCTTGAGCAGTGTGAGGTTGTTGCACTGTGAAACGTGTTAGGGAGGAGGTCAGGATGGATGGTCAAGCATACAAACCGTCTGACTTGAGCCAGGCAGACTGTGTACAGATGGAATTCAATTTTAACATCGAATTGGTCGCCATCAACTAGTTTTAGAATTGGGCTGAATTTCTGCCAGAATGGTTGTTGTCTGATGTGAGCTTGTTTTAATATTATTGGAGAATATTCGATATTTTGTGGCTAAAACTCTCTTTCTAAAACTGAACTTTGCAGCTGAACAGACACACAGACCATATTGTCTACATGTTCCAGCCATCTGTGACTCCATGTTTTCCCCCACTTACTTTTATTTTTTAATGCTGCCTTTCTTCTCTCGTTTTATCAATGGACACCAGACAAACCGGGGGTGCTTACATTGAGCGTCAGTTGATCCGTAAATGGTGAGCATAAAATTCACAGGTCTTGTCCATGTAGAAAGGCTGATTAAAACTTGTGAGTTTACACAAGGTACAAGACTAATTCAAACACACTGTGTCTACTCAACTTCAGGAACTGAAGACTATTGTTCTAGTCCCAAAGTTAAACTTTCTCATTTGCTATGTGCTTATGTCTTACTTGGTGAAACTGCAACTTATCACACTTGAAAATTTGGAATTGAGCTTTATGGCACTTAATCTTCAAGGCTTCTCCTTCATCCTCTGTGGCTTGGATTGTACCTTGTTTGTACTCCACTTTGTACAAAAACGCCTGCCAAATGTTAATGTCAAATTTCTCTGAACTCAGCCAAGTAGTTTCTTTGCCTAAACCGAACCAAACCTTATCCATGGAGATTACAGATCATTTCGTTACCAGATCACTAGTAAAGTAAAAATACTGATGAGAGCAGCTTTATGAAAAAGAAATGTTTAGCATTCTTGTTTCTCACTTCACGAAGGCCTCCCTGGTTATGGCTTCATAAGTCCATTGATTTTTGTAAAATATATATAAATATATACTTAATTCCACCCATACCCCCACCCCCCTCCAAAAATAAATACATTTACATTACTTCAAACAGCCTGAAGGGAATTTATCCTTCTCTAGATTCCCTCTGATGAATTAAGAGCATTTCCCTCAACGAGCTGCCGTGTTGATAGAAAATTGGCCTGAAGTTTGGGGAATAGCGATTTGGTCTGTTTCCTAGCTTAACTAGAGAAAACCAACACACAAATAACACCAGGGGAGGCACTTAAGGAGAGTAGAGGAATGGTGGGGGGGTGGAGGGGGGGAAGGGAGGGAGCTCTTTCAGCATCAAAGCCAGCTAAAACGTCCCCACCAGGGACTAGGTCCCATGTTAAATACTGAACTAGATTATTAATTGCTGTACCAGTAGGACCTGTTAATAAGAACCCAAAATAGCAGCTCCTTCCTTTCTGTCTTCATCTCTCGCTCTATTTTCACTTTATGCCTCTCTCCTTCTGGAATCTACTGCGTTTTTTTTTTTTTTTTCTTGCTTGCGCTCAAAGTTTGCTTCATGCACTCATTCACTCATCTGTTTGCTTACTCAGTCACTGACTCACTGACTTCTGTAACTCACGCTCACGCATATTTTCTCTCATTTCCTCACTCTTCTGTTTCTCTCTTGAACTCATTGTTTCTCTCATTCACACGTTTTTGTTATTTATTCACTACGTCCTTCTCTCACTCACTCACTCACTCGCTCACTCACTCACTCACTCGCTACCTTTTTCTTAGTCATTCACTCTTTCACTTGTTAATTTCCTTGATATTCATAGGATATTCTATCATTCACACATTTACACAATCATTCATTCATATTATCATTTAAACAAACACTCTTCCAGTCATGTTTTTCCTTCACTCTTCCATTCATATTGTTTAATTTCCACATATCCTTTCACTTGTTCACCCATTCATATTTTCTTACATTCACTGTCCTAAAATCACTCACTCACTCATCCATGTTTTCTTTCATTCACTAACTCACCTCAGCATAGACATGATCTCTCATTTACTTATTTACTCACTCATTCACTCATATTATTATTCGAACAAACACTTTCAGTTGTTTTCCCCTCACTAATCTCATTTTCATATTTCACTTTATCTCACTTTTCTTACATTCACCATTTCACGTGTTTTAACCGAATGAGATTCACTCACTCACTTGTACCATTGTTTACTCTCGTTTGTGAAGGTTCACAGCTTGTCCCAGAGAGAACCGAAACCATAGTTTTTTGTATGTGCAGGGTGTGTGTGTGTGTGTGTGTATGCGTGTGTATCTGTGTGTGTGTGTGTGTGTGTGTGCAGAGCAGACATCCCCCCTCGCCTTATTTTTCCTCAGTCAGAGTCCCTGCTGAACTGAGGGAGGCACAATCTGCTGCTGACCTGTCACTGTACACAGATAATGGATGCCCAACTGCATGTGTGTGTGTCCGCATCTGTGTGAGTGTGTGTGTGTACACGCTCTTGCCCGTGTGTGTGTTTGTGCGCAGGCTGTCATCCATGTCTCTCAGCAATAAAGAGAAAGAAAAAAAAAAAGAAAAATGGAGGGCAGTGGGGGTTGATAGATATGCCGGCCACCTGCTTCTCACTCACATTCTGACACAAAGAGCATCGGCTGCTCTGCTGCATTAATCACCATGAACTTCCTTTGACCTCAACACACAGCGATAATAGTTAAAAGTTATGGAAATAGTTAGAAAACACAGAGCGACAGGCAGGCAGACAGACTGAGACACTCCAGATTTTGTCACAGGAGCCCCAAGAGGGGGGGAAGAATTTTGTTCTTGCTGATCTATAATTTAACAGTCAACTGTTTACAATCTATGTGAGGAGAAAACTGTCATTTTTAGTGATTTGAATTAGTTGAATCAAACTTTCTGAGGACTTCAATGAATCATTTGAATGAAGGGCCCCAAGAGCCTAGCACTTATCTGGAGATTAAAACATTTTTAAAGCAACATTTTGACTGTGAGCTCCCTGCTTTAATGCTCAGAGACCCGAGAGCTGGAGAAGAGGGTGATGAAACTAAATGTTTTGACTCTATGCTTAGGCTCAGCTACCGAGGTACCCTTGAACGAAGCGCTGAGGTCAACCTGCTCAGTGGCCGACAGTCTGCAGTAGTCAATAAAAGGGATAAAGCTCATCTCAGCTGCTGCATTGTGGGCCCAGTCAGCAATCATCAATGACCTTATTGTGCATGATTCGAACGTGCAAAACTGTCAACTGACACATGGAGAAATATTATACATCTTTAAGATGAACATGCAACAAGCCCTGCGTGCTCTTTTACTCAAATCATTTTAGTCTAGTGTCTAGAAAGCAACAAAGTGTATTTACTCAAGTAAATACTTTCAACTTCCTGCTACTTCTATTCCATTTCAGTAGGAAATATTGTACTTTTTTACTTCCCCATATTTATTTGACAGGGATAATTCCACATTGAGCAGGTCATAGTAATGCATCAGTAATAAAATGATGATAATTTTTGTAAGTAAGATTTAAAAGCAGGACTTTTACTTTTAACTAGGTATTTTTACACTGTGTTATTTAACGCTTAGTAAAATATGTAAGTGATAGAATACCATGACTCAGTGGGAAAGTGAAGAGCAACCCCAGAATTTGCATGAGAAAAACTCGAGACAACATGCTGACTCACGAAAACGCTTCTTAAACCCTGCAAAAGTCGTTTTAGATTTTGAGGGATGAGTCGGCAGTATTCATGGGTTTATGCGCGTCCAACATGTGAATGTGTGCAACAGCTCAGATGTAAAGGGGAACGTCAACAGCAGTGAGAAATAATAAATTGCTTCACAAACATTAAAGTTGCTTCGTGACCAGCAGCTTTAGAATAAATGTATTGATTTCAGGAGCAAACACATGAATAAAGTCAAACATGCTGCATATCATCCTTAATTTCCGAATGCGCACATTACTAGTCACCTTACAGTAATGTTTATGAAAATGTTTTAAAATGTGTCAGAAAGCATGGAACCAAGCTCAACCAGGTTTGTGTAAGTACGTGCATATATTTGGTCTTGTTTTGTTTTACTCTTTACTGTAAGACAGACATTTCTTCTATTGAAGGCAGCCTAAAATTTCTATTTCAAATTGATTCATTCTTGTCATGATTTTTTATTGCCGTGATGCAAACTAACACTGCTTGATTTGTGAGTTGTAACAGCTGCTGGCTTGCAATCCGCAGCAAGAATCTGATAACAGAGGTTAGTGAAGTAGATCAAGTTATGTTAGTGTAATGATGAGACCGTCCAACCCCCCCACCTCCATCCCACCCACACTTAAGCTCTACTGTCTATTTTGTGACCTCGGAAACATCACTATGACATATGCAAACACACATTTTGCACTTTGTACCTGAAGGAGTTTGAGAGCCTGTATAAAATGCCACTCTTCATAATGATCACACTGCAGGAGATTTTAAGTCATGTACTAATAACATGATAAAGGTAATATGGTCAGGCTCTCTTAATGAATGAATAGAAACCCCCTTGACAGACAGACCCACAGGAAGCCAACCTCACCACACACATGTCGATCATGTATCAGTTGTGTGTGCTGGTAGCAGGTGTGAGTGAAACAAGCTGCTGTCAGAGAGCAGCGAGTCTTATCAACAGAGAGACTGGAGTGGTGTGTTTACGTGTTAGTGTGTGTCACGTTGCCCCGACCAGGTGCTCCGCAAGGATTTGAATCCTATTTGTGCAAAACAGGAGGAGAGGAATGACTCAGTCAAAACAACACCATCATCCAGTTTCTATTATCCTGCCTGTCTGTGTGTGTGTGTGTGTGTATGTGTGTGTGTGTGTGTGTGTGTGTGTGTGTGTGTGTGTGTGTTTGTGTGTGTGCATGGCTGTATGAGTTAATTTCATTACCTGTGTGTGCTTGTACATACTCTTACTTGAACAACTGACTAATAAAAAAAAAAAAAAAAACTCTCCTATTCTGCACACTTCATAATATTTACTGTGTGAACTTCAACTCCTCTTTGGATGCATTCGGTGAGGCAGGTAACATTAGCATTAGACAAAAATATCCCTTTTTCACAGAGATCATCTTGTAAACACGATCAAGACTTGACCATGTTTAGCGATTTCAGAACGGGATCCTGCATGCAGAATAATCTAGCGCGGCATTATCCACCACGGAGCTTAAATTCTTTTAGATGCGAACAACACCACAACTTTTTAATACCTCTCCTGGTAGAGCTGTTATTTACCCCCCCGTTCATAAGCTCTCTGCTCTTTTCTTATCTTCCTTCCTCATTTCCCCTCCTTTTCCTCCTCTCTTTCCTGCCTTTTTCTCCTTCTCTTTCCCTACCGGGGGGAAGCCTATTTGTCCGCTTTAAGTGAAATCACTCAATTCTTTGAGGAAGAGACTTTGGAGACCATTGGTAACCAAGAGAGAGGGAGAAAGAAAGTATGTGTGTGTGCGAGAGAGAGAGTCCACCTTCCAAATAAGTTCCATTAATCATGGGCCAGAGTCTAATGTAACTAATATTTTACAATTAGAGGAGACAAGATGGAGCTGGAGGCCATCTATCTCCCTTACACCACATGATCATCGATTCATAAGAGCTGAGGAGAGAGAAGGAGAGGGAGACCATAGCACGCTAGTCCTGCATACAGCACACACTCACAAACACAGACACACACTTTGCCGGGCACACGCTGACACACGTGCAGACGTTAAAACACACCCACATACATAAGCACAGATGCTCAGCAGGAAACATACGGATGCATGAGAATGAGGGGACAAGCTGTCACATTAGCATTTGTTAGTATATGTTCTGATTAAAATCTGGGCTGCAAATAACAGTTTTTGTCATTATCTATGAGTCTGTTGATTATTTTTTCCTCATTTTTTTCATTTAAGCTTTGGAGGGTTTTTTTTTTTTTTTTTTCTTTCATTTCTTTGAAATCAGCGATTAGTGGAAAATTTTCCTCACCCTTTTGCCAGAGCACAAGGTGACGTCTTAACATTGTTAGTTTTTCCGACCAACAGTCCGAAACCCAAAGATATTGAGTTTACGGTTATGTAAAACAGAGAAAAGCAGCACATTGCAGAAGTTCTTTTTTTTTGGTATCTTTGACTTCTAAATCATTTTCTGTAAATGATATGTAAATTATCAAGATTATCTGTGTTTCATTTCCTTTCAATCCACTGACCATTTCAGTGGTGAGTGTATAATTTATTTATCATAAAACAGTAGTTAGCTGGATATTACATTAGACAAAAGTCACAGTTTATTTCTTATTGATTAGTAACTGAAATTACAGAGTTAGGCGGATATGGTTGCATAGGATCTATATGAATGTTGGATTTTATTTCAAATTAGATGTACTGAAAAAATTAAAAAACGAAAACAAACAAAAAAAAAAACACTGTTTTTTCTCATGTCCTGGGCTTTTTTTTTTTTTTGGTCTCCTTATTATTTGTGTATTTACAGCAATGAAATATTGATATACATGAACACAAATAAAAGAAAAAGGGACCCACAGGTGGTGTCAAATCAAACATAATCAAACAAAACTCCGAAGGGAGAACATGTCATAGAAGAGAAAACCTATCTACTGTAACTAAGCCCCAAACAAACCGTACCTTTACTTCTACAAGCAGTGAAAAGAGGTACCCCAATTTTACCTGGTCCTTCTAAGAACTGAGAGTGAACTAAAGGACAATTTCAAGTGTGAATCCACAGAGGAAAAAATAGTCTGACCCTCTAATTAGAGAAAGAAAATGGAGAGAGAGAGAGAGAGAGAGAGAGAGCGACAGCAATGTTGCCTGGATCAGTCAGGGAAAAGAGGACCTATGTTTGAGGACAGCAGAGAGCAGACAACAAAGAGGGAGGAAGCGAACAATGACATGCACAAAAGAATGACATCCTCTTTGGTAAAGTGCCTTTGAGCAGGACACTGAATCCTCTCTGGCCGTCCTGTTTGAAGCTGGCGGAGGCCGAGCTGGGCCACAACCAGGGTTTTAGAAATACTGATGTCATGATTCCAAGTACTCTAAAAAGATTTGACCAAACAACAGAACTAAAGTCTCAGAATGTTCTCTTTTAATAATCTGGTTTTACATCCAATTAACTGTTCAGTTATTTTGTCTAAATTTGATTTTCAACCATAAAGGTTTAAAAGCTGAAAAATAAATTCTCTAGATATTTATAATCAAATTTGCTTAAAGGTAGTCATATTCGAATGTTCTGAATTAACAAAATACTGTAATCAGTCTATAAAATATCCACCATTATGTTTTTTAATTGTTGAAAAAAAAACTTTATTCAAAATTCCCTGAAAAAAAACATGATCCGGGTGTCCAGTGAAAGGGGATTTCCAGTAAAGTATCACACACTCATTGGTGACATTCCATGTTTCTCTCTGCAATGCAACATGCAAATCCCTCCCTTCGCCAGCTATGCGCCAAAACCTGGTCTGCTGTGCCCTCTAGTGGCACAAACTGAGAGCTGCACAGCAAGATCCCAGCAGTCCTAATGTAAAAGGAGGAGGGAAAATTAGAGGCAGCTGAACAAATGAGCAGAAAGACGGGTTCATCTGCAGGTCACCATCTGCCCTGCGACCAACCAAACGCTGGCACACAGCAACCGCTGCAGAGCGTCATCTTAAACACATCAATCCACACGTAGACGCGCACGCACGTAGACAATTATACAACTGGCGAGCATGCACGCACAAACATGTGCTTACACACACGGCTGCACAACATGCCGTTGAGGAAAATGAGAGGAAATGGATACTGAGGAGAGAGAGAGAATTGAAAGACAGGAGGGGAGACAGAGCAAATGACGAGAGAGGAAGTTAAATGAAGGGCAAAGAGCGGTGTTCATCACACTGTGAAAGAGGTTGCTTCAAATGTTGAAATTGCTCAGCTAAACAATGAACGGCAACACACACACACACACACACAGACACACACATACACGACAGGCCGGATGGAATGAAAGATGACCTAATGTGTTCTTTAATCAGGCACATGTGAGCCATTACATGGAGACACACACCTACATACATACTCTCACACACGCATGCATGCCCTCACATACAAACAATGATGCACACAACATGTGCAGTACATGGTACTCGCACACACACACACAAATAAACACACACACACAGAGGCCAAGCAAGTAATATCCTGATTCTCCCTAATCAATCTCATATCCAGCCATCTAAAACATTCTTCTTTTGGCGCGCGCATGTATGTGTGTAAGTCTGTGTGTGTAAGCATGTAGATATAAAACAGTCAAACAGTTACTTTCTCCGGATGTGGGTTTTATTGGGAACAGACTTGATGGTTTCGTGGCAGGAGGCCCCCACATCTGGTGCGGTGCAGCTGATCCGTTTAAAAATTAGTCAGGCATTGACCTGGGCAGCCTCCCAGCGGCCCAGCAGCTCAGCAGCCTTTGGGGTCCTGACGTTAGGTTAACACAAATACGGATTCCATCAACGCGGAGTGGATCAGGTTTCAGACCACAGAGGGGGGAAATGAAACCGTAAAATATTTCTTCCTTTGAAAAGCAGAGTCAGCTGAAGTGGCTGTGTACGTGTGTGTGTGTGTGTGTGTGTGTGTGTGTGTGTGTGTGTGTGTGTGTGTGGGCAGGAAACTTTGTGTTGGAGGTAACTTTGTGAATCTCCCACACTTGTCATTTTTACTAGGATGATAAAATGTATACACATGTGCACCCACAGAATTTAGCTGTACATACAAACGTATTTGTATGAGTATAGTGTTAATGAGTTTCAGTATGTTTAGTTCAAACCCTGACCCACCAAAATTGACACTAACTTCTGTCTGATCCCTGTCTTTGCCTTTTTGGAAAGCATTCTTACTCTGATTCTTAATCTAATCCTAAAGGGATATAAAAGTAATAAAATTGTCTGTTAAAATATCGTTGCTTTTGTAATGATATAAGTACAAACAAGTCAAAAGAAAAAAGATGAAAAAAAAAAAAACACAACAGCTACTCTATGAAGACATTCTGGAGACGCTTTCATTTGCCAGCCAGCCAGCAAATTACATGCCTAGACATAACAATGCTCATGATTTATCATGGTTTATGACATAAACAGGATCAAATCACATTAGTGCCCTGAGCTCTAATTATAAACATTACAAAACTAATTCAAAAAGTAAGACTTACCAGCAACCATTTGGATTTTGTTAAAAGGTTTGAAAGTGTGAGGATTTCAGAAGTAGTTTGAAATTTCTTTTATCACAAGCATCAGCTAATTAATGACCATTTTATAAGATGGAAAGAATGTGGTGAGGAGTCATGGTGTCTTTTACTTAAATACGATTTTGAAAGCAGGATTTCTACATTTGTACACTTGTATACATTATTCACATTACTGTTATGTTTCTTCCACCAGTGAATATTACCTTGATGCTTAGAAATGTGCATACAAATGCTATAGACCCTGTGTGCAATAATAGATCTGCTTGTAACAGTCTGTCAAAGTGAATGAGATATCTGATATTCTGATCAGTGATATTAAAGCATGTCGTCACTTTATCGACTGCTTGTCTTTAATTTATAAGCAGATTCATTGTTGGTGGCTTAAAAAAATGTGTTTCAAAAGGACGAAGGCCTGGTCAAAAGTACGAGAAGAAACAAAGACATGTATTAAATCACTAAAAGAACACAAACACACTGGATGGGGAACAGAGATGGAGAGAATAGATATATGATTCACACAGCTCATCTCTATCTGAACGTGATTTGTTGTAATTTAAATATTTTAATCTCCTCTTTATATTTGACCACGTGGGACTCTCCCAGCATGGCAACGTGTTGCCTGTCCTCCCCATATTGTTTCACTGCAGCTACTTTACCATCACCTTTGGGAGACAAAGTGGCGTAGATAGTAATTTAGTTGTGTGTATTCGACATCATGATCACAGTCTGTGAAGCTTTGCCATCAAATTGTCTGAGAGATAATAACTTGTGTTGGAATTGATGGACTACTCTCCAAACAGTTTACCAGCTTCTGATCACACAGTGACACTCCGACGCGTCGGCTCGCCTTCCTGATTCTCGCTCTGTCAGAAATGAAGAAATTAAAAACATGAAACAGGCCGTTGCTCTGTGACAATCTTTTTTTTTTTTTTTAGTTTGAATACATTTTATTTTTATTATAAGTACAGTTCAGTAGTTACAAAACGAAGCATCTGCCATGAGGATACAGCGAAACATAAAGAGTGTTCAGCTCACAAGACAGGTTTTGTACATAATATGTGGAGTGGAATGCTCATTATAGCTGGTTCAGAGAAGGAGAGAGCCCAAGCGTGACTCTTGCCATTAATTTCTCATCTTTACACCCCTGGAAAACAGAGATAGGGGCCAAGAAACTGAGACCCAGTCATCTGATTGGTCAGTGCCTCCAGCAGGATACGTCTGATTGGTTTACTCAGACCCCATTTCCAGAATTCCTCCCTTCAAACACCCTGTTACATTTCCCTACAACCATTACTTCTCACTTTTTATATGTCACACTCTTATTATTTTACTTTTTAATCCCCTCTTTTCCTGGCATATTGAAATTGAAAGAATGGTTAATCGTAATCTACATATAAATCAAATTAAAATGGAAAAAAAAAAATCTGAGGCTGTACTGCTGAGAAAATCTTCTCAAGTTGGAATTTGAGCACTGAAAATCACCCAGGCTGAAGCAGTGACGGGCCTACACTGCAGGTCAAAAGGGGATTTGCATACAAAAGAAATCTGGGTAACAATTTGTCAAAGCCACATACAGTATAGAGGTTGATCAAACAAAAAAAAGATTATATTTGGACTGTACATACCGCATTAGAATTTTTCTCTGGGTTCACAAAAAATGACGTAGAAACATTTCACAATGCCAAGGGACACACAAACACACACCTTCAGTTTAGTTAGTTAGCTAGTTTTGTACTGTATAGGTTGGATTTATAATACTATCACAGTGCAAAATACTTCTGAGAACCAAAACAAATGAAAAAAAAAAGAAAGGATAAAGTCCCTCTATGCATAATGGAATCTGTATATATGGGGGCAAATATGTTTGCAGCACAGGAGACGATTGTCATCTTTTTTCCTCTTTTTTTATCAATAAATGGAGAAGGCATTAATGTACAGTACATATAAAAATTAAAAATAAAATCAACCCTACATCCTATAGTCTAGCACAGCTACATAGCTTTGTAGAAGCAATAACAGATGACTTGTATCTAAGGCTATACACAATATGTCTTTTTTCCAGTTTTTTGTTCTTTTTTTTTTCTCATCTTAAAGTAAATACATCAAACCATTTTCAGTAGTCAGTAACACTGTGCAACAATGATCGGTGGCAGTATTTTACAAACATCTGCGACACTAGAGTCCTTGAGGTTGACATGAGAGATGAAGAGAAACGGGTGGAGGGTGATAAAGAAAGAAACAGTTCCCCCTTTTTTTGTTTTTGAGATCTTTTTTTTTGAAATTCTTCTCTGTCAAACTAGAAGAATGCCTACCTATTGAGAATATGGCCGTGTAAACTACTGTCATGTCTTTGCTTTCGCTCCTCGCGAACGTTTTAAAACTTTGTTTTCACTTTTTTTTTACTACTGTATATCTCTCTATGTACATTAAGCGTCTACGGGCGCTGTGTTGAATGATACAGAACAAGAAAAAAAGACAAAGGGAGCCATATAGCAAGGAGGGAGGCCTGTACTGGTCTGGTTATGGAGGAGGGGGGATATAGTATTATAAGTACATATAGGGCAGTCTGAATACTCCATCTTCTTCACATCATCAACAACATCATCAGCACCACCATCATCAAAAGTCAACTATGGGTATGTTTTTCTACCAGCAATGCCATATTGTTTCTGTGTTGTAGATTGTCATATGGTGCCCTGTCCTTATTACGTTAACCATAATCACTGTGATGCATGGTCATGAGACATAAATAGTGACTCTATGACAGCTGATAGGAGAGCCAGAAGTGGTCGGTCTCACAGGAAAATGTGCTTGGTCTCTGTCAACAGTCCAGTAAAGTTGAGTTTCTATTCTAGAGTAGCATACATTCCAGGTACAATATAATGGTAATCCATGGAGTCGTCAAATAACCGTCTTCTTCATATAACAGGAGAGAAAAGTCTTTGATAGGTAAGCATTTGATTAAGCACTACACTTCAGTCCTAATTAGAAAAAAGGAACACCTTTCTAGCTCAAGGAATGTATCAGAGATTGCGGGGCCAGTTACAGGAAGTGCTAATCAGACAGGTAGTTTCATCAAAAGAAAAAATAAAACATTGTATAAGAGAAAAGACAACAAAGACAGGGGCATTCAGACCACAGGAGACAAAACAGGAAAGTTGCCGTCACTTTGTTTAGTGTCCAAGGACGCTTGCAAAAGTCATTAGGTCCGTCTCGCAAATCCATCCCCAAAGGAAACTGTCCCAAACTCTCCTTCATATAGTTCTCGCCTTCTCTTGACTCTGACGGTAGTATGTGTTTTTTTTTTTTTCATCTTAAATAAAGTCTTTGTTATAGTGTATTCCTTCATTTTTCCTTCATCCTCCTCCTTCTCATCATCCTCATCATCGCCTTCATCATCATCATCATCCTCATCATCATCCTGCCTTGCTCCGGTGCGGGGCCGTTAGTCTTTGTTTACAGCGTGGGCGTCCAGCCCCTCGGGGTCGCCTAGGTTATGGTTGTTAGGGTGGTTAAGGTCGTTGTTAAGATGGTTGGGGTCGTGGGTCAGCGCGGGGTCATGGGTCATGGGCTGGTCCTCCTCTCCTACCCACAGATGCACTACGGCCAATGAGAGAACAAGAGGCAGATTAGCACCACGGACCCAACACACCGAGCCCACCCCGCAGTATATACACATACACACCTTCAGCATTGTATCATACAGCCAAATGGATGGATTTGATATTTGTGACTGTCAGCTTTTCCCAACTGAGCCAATTGTATCATTTTTAAAGACTTTAATTTCACCCAAATTATAGAAAAAAAAAACATTTCTCACTTACCTGTAGATATATCTAGTCACAAAGACAGTTTTGATTTGATTTATCCAGACTCTGAGATATCTGTCTCCATCCCAATAAAATGGAAAAGCATGAAATTTCAATTGTGTAAAAAAATAAATAACTATATCGCTTTCCAGTAACAGTGTCCCTGTTATTCTGGGTAATCCACAAACCTGCAGTCAACAGTTTCAATGGTAGAAAGCAGTCCACAGATACTGTAAGTCTGTGGATTCTCTTCAATAACAGGGACACTGTTTCAGGGAAGACATTTTGCTATAGCATTTTTCAAATACATAAAGAAAATTCCACTCACTTCCATTGTATTGGTGTGGTAGCTGAAATATAAAAGACAGATATCTCCCACTCTGGAAAAAGGAAACCAGAAGATACAGCTAGACATAAGTGAGAAATTTGTAATTGGTAATTTGGGTGAACTGATCCTTTAAAATGTCTCTCCAAGATTCAGTTTCAATATATTATATGAGCTGCACACATTCTAAAAGAACAGAGACAATAGGACCAGCATAGGACAGAAAAATCTTCAGCTCACAGTCCCAAATGTGTATGTATTGCTTTAAAAAAAAAAGAATTTCACTGTTATGTGTAAATACCAATAATATACTAATAATATGTGGTTAGTATCTTAGCATAAAGGGTTGACAAAATATCAGGAACACCTTAAAATGAAATACATTTAATACAGTAACACGGCAGATGAATGCAAACATGTCCAGTTGAATCAGTATAATGAACAGTATAAGCTTCTTAAAAGTAGTATTGTTTTGGATTGCATCACATTCTGAGGGGTTCCTGTTATTCTGTCCACCCCCCAACAATTGCTGTGAATAACTATTAGCAAGTTAAGAAGCTCCTCTTGCCCTAATAAGCAAGGTCAGCAGATTTTTCATTAGTTTCATCAGATCGAACGTAGTGATATTATTACATCTCTCATACAAATCTCCCATTTATTTCTCCCTAATTTTATTTATGCATCTTCTGTACACAGAAGCTTACACTGTGAGATTGTGATAGGCTGTGCAGTGAAATAATCATTTCTAAAATTATATGAGACACTAACACATTATGGTTATGACAACTGGAGTAGTTTCATACTTGTTCCAAGCAAGTTTGTTGGCTCAATAAGTGTGACAGGGAGTGTGACAGTGGATGAGAAGTGAAGTGAGTAATTCTAATAAAAAAGTTTTAAGACTCGGTGAGACGGTAAGAAATACATAACTGTAATTAGGTCCCACAGTAGCGGCCACTAAATAATACAACTTGTCCCCCCTCTTCTCCCCCTCTTTTCTAGACTTTCATTCCCTCAGCAACTTCTTAGAAAATTATTTTGCAATAAAACGCCACCGAACACATTTGCATGTCATGTTCTTTTAAAGTGGCGTTATGAATCTGACAAAACCAAATTAAAACACGGGTTTATTTGAGCTGTGCTTTTGCAAGGACAGAAATGGATATCAAAATGAAAGGAAGTGCCGGCATAACGGAGGGAAAATAAAACGCTAATAACATGATAAAACATCTCCTCGATTCAACACTGAGTAATAACTCTGTGGCTGTCTCTGCATAATGCAGCCAACATTTACTTATGTCTCATATGGGCTCCTGCTTTTAATGCTTGATATAACTTGCTTCAGATGCTTCCAGTGATACTAAAGGATCATTTTTACTGTAATGATATTGGTAGAAGAAGTGTTTGAAATAAAATTTGGAATACATGAAGTCAGTCTGATTCCTAATGCTCACTTATTTGTAACCTAGATCAAACAAATCATTATTAACATGACTATCTGTAGGTGAACAGTATGCAAACTGAAGAGATGGACTCTTTTATTGCCAATAACTGGTGTTTTCTTATCACGTTTGCGGCACATCTCACATTATAATTCTTTCCTAGTCAAGAATATGATTTCATAACCAACTTTCACCACAAGATGGCAAGCTAAGACAGTAAATGAGTCACTGAAGCCTTCAATATGTATACAAAGCAGAGCACACTTAGACCTGTTATTTCCCTATAGAGAAAGATTCAGTTGAAACAACTGTATAGCGAAGGTACATAACAAAATAAGAAATTAATTCACCTGAACACACATTTATTTAATTATTTTAGTCTAAAAAATGACTAAAACATCACCAGTAAACATGACTCATTCCTTATGATTTACTGTGTCCATTTTTTTTCATAAGTCCATAAGCCACCATACTCAAAATAAACCAAAAATAAAGTGTCCTTGTTTTGCAGCTTCAAAAAGTGTCTAGTCTCTCCCCAAGGGCACTTCCTGCCTTTGACTTCCCTGTAAAGAAACTTCCTGTAACGAGCTCCAGATTAGGCCCCATATTTGATTTTCACTGTTCATTAACTAAGCCACCTGGAATGTTATTATTTAAGCACGGTGCTCCTTCTCCCCAAACAACTGCCGCTGCGAAGGGGGAGAGATTTCCTGGCCAACTTTATAGATTTAGCATAACTTCCCCTCGCAGTTTTTAATTTCCCATTCGGGCAGGCGGCAGATGCACCTCACAGACACAGAAAACCTGCCTGGCATTCATTTATCACTTGAATGCAAGGCTTATCTGTTTGTTTCCTTCAAAGATTTTGCGCTTCTTGGGTTCGATGCAGTGTGCATACGTGATGGCGACATGATGGCAGTGTGATACTGATCAAAATCTATCTCAATAGAAATGATACAACTATTATCACCTCACGTTTGAGCCAAGGGGCAGCAGAAAAGCACCAATCTACTTGCTCATATCACTACAATGCTCATAAAACACAGTATGAAAAAGTATGCCCTCTTGTGGTGTGTTGCGAGATAGCAGATGGAAACAGGGCTGGTTGTTGGAGGGGAGAGAGGGCCTAGGAAAGGAAAACATATGGTGTGAGGACACACAGCTCCAGGATCCATCCACTGTTAATACATGTGTCATGCTTAACAGAATGGATAAATGGGAAGGAGGATGGAACAATGGCATAGCACTGCACTCTGAGCATGTGTCGGAGACAGCCATGGGATACGGTGGACCGTGCGTGTGTATGTGAATAAGTGTGTGTGTGTGGTCTCAGAGGCATCACCTGACATTAATAGCAGTCTGTGAAAACATCACACAACAGGCACTCGCCAAGTAGACGCTGGCATTTTGCAGTGCGACACCGTTCAATTCTTGAGGCTGGTACTGTGGCACATTTGTACAGCATTTTTTTGATACTGAAGCTAAAACACATGACTGTTAAATGCTGGTGCCTTTGTTTTAGCGGCTTTGCACTTGATTCTTTTCATCCTGGATGACCATTAGGGTTTGACTAAAATGTAAAACTCTCCACTTAAAGGGTTGGTTTTACCCAGATTACAAAAAAAGCATGCAGACAGTTTTGGTTTTTATTTGCCTTGGTTTTGAACTATCTCTTACAAAGATTTCTGCTTACACTCCAAAACAATAGAGGTGGCTGAACTTTAGTTTGTGGTGCCAAAAAAAAAAAAAATGTCCCTGTTATTTACTGGCATAATCCACATAACACACTGTAAACAGCATTCATAGGGCCTATTTCCTCAGTAGAAAGAAGTTCCAGAAAGTAGTGTTGTGAGATTTCTGCACTGCAAGCTCTGCGGATCAACCACAGCAACCAGGATATGTTTCTGGAGAGACTCACTTTTTCTTTTTTCTCAGTTTTCATTGCTGTGAGCACAAAAAAATTCCATTCACCATCACTTCTGCTGGATTGGAGGCAGACATTTCAGTGACAGATCTGGACAAATAAAAGCAAAATGATCTACACAAGAGACCACAAGATAAATTTGAGGGCTCATGAGATGATTATTAGTATAGCAAAGCAGAAAAAAAAACAACATACAGAACCAGTCAAAAGTTTTGACAAGCCTTCTCATTCAAGTGAAAGGGAAGGTGTGTCCAAACTATATTTCTGCCAAAATGTTTCCTGATTTCCAGATTTCCCTGTGATCTTTTTTTTTTTTTTTTTTTTTTTTTTTTTTTTGTCCTGGTGAATTTAATTATTCGAATGAAACATGGGGGGAAATGTTGCACAGGTCATAACCAGACAACTGGTGAAAACAGGGTCACAAGTTGTTGTTTGCAGGGTCACAAACCAAAAAGGCTGGGAAACCCTGCACTCGAGGTGAGTGAGAACACATGCAATATGTGTAAAGGGACTCTTTTAAATGACACTAATGACATTATCTTTAGGTGGGTTAAGAGCCTCTCAAGACCTGTCCTGAAGCTGCTGAGGGAACTCAAATCCTGACCTTCACCAAATTATGTTATGCTGACTGGCTAATGTCAGATATTTCTTTCTCAGTTGTTATGATGTACTGTACAGTATACCAGTCTCATCTAAATAAACATGCATCAAAAATACCCTGGTTGCAATGCATCATCTGTCATCATCTCCACCCATATGGACTTCAACAGAACCTACGTAGAGTCGAGCTCTGTGAACCCTCCGTGTGCCACTGAAGGTGGCTGTGGCTCCTTTGTTCCCTCTCCCAGGCATCCGGGCCCTACACTAGCAGAAAGTGTTGTTCTTGGCACAGCCCCAGCTCATTGTAAAGCCCAGTATTTATAAATATGTAAATATGAGCGGCACCAGGCATAACACGGCCCGCTTGTATACACCGAGGAGGAACGGCAAGGAAGTGAGTGCACCCCCTGCCACCCCCACCCCCGACTCCCCCCCCTTTCCAAAATTGTATTTTTAGATGGTTTTAATGAATACAGGATGTTTATAGTTACCATTCCCTGTGATTCGCACAAAAGACTAGAAAAATCCACATCCACCCTGCCGCCCCTCCTCTGCACCCTTCCCACCCTACCCTCCCTCCCTCCTCCAATCCCTCAAAGCATTACTAAAGAAGAAGAAGGGGTGGGAAAAAAAAAAAAAATCAAATTTGCAGTGAAACGCAGCAGGATTGTTGTGCTCTCAGTCTGCTTTCGGCTCAGATCCCTATTAGACAAACAGAGTATGGTGTTAAGGTGCAACAAAGAGTGACGAAAACTCCTGTGTTGGGGTGGAGAGCGAGCGGGCGCACGAGAGAGAGACGAGACATGATGTGCAGCGAAAAGGTTCCTCACGACGCCACATCAAGGCGGAACGCAATTTGTGTGTTATTTCTGTTTTTTAAAGTTGCAAAAATAATACAAAAGCCGAATCCATACGTGCGAGGAGTGGGTAAAAAAGGTTACCTGTTTTCTGTTGTCTGTGATAATGTGTTTTTTGTGTGTGATGACTCCATGTCAACTTGTTTTCTTTTTATAAACTCAGTTTTGTTTTGCTGCAAACTCTGGGGTCTAGTATGAGGTGATGCGTATGACAGGATGGAAAGATTCAGAGGAGGAAGAAAAAAAAGAAAAAGGAAGGCAAGTAAAAAGTAAAAAAAGAATGATTGCAGTTAGGGAAACACAATGAAGTGAATGTTAGTGCCCTCTTTCTATCTTTCGCTCTCTGTCTCCAAAACTATTTCTGAGGCTAAAAGATTGCCGGTTTGATAATACCTCCGCCGAGCAATTTAAGCCCAAACACTCGGATGCTACAATCTGTCTTCTCTGCCTGATAGCGCTTTTCTCCCCTCTCCTCTCCAAATTACTTTCTTTCATATCTAATTATATTTGCTAATGATCTTATAAGAGAATAATGGAATGTGCTTGATCTATTACCTTTTTTTTCAATACATAAATACAATGCGGGGGGAAATGACTATTAGAGACAGGAGGAAATGTTTTTTTTATGTTTTTGATGAGAGGGAAAATGAAGCTGGGAGCTGCAGGGTCATTAATGGGCGATGAACACAGAGGTCATCTCTCACAATCTCTTCGACATTTCTCTCATCTGACGTGCTGAAACAATCACAACCTCATCTGCGCTCTCGATTCTGCCCCTTCACTTCACTGTTCCTCACTAATCTTCCTGATATCCACCTCAAGTCTCTTTGATCTTCTAATGGAAACTTTGAACTTTGTTATGTGTCAAGTTGCTGTCACTTGTTTATAGCCGGGTCTTACATTTAGCCAAAAACCTTGAAATATGATCCTTATTATGGGAGAAATGATACGATCAAGTAAATTCCAAGATATTAAATTAAAAGCCGTATCATCAAAAAGTCATATAATGGAAAGATTGTCAGTTAAACTGATGGTTTGGTGGCCTGTTTTAAAGGGCACTCAGTTCCCTCTTCATGGGGACAACTTCAGCCTGTGTAACCTGTTGTATAATGTCCTCTGTGGCTCTGGAGGAGCTTTGACTAGCTAAGAAAATACTATGGTGAGTCCAAAACGGAGGAAGCTATCCACTTTTATTTAAACATCCATCTGTTGGTATATAAGCTACTCCACAAAAGCAGCATGGATTGCAGAAAAATTTGATGGAATCTGATGGGATAAATATATACATTTATATGAACTTATGAACTTACTAAGTTAATGGTTTGCTAACTGACAGTTTGCCCTCTTTAATAGCTCTTTATGGTATGAATGTACAGTCCAGGGAGGATTAAATAGCCCAGAACAGAAAAAAAACAGAGAAAAGCTTGTGACTGACTGGGGCTAGCATGTTTCCAGCTTGCTTGCATGTTAGGCAGGTAGCCCACAATTCAAGCAATGCCCATCATCTGACGGTGCACGGGTGAACTTTGCCGAGCCACTTTCTGGTGCGACTGAGCCTTTTAAAAGAGACTGTGAAACTGCATCGTGGGAACTGTAGGATCCAGCATGTTTGGAGCCATATTAGAGAGTAAAATTGAGGATATTGCAGCTTGTGCTAGTGATTTTTATTATATATATATATATATATATATATATATATATATTGTGAGTCACCCAACTTTATAGAAATCCAAAGTGCATCTGATCCTTTATCATTGAAGTGTATCTCCTCATTTGTTAAAGTTTTGTTCGTGTGGTCTTGTCTGTTGCGGAGGGTTCCACCTGTGAACCTCCAAAGACTGCGTTTGGGGTTCTGAGAGTGTTTCTGTACTGAACACTTCAAAGGCCAGAGTGCAGATTGAATTTTCAAAAGACCTCACAGTGTCCCTCCATGACTTTTCCTGAATTCAGTTTTTCTGCACAGTTTTCCACAAAATCACACAAGAATAAATAGTAGTTCTTATTATCTTCCCCTTTTCAACTGATGGCTTTCTGGGCTTCAACTTACACTCGCAAAATCCATTGGCCTTTTAACTGAATAGCTCTTCTCTCTTTCTGTTGCCAAACCCCTGTCCCATCCTGTCCCTCCCTTGCTCCCCTCCTCTTAAGCCTCTTCTCCATCCTCCATTCTTCCCTCCTTTCTTTTCCCCCCCTGTCATTTTTTTTTTCTCTCCACAGGCCCTGGGACAAGCCAAGCCATGACAGGCACTCTAAACCCCCTGCATTAATGGAAGGAAATGGCATTCGATCCCTGTTTGATCTCCTAATCATTTCTGCTGAAATGATAATTAGTGCCCTTTCAATCCTCCCACAGAGGAGGAGAAAGGGGTGGGTCGAAGGGGGAGTGGGTAAATACATAAATAGAAAAAAAAATCCTCTTGCTTTTTAGACCCCAAATGACATCTCTGTCACCAAGTCAGGCATGTTCATGACCAACAAGTGCTTCCCTCCGTTGCAAATTTCTCATCCTTTACACACAGAGAAGGGTATATATACACACACACACACACACACATACACTCAGACACATAGAGACACAGTGCCTGGCGACTGCTGTCTGTGATTCTTTTCAGCTGACATAATCCTGATTGATTCGTTCAGCAGATAAAAACTGGGTCCACTTCTGCCCTTTTACTGGGGGGGCTGGAACATAATACGGCCTTTTATTCAGCAACAATGTAACATAATGGCGTTGGAATGTGCAGGGGAAAAAGGCCACATCTTAAATGCTTGTGACACACTGTGCTTTGAAAAAGCCTGTAGTCTAATGTAAAAGAGAGAGAGGGAAAGAGGGGAAAGAAAGAAAGAGAGAAAGAAATCATTAAGCTGCCAGATTACCCATGTGCCCTGGTGCTAACAAGGTCAGATGAAGGCTGTTGTTTCAGAGAACTTGTTTTCTTTCTTTCATTTCTGAGTGTGGCTATGTGTGCATTCCCAACTTTGTGTGTGTCTGTCACTCCGTAACTCTATGGTGCCTTCATGTTCACACAAATAAATCGAGGATTTGAGCTCTCCAGTTACCTAACCGTCACTACCGTCCATCCTTTTTTTGAAAAGGAATCTTTTGTTTGGGACGGCAGGAAGAGGTGAGGTCATCTCATCTCCACAGATTGCAGCCACTATTCACTTCATAACTCGCTTTTTTCTTTTGAAAATCTTTGTTCTTACATGAACTAACATCCTTCCTTCATTCTCTAAGATACGAACAAAGGCTAAAGGCCACGCCAGTGGATGTTTGTATTAGTGTCCTCAGCTGTACTGTAGTCTGAGTCAGTCTGCTGTAAGGCACTGTACTGGAACGTGAACGTGTACTGTACACTCTGACAAACTGAGTTTGTCTTTTCCATCAGGGCTTGTATGCTTTGGAAAAACCTACCAGAGGAATACAGACAGCTACAGCTGCCTTTTATATCTCTCTTTACAGACTTTCTTTAATGTGATTATCCGTTGTTAAATGTGTTTCAACTTACAGTACAGTCCTTACACAGTTTTTTTTTTTTAAGTGGTTTGTATGTCTTTCTTGCATTACAGTTCTGTAATGTCTACTTCCTTTCCTAATAGCTGTCTTTAAAAGAATTGTAAATATAATTCATTTGTTATTGTACTGCTATTACTATTACTACAAGAAAGAAGAAGAAGAAAAGGTAGAATCTGTTGATTTATTTATTCAATGGGAAGATTACCTCGCTTGATAGAGTACAGTACATACCCCTGTTTAAAACCCCAAAATGCATGATGATTCTTTTTTTTTTTTAGAGACATGTTGATATTTTAACCCAACAAAGAGTTTATATCACAGGACAACGATACACTGTGTAGTATGTAATCCCTATCATGACCTTCAGAGTTCAAATTCTTTCAGATCCTTGAAACCAACCAATCTTAACACACACATTGTTTCCTTTGCTGGGCCTTGTAAATGTCTTGGCCATGTCTTGCATTTGAAGTGAAGCACCAATAAACTACCCAACAGGAGACAGCGGACAGCCTTCCTGCGAGTCACTTGTATTAATTGTAGGCGCTAATCTGCAAGCCACGGCCCTCCCAGGAGCGTACAGTGTTATCCGCACCAGCACGGTGGTGGCGACATATCTGGTTACTAATTCAGTGTGGCATGAAGCCAGCTGGGAGATGGGAAGGAAGAAAGAGTCTGTTGATCGGCCATTGAAATGTGTCCCCAAACCCATCCATTTGACTGAGAGAGAGGAAGAAGAAGACAGACAAAGGGGGAGTGATGACACAGTATGGAGGATGTAGATCACAGATGGAGGAGAAAATGAACTAGAGAAACAGCAGCAAATAGGGCAATATTATATAGGGCAATATGTATATATAGGGCAACAGTACAGTGTGTTGCCCTGCTAAAGTCTATAATATTCATAAAGACAGATACAGACAGGGAGATAGAGAGAAAGATGAGAAGAGTTATGAATCAAAACCTTAAAGAATGAAGCCAAAATATCAGACCCTCCATTAAAATTTAAAGACATGTCCATGTCTTCCATCTTCTGGAAACTCTTTCTTGAACACAGGTGCAACCAATGCGACTCCCACAGTTTGCCTGAAAAGGCCCAACTATGTCATCAGTTTCTCCTAAGTAGAGTTTTAGTTTGCCAAGATGATCACAGACATTTCCAATAACCAAATTAAGATCAAAATGTGAATTCTACATTTTGGCAAGAAAATAGAGCAATATAGTCTAATGGTTGTTACAAAACAAATCTGTGGCTTCACTACAAAGATATCGTTTGACAGTAAATATTTGTTCAACTGGAATGAAAGGGCTGAGTCAGCAGTCCAAAGTATCAAACAGACAGAGACCGGGACAGAACGGCAGAAAAAAAGAGAGATAAAAGATGCAGATTCTAAAGACAAAAATAAGTCAGGTCTCTTCAGTGGGAGATTAACAAGACAGACAGACAGAGAGGAGAGCAATGACAACCCAGTCCCAGCTATCACAGCTATCATTTATAATCACAGAGAAACCTGTCGCTGTTTCCCGTGGTGGGGTGTTGGGGAGGGAGGAAGGTGGGGGGGGCACAGGAGTTCTCCCGAGCTTCCAAATGTTACAGATAAATAAATGACAGCAGTTTAGGACGTGAGGATGAAGGAGGCTCTGAAGGCTGGGGGGGGGGGGGGGGTTTGAGTCGACAGGGAGGAAGAGGAGGAGGAAGAGGAGATATGGGCTCTGTGAGCAACTGTAACATGGGCATCAATTAAGTATATCAAGGTATGGGAGCTTGCCATATGTTAGAGCTTTAAGGCAAGAAATGTCGAGATTAATGGAAGCTGGAAAAGATACTGATTACCTCTCATTGACTGTATGTAGAATTTCTTACAGCAGCTTTCACCTAATGTTAAGAGTCTAATGTTTGCTTTCAGTTTTTATCATTTTAAAGTATCAGTGATCAATGATCAAGTAATAAATAATCTGACATGGATTCGAGGGCCCTTTTGAAAAGCCGTGTTTTAGATATGAAGCAGCTTCTAAGTTTAGAGGTCGATTACCAAGTGAATTGTGTGTTCACAGTTACTGAGGAGTAGAACGGAAAATTGTGCATGAATCAGTGAATGAGTAAGAGCTACTAAAACTGGATTTTCAAACAGCAAAACAAGCGATTGCACGTTAACCCTAAGGTATGTTTAGGACTTTGCAGCCCTTACTGTACATAGAATACATGGAAGTAAGAGATGCATCATCATCTAATCTCGTGGCCTCGCCTTACAGAGTGGCCCTATGTAAAAATCTAATTTACAGATTTTCTTTTAGTTTATATTGTGCTCACATTGTGCACAGTTTTAAATAGTTATATCATTTAAATAGCTTTTTCAAAATTGCCTCAAAGTAATTGGGGCTAGTATTATTCCAGTAGATAAATACTTCTGGTTGATTCCTGGATATAATCTTGCAAATCTGAATCCTGATAGCCTTGCATGCATCAGAGGACCCTTATTTATTCTGTAGTCCTTCATGAACGAGAACTTCACATCCTCTTAATGATAAATGAAAAATACATTTATAAATTAATTCAAATGTAGTGTAAATAGATTACATTTTTTAAAAAAGTAGTTATAGATGATATAATACAATAAAATATATCCAGGTTTAATGTTTAGTTAAGCTTCAAATTGGCATTCTCGTTTCTTATTTCTTTTTTCTTTTGGGTAGATACATTAAAATGCACAGACTTTACAATAGTTTAGCATTGCTAATAACCCATGTATTTTCTGCTTCTCATCTCCCTTTTTTTTTTTTCTCCCAAACTCCCCAAACACACACTTCAGCATCACCACTTCAGTATTTCTGTGATGTAAAGAGAGAAAAAAGGCAGAGAAAGTGAGAAATAAAAATGTGGAGCACCTGGCTTCTTTTTAACGTGGTTTCACAGGCTTTCAGTGGTCTCTGATGATTCAACAGTTGCTGCTACAAACATCTGCTGCCTGCTCTTAGCAGATCTCAATTAAGACTCACACAGCCGTGCATGCCATACCTTATTTATGCTTCCGCTTTTTTTTTCCTCTTTTCTTTTTTTTTTTCATTTCTTCAGTATGTGAGACGAGTGAAAGAGGCCGAAAGGTCTGACAACCCCACTCAAAGAAGACATTATGAGGTGGAAAGATAGAGACATTAAGAGAAGGTTGGAGGTGCTGGCAAGAGATTTCAAAAAGAGGAGTTCTTGCCAACATTGGCAGCACTTTTAAGAAAATAAGAGCAAGCAAAAAAAAAAAAAAAAAAAAGCCGCAACCACAACAAACGTCGACAAGCAGCAGCCTAAAGCCCTCCCTCCCTTCAGAGAGAGCCAGGCTATGTGAATTAGCATTTGTCTCTTTCCTCTGTCTTTTTTTTTTTTTTTTTTTTTTGAAAATGCACCCAAAGAAAGAGACGAAGAAGAAGTGAGTGTTGATATGATTATGTAAATGTAAACAGGATTTCCTGCCGACTGGAAGCCGTTTTTCTCTCTCTCTCTCTCTGACCCGTTCTCCTTGCAAATCTTCCATTTAAGACGAATTCCCCCGGGGAGGCCGCTCCGCCGTTACTTAACGGGATAATTATGATATACGAAACCTTTCCAAGATCAGTCCCCCACCCCACACCCCTCTGCGTCTTTGCCTTCTCTCTGAATCTCTCACTCTCTTTCTATTTCTCCCTCTCGATGTCTCTCACTCTCTGTCATTTCCTCTCAGGCCTTTCCTCTGCCTTCTGTCTGTCCTCTCTATGAGCGGGCTCAATGACCATGAACTTTGGTTGGACTCATACTGTAAGGGGTTTTTGAAGGCCAGTATTGAGACCACTAATTGCGGTTCAAAGCTGTCAACACTGAATGACTGCTGCAATGAATATGTTTGAAATATGATCATTTTAAGGCTGAACATTTTCCACAAGAATTTCATGTTTTTTTGTCACTGCAAAAGCGACACTGAAACAGCACACAGTCCATTATCAGCCTCTGAAATACATCAGAAATCCAAAGACATGAAATCATTTTGGCTCTTTAAGACAAAGCATCACATTTACACAATGGCATTATTATTACTTTTAAATGAAAATGATAAATGTATAAATAAACAAACAAACAAAAACAATAAGGAGTAATTAATGTGCTTGGAAATTTAATTGCCATGATGTATTTTTCAGACCTCTTCTGTAGATCTGGTAAAGAATTAAGCTTCAATTATTATCAGAATTGGCTGATGTGTGATTTATTCAAATGTCAGCTTTTTTAACTTTTATATCAGCAAAACAACATAACTGCCAATCTCTATTTGAAGGCCCTGTCAAATGCTTAAAAATACTTTTTTTTATTAAATCTTGCTAAAAACAAGTCAGGTACACTGATGGATTCTTTTCACAACACACAGAGGAAATATCTGCTTTTTCCCTTCCTGAGAGGCCTCAATGAGGTTAAAAATCTCTTTTGTGGCTAATTCTAGAAAAATTGAATATGCACTGGAAACAAGGGGTGTCGTCTGTCACTGTTAGTAGACTTTTTTATATGCTGTTGTCTGAAAATAAACGTTTTTTTTTAAGTAACGGTTAAAGCAGCAGCCTGCTGGTGAGTCACGCGGTCTTTACACTCCTGCTGTGCAACCAAACATAGTTCAAACCCGCAGAACTTTATCTTTAATTCTAGCTGCAATCCTGAAATTTTCAAAGATGCCAAATGTGTCAAACTGAATTTCAGGGAAAAGTGTATAAAATGATTCACCGCAAACCTGACATTTTCAATTAAAGAATGCATATACAACTACCGCTACCTAACGGGCAATTAAAAGGGGAAACCTGGAGGTCAAGAGGTTAAATAAATATTTTCAAGTCAGGTGTTATCCTGACTGAGTGTCAAAGCTTTATGGATTTTTACTGTTAATATTTCAGGCCTGTTCCACTCAGCTGTGAAAGTCTTCTTCTAGCAAATCCTCATCTCACTTGGACCTTAACACCATGACCTCACGATGGAAGAATTGAGCAGCAATCACATTATATTCCACATATTCCTCCGCTATCCCACTGTGTGGTGTGTCTGCATATGTGTGTGTGTGTGTGTAGTTGAGTGCTATCCATAATATACTGTGCTTACCCTTTGATCCCTCACAGCCAGGGAGTGTTTCTGGAACAAAACACAACCCCAAAAACACACACACTTTTGATATCAAGAATCGGAAATGCAAAAGAGCGAGCAGAAATCACGCTGCTCCAAACATTTCATAATGTAGACGTACAACTTAATTGCAATTCTGTGTGGTTGTTTGGTTCCTTATTTACTCCTACAACTTTGTTACAGAGCCACACGTCAAACTATTTACGCGCTGGTGTAAGCACTTACGGCTACGACTCTTTTCGCTTGACAACGGCCATAAACAGAGGAGCGAGAGATCAAAACTGTTCATCGGAGAGCATGACAGATGACAGATATGGCAAGAAATTTTCCATGATCTTCTGCGCACATGGGGGGTGGGGTGGGAGGACTTCAAGGGACGGAAAGAAATAAAAAGAGGGGCGGGAGAGGGGAGGGGGGAGGTGGGGGGGATAAAAATGAAAAAGAAAAGAAAATGAGAGGAAATCAAAGAAAGATTTCTTTCCACATGAGGTAGTGCAGCACCAGAAATGGCCAAGACAGAAACTTCCCACTTTCAATAACGTGTCTGATCAATTATTTATTGCCAAACAGTGTGTGTGTGGTGGGACGACGCTGCGCAGAATAGGCAGAACATTATTCTTCACATTGTGGACCAGACATTGGTCACAATCATTAGTTTGTGTGCTCTGCTAATTGGGTGCTCATGAATTACACAGATGTAACCAAAGCTCAGCTTCTTGGCTCTTTGCTCTGACCTTGAGTGGGTGCAGACGTGACAGTTGACATCAAAAGTTTGTGATCGTACTTTACAGTACAGTGACATGTTTAACCCTTTGACGGTCTTTTCTAGTGTTTGATAGGAGCACATTTTGAGTTGTGGTGTCTTTAAAAATCGTGCCAGTTGTACCTAACTCAACCTGATTGAGTACTACAGGCCCAAAAAAAAATCCCAGATGCTTGTGTGCTTTTCTTTCAGGAAGTTTATCAGGAGAAAAATGTTTGGATATTTCATAGGTAATCACATTTTTTTTTGTCATGTAGTTTAGTTTCAGAGAGCTTACTGAACCGAATGATGTGCATGGAAACTCAATTTTGCCATGAAATACAAAGTTTTATTATTGTAAGATACTTTCAGTAAGATTAATCTAATGTTATTTCATTATATGTTTGATTAAGTTATTATAGCAAAATCATCTTTATGACATTTGTTAGATGTACCATTACGTTTGTGGCTTCTTCTTCTTATGGAGAACACTTTTATTTCTTACTTTACTAGACATAACTTGGCAATAGTTTGTAGAAAACCACAAGAAAAGGAATCACTGACAAAATAACTGCTGTACTGTTTGCACGCTGAACAGGTGAGCATGTCTGATCTAGTTCTACAAAGACTGCATTGCATATCATATGACTTTATTGTTGTTTTTATATGAGTATGACTTATATGACTAATAGCTAATTATTATTTTTATTTTATTTTAGTAAGTCATCTTTAAAAATGCTTAATATACATATGTTTAATTTCTGGAGTTTTACTTTCTTGCCATAAAAAGAGCCATGAATAATGTATGCAGATTGTTAAAAACTGAAAGTGTTTACTGTAAATGTACATCTCAACCATTTGGTAGAAGCTCATAATAATAATAATAATAATAATAATAATAATAATAATAATAATAATAATAATAATAATAATAATAATAATAATAATAAAAATAATACTAATAATACTAATACTAATAATAATAATAATAATAATAATAATAATAATAATAATAATAATAATAATAATAAAACAGTAGATAAAAACAATAATTGTGGCTTTTGTTGTTGCCCAAAGGAACTAAAGAATGCAAATTTCATTCTCTTTTCGTTTGTGTTTTGGATAAGACCATTAAGGGTTTAATCAAAGAAAGGGTAAAATCATCAGTATTTAAAGCCACCTATGATAAATGAAGGTGTGTGTGCTTAAAAGAAGAGCGATACTGCATTTCATATTGTACAAACATTACAATTATGAACTATTCTAAAGGACAAATGCATTGCAATCCACTTCTGACTTTAATGTGTAAAGAATGAATAATAAAGTTCCTCTCTCTGTGCTTCTCTGCCTCTTTGCTCCCTTTCCCTCCCTGAACCATTGTTTTGCTGCTGAAATCCATAACATTTCTTTTGTTCCCCTCCTTTCTGTAAGCCTGCTCTCTTATTTTCCCAAGGCCGAGAAACTTCAGACATGAGAACCCCTGATATAAAACCAGGGAAATTTACCTGGGATTAGCAGCCATTGACAAATAACCTTGGTGATAGATGCACAGTAGATTTGGTTCAAAGCTCTCCCGGCAGCCTCAAAAGAGATTAGTTCACTTCTTATCAGGTCAGCCGCGTCGCCTGGGAAATGTGTTTAAAGTCACATTGATTTATTGAAAGATTCCCCAATAAGAAGATATCTCTCGACTTAAGGAGTGTGTGTGTGTGTGTGTGTGTGTGTGTGTGTGTTCCTATGTGTGTCATGTGAACATGCGCCTCAAATAAATTACACTGCCTGTTCAAGCTTTAAAAAAAAAAAAGAAAAAAAAAAAGCTCACACAAAGACATTTTCAACAAACGAACGATGCGCTTCAAACTAAAAAAGCACTTCTAGATAACTAGTGTTGAATACTGCCACTGGAGAGAGATGTCCCCATTCTCTCTCTGCCTCTCTCGCCCACTCTCTCACTCTCTCTCTCCATTTACCCCATGCTGGTAGTGCTGCTGAAAACAGTGATTGTACAGTGGTGAGACACAGAGCAACGCTGACAAGGAGGTATAATAAGGCCTCTTTGTTCCCCAGAGAGAGAGAGGTAGAGAGACATGCAGATAGAGAGGGGGAGAAGAGGGAGAGAGAGGGAGCGGCTTTCATTTACACCATTACCTTCTTAAGCGTCATTATCAGGCCAAGGAGAGGAGGACTGTGGGAAAGCGGGCGGGGCGGCCGGTGAGGGAAATAACAGATCTGACATGTCGCTCACCAGGTCCATCTGAGGGATGACATTCTCAATTCTTCTCTCTTTCTCTCTCTCTCTCACACACACAGACACGTGCGCGCACACACATGCACATTCTTTTAAGTAAACCTCTGCTTCACTCATCCTGTGTTGCCTCTTTTCTGTCTCATCTCTTTTTTCACATGTCTGACTTTGATATTTTTCTCATGTCTCACCCCTGAAAAGAGACAAAAGTGATTTTGTCCTTTTTTGAATATGTACACTTGCGCATTACATCCATACGTAATTGTTGAAGGTCTCACTTTAAAACCATGGGCACTAAACTGCTGCCTTCACTCTTTTGGGAGGACTTTTCATAAGATTTGCTCCCATTCAGCCACATGAAGCATTAGTGAAGTTGGCCATTGATGGTGGACCATGAAGAGGTCAATATACTTCAACAGGAGTGCGTGCCATATGGTAAAACAGTGTCTGGAATTCCCTCCAAACTTCCTGACATCGGATTTCGGTGGTCTGACAATTTCTGCAACTTTCAGACGATTACACCTGCTTCACACAGGTGTGTTCAGGTGTCAAAGTAGGAAAGATATGAACTTTTCTCTCAAGTATTTTCTTTTCATTATTTACGCAACTACTTCTGCAACTTTTCATGTTTACAGCCAAGTACAACACCATAAAAGTCTTCCAGGAGAGAAACTGTTATCCCTGTTTTTAAATGATTATCACTTGGCCTTCTGTGATGGCAAACTTTTCACTCCACGATCCATTCAGAAGAGCTAAAAAGACTTTTTGACTAGTTCTTTGCACACATACTCCACACAAGTCCTGGCTCACAGTAGGAGTTCCTTCATCTCAAAAGTGATGTAAATGTTCTGTCTGGTTCCTCCACATTCAACTGGGAATACATTTCTTTAATGCCCTCACTTTGTGCACATGAGCGTTGTCATGTTGAGGCAGGAAACCGTCTACCACAAAAGTTGGCAGCAAAGTATTGTCTGACTTATAATTTCATGCTGCAGCATTAACATGTCCCTTCAACACAGAGCACAGACAGAGGTGTCCACATATTTTTTTGTTATATAGCATAACTTCCCATCCTGTTTCCTTCCTCTTTCTCTCTGTTTGTCTCCTGTGGATCTTTCCATTCCATCTTGTGCCATCTCTGTGTACATTTTCTCTCTTTCTGCCTCTCTCTTAAAAAAAAAAAAACCTCCCACCCGACATCTACATCTCTGCCTTCATCCACATACCTCCATCCCTCCTTTCTCTGTCTCTCTCTGTCAGTTTCCATGCTTCCTCCATGCCTTCGTCTATCTCTCCCGCTGTTTGCTTTTAACTCTTGAGGTCATCCGGGACCCCTGGGCAGCTATCCCAGAATGCCGAGCCGGCTCACGTCCTGCAGAGTTGCCTTCTGGACAGAGCAGACAACCGAGCCAGGACTCGATCGGTGCTCGGACTCAACCATGCATTCAGCCACAGCTACACCCAGAAAAAAAAAGGGCTCTTCAAAGGTTCTTCGGTTAAGGTTGTGGTTCTATACCGAACGGTGATAACTAAAGCAAACCCCCTGATTGTGAAATGTATTACATTTGGAACTGTTACATCAATAAGTCATTACCACCTTCATTTGTAGATATTAGTGTAATTACCGCAAACAAATAAGCAAGAAGACTGGCAGCTTCTTCTGGCATCTACAACACATTTTACATTGTGTGCCATACTGCTTTACGGCACAATAAGAGACTTCTTTAAAACACAAAATAGTGGAAAAAGGGGCTGCTCTTCCATTTCAAAATAAGATAAAGTTGTCAATGTTGTAGTATTTACTCTACTACATTTATTTGAAAGTTAGTACTCTACTGAAAACCAGTGGCTACTGCATTCAAAGTAAAAGTAATAAACTTATAACCAGCACATTATGTTTAAAGTATCAATCTGATCTATTGACATGAAGCAATGCTGGTAAAAATTTTAGCTGCTTTATATAATGCTGAGTATATTAATCATCATATTTTAGAGGATAATAATATGTTCTACATTTGAAATCTAAACCTGCAGCATAACATAGCTGTCAGAATAAATGTAGTGGTGTAGGTCAGATACAGAACAAGTAGTTCAAAACTGCACTTAAGAGCAGTACTTGAGTAAATGTACTTAGACACTTAACAGTAATAATAATGATATATAGTAATGCAACACACATTTTGCATATTCAGTACATTTTACTGGAATTCTACTGCTTATATTTAATATTTAAAGGATCTGAGTATTATACCTCTAACACCACTTGCATGGAAATAGCCCTGGCATCAGCTAGAGGCTTTTAGTCATCAAGACTGAAGTTCATTTTTTAAACTATTTATTCTAATTTCCTCACAAACATTTGGATGAGAGTTGTTGAATGGTAAAAAAATAAACATAACTAGGGTGATATGAGGGTTAGACAGACTTGCTAAAGGAAAGGCTCCAACTAAAAAAAAAAACATCACAAGCCAAACACAATAAAAAAAAAAAATGAAAATGAATTTCACCAAAAGCAAATACAACTGCCTTTTCTTGTCTGTTGGACATACAGATGTTTAAAGTTTAATATCACAACCCCCTTGTCCAATAATCACCTCCTCCTTTCTAAACACCTGCTCTCATGAAGAGCAGGACTCCGCAAACTTCACTTACACCTATGTGAAACACTGAAATTACAAGGTTGAGCACAATGGCAGTAATGCATAAATCTGAAAAGCACAACACTGTTGACTTCCAGAGAAGTTAACACAAGGGCCCATGTCTCTATGTCGCCGCTCAAGTGGAAAGCTATAATTAGCGATGGAGTCGTTGCCTCAGTAGTTCAACTACGCACAAAAACATGCAACAACAACACGGTGCCTCCATGTGGTAATAATAAGATGACAGGGAATCAGCAGTCAGACATCGATGTTTGAATGCCCCCCCTCCAACCCCACCACAGACACACACACACACACACACACACCACCTCTTTCTCTGCAATGTGGCTGCAACAATGATCTCTTGTCCAAGTAAAAGGCCATGAGTGTATGCGTCTCTAAGTCCATGTGGGTGTGTGTGTGTGTGAGAGAGAGAGAGAGTGTGTGTGTGCATGTATTCATCTATAAGTGTCCACCCTGTGCAGATAAACAGGTGAGCCAGTGATCAATACATAACAGAAAGAGTCAAAAACAATATCGCAGCATCAGGGCCTGTGTCTATAAAATGCCTGTTTGTCTGGTAGGAGGGGAGAGGAAAAGTCAGAGAGAGAGAGAGAGAGAGAGAGAGAGAGAGAGAGAGAGAGAGAGAGAGAGAGAGAGAGAAAGAGAGAGGCTGGGCCTGTTTGACCAAAGATGGATAGAGAAATCAATCTGTGCATCTCTGCCTTCAAACAAATGAAACAGGTATGGAGACAAATAGGTGTTTCTTATGAACACATGCATATCTTACATGCACCTGCAAGGACTGCATGTCAGTTTGACACCTTAGCTTTAGTCATGGATTAAGATTTAGAAATGGATTTTACAAAACTAAGTAGAAAAAAAAAAAAAAAAGTCATGGTGTTTACCGTTCCCATGACGATGAAGGTTGCGTGACTTTAAGGAGGTATAAACCATGTTTCAAGTGATTGTCCATCATCTTTCCCTAACCAGACCTTGACCACAGCTCTGTCACACCATAAAACATCATTATTTTTTAACAGTGATTTGTATCGGTTTAGGAGAGCAGCATATTACGGTCCTATGGTTCTCTCTTGAGTGCATCACTATGGCTGCCAGATGGTGTAAACGTAACTATAGGTGTTTATGTTTGTTTTGTTTTTTTACACTGAATTTCTGTTGTTTAATTATGAGGGTGTCTTGGTTATTTAGAAACAGTGTCACCATCTTAAAGTTTGCCCACCAAAGAGTGTTTAAAATGCTCCCATTAGTACATATCTTGGTCACAATTCTTCTATAGACAAAATGTTTGTTAAAATAAAGCAAATATCAAAATTTTATAGATGTGAAAATTAACAGTTGTGTGTCTGCAAAATGATGTAATTGTCCAGAATCTTATTATACTGCTTTACTAGCTTGTTTTCACAGTATATTCTGCTGTATTTTTTTTATTCTTTTCCAAGTAATAAGTCGAATATCTTTCATGACCACCTTCCTGCTTTCTTCTAGCGCTACATGTTTGTGTTTCAGCCCCTTGTTGACATGCTTTTCTCTGAAACCTATCAGTCTGTGTGGCTGCCGGTTATCGCAGAGGGACAGCAATGAAGTCTGAGAGAGGACGATGAGCAAGATGGATAGAAACGGAGAGAGACGGTTGCATAGGTCTTAGAACAAAGTGCCTGTGTGTGCGCATCAAGGAGTGCCGGGCCAGCGTCAGTCGAGAGCCGCATCAAACGCACCCAGCTTTTGGACACAACGTTATCGACAGAATGTCAAGAACAACAGCAACTGACAAGGAGTGTGTGTGCGTGTGTGTGTGTGTGTGTATGTGTGTGGATCTGCACAGCTGGGTATGTGTGCAGCATGATTACAACGATGCATGTCGGTGTGTGTGTGTGTGTATGTTTCTCGTCAAAAACAAAGGGATCCAAATACACACTCGCACATAAGCATAAATATCACTGGCTGTCAGTCAACTCCAAACAATGCAGCTGTAATCTATGATAACATAAATACAAGCAGCTGCGGGAAGCCTGAGTAACTGCCACAGGAAAGAGCACGGATTGAACCTGGTCTTATTTTGACCATTAACAGCAGCTTCACTAAATCTGCACTCGGAAACTGAAATTCGAGTAAAGTTCAGGGGCTGAGAAAAGAGGTTGCCGGTTGAATTCCAGCTCGCCTCGTGTCTCGTTTTGGTTTGAGCTGATTAGTGTCGGTGGCCTGGGAGAGTGCCGGACACGTAAACACTGTGAGGACTCCAAATCCCAGAGGTCTGTGCTCTGCTCCGAGTCTAACAGGGTTCTGCCTCTCATCAATAATCCCAGTTGTCAGACCTCCCTGTCGACATGGAGCAGATCTACATGTATACCCCCCTTCACCCTTCCTCTCCCACACACACACATACACTCAGGCTTTGATCTCTCCCCAGTGGATATATTCTATTTCCTATTTCCGTCATCACCTGGTTCTGATTTAGAGGTCAGGAGAGGGAGTGCCGGATCAAGCCGGGCTAAATAGCTGTCACTCACATCATCAGCACTGCTAACTATCCACCATTCTGCTGCTGAAGTTTCTTTTAAACACTTCCTTTTTTCTTTTCCTTCGGCTCCTTTTTGAATGTGTCCTTTCTGATAAAAAAAAAAAAAAAAAAAAGTGGCAATTGTTCAACAAATGTTAAGCCCTGCTCATAATCCACAGGCTACACACTTGTGGCCACAAATGCTCTCTTTCTCAATAAATGGCTTTAAGGAAACAATCATTCGGTGTATAACAAACCATGCTGCGAGGGGACATTTCTCAATGCTTTTCCAAGGAGAGAGAAAAATAAAAGCTTTAATATACAGTATTACTGAAGCAGCCACAGTGTCTGATTCTGACCTCTAGATGGTGCTGATCTTTTAGATGTGTGACTCTCAGATGTGTGTGCGGATCCGCACATAAGCACTGGTGTGACAGACAGAGCAAGGGACTCGTGTGTGCAAACAACCTGTGTGTGTTGTCGTATTGCATTTTGTGCTCGGAGCCATGTGTGCATAAGAATGTGGACATGTGTGTGTAAGAGTCATCCTGTGTCTGCGTTTGTGTATGTGGGAGTATTTCTTTTTTTTTTTTTTTTACTTTTTTTTCACAAGACAATAAAAACATTAATTTGCCCTGAAATCATTTCTGACGTAAATGTAGAGCGGTGCCCATTGGAACCCAGTAATGAAGCATGCGGCATCTCGCCGGCTCCTAATTTGACTAGTTAAATGACTCCATTACGTGTCTAACAGACAGAGGCAAATCATTTCTGGTCAGTTGAGGCTCACTTACCCGCATCCTGGTGTTGGGGAAATGTCTATGTCTCTGACTGACTGACTGACTGACTGGCTGGCTGGATCTGGCTCATTCTCTCTGCTTCTGCCTTTTTTTAGTCTTTTGATTGGTCTTTTCTAAAACGTTTAGAATGCATGTGAGGAGGCCAGAAAATATGCTTCGGTATAAAAACTGTATTTTCTTTATTTTTTTGCATCCTTGTATGCATTATTTGTTCGATTTATCATCAGTATGGAGATAGTCAAATCAAAGATTTGAATTTATCAAAGCTCAGGGAGAAAAAGAAGAGAGAAAAAAAATATGTTGGTGTTTTCACATTTGCTGTGCATCAAATTCTATTTTTTGATACCAATTTGTGTAATCATATCTTTGTCAGCGGCGTTATTTGGCTTCTGACAGAGAGACAGATATGGTGAGAGAGAGAGGGAGAGAGGATTAAAATATATTGAATTATTAAAAGGACTACCTGCTGTCCATCACTGTCACTTAACACATGTAGAATGTGAAGTGCCATCCCAGCAGCCACTGGGTGGACATCTGTTACCACACACACACACACACACACACACACACAAAGGTAAAAAAAAAAAAACAAAAACATACACACACACACACTCATGAACAGAATGACATCCCAAATTTCTACGTTCAAAGAGAAAAATAATTCATTTGTTTATTGCTGCTGAAAGCAATGACAGTGACACACACATTCCCATGTACATGCACACACACGCAGTGCACATCACCTGCCATCTTTACTCATTTCCCCTGAGACTGTAATACTCAGAGTTGGACTTGTCTGTACTTGTCAAAACGAACACGCATTTCTTTCCTTTTCTTTCTTTCTTTCTTTCTTGCTTTTCTTTTTTTTTTTTTTTTCATCTCCACAGTTGAGCAGGGTTACTAAAAACTTTCACTTCCTCAGCCCTTAAACATCATCCCGACCCTCACAGCACTGATTACAGACCTAACATGACAACCAGTCCGAGGGAAATTATCAAAGCTTTCCAAAACAGGCCCTTACAAATTCCTGAATTTCACAACTGTTTTCATTTTGGCGGTTTTGAATTTTGATGCATAATTAATGCGGCACATTCACAATAAAAAAAGCATAACAGTTGTTGCGATATTCATATGGACATGCATTTTTTATATTGAACTTAAGGGGGAAATTTTAATGCCAAAATTTGCTTCTAGTAAAACATGATAAATTCATAGATGTGCAAACGAAGCACATGATGAGCATTAACAATGGAAACAATGTAGACCAAACAGAATGAGCAGAGAGATTCACTTTATCATTTTGAAACTACTGTGTATCTTCACTTTACAATAAGAGACAGACAGGTATAGCAACACACACACACACACACACATGCACATACACACATACGCTGTCAGATTAGCAGTGTCCACTCTGGTACAATCTTCTATCACACTATGTACTGTACTAAGACATAAGACGTACACTGATTAGCTCTGGAAACATTCAACCTTATGAACCCTGGACTTGCAGCTTGGCACGTGCATGCATGTCTGGTGGTGCGTGTATGTGTGTGTGTGTGTGTTCCACGAAGCCTGACACGATGTCCTGCTGATTCTTCTGTTGGAAGCGATGGGGTGATGAGTGACATGCCTGCATCACTGATAGCAGTCTGTCTGAATAGATTCACGCCAAAGGGGCTGGTGTGTGTGTCTGTGTGTGTGTGTGTGTGTGTTTAGGAAGTTGTATTATATTGTATGTGTGTGTGTGGGTCAATTAAACAAAAAAAATGCTTTGAAGTTACTCATCTACACTCGCATAGACTCTCCTTCCAATCACATCTTCGTCTTCCCCCATTTGATTTTCTCTCTCGTTCTCTCTGCCTCCTCCCCCCCAGGCACACTGTGTGTCAATAATGCTACCAGCTGCTCCACTGCTGCTGTGAGTGTGTGTGTGTGTGTGTGTGTGCAAGAGAGAGTGTGTGTATGTGTGTGTGTGTGTGAGAGAGAGAGAGAGAGAGACAGAGGGGCAGAGAGAGAGAGAGAGGCCTAAGTCTGGTGGACATAAAGGGCTTAATGTGATAGGTAATTATGTAGTCTGATCTCACATACAGGATTTAAGAGCTAACTATACCAGCCGTCTCCTGGAGACACACACGGTGATGTCTATAAATAACTGTGTCATATGACAGTAACATAGACAGATAGATGGCTACATAGATTGATAGATACATGGGTAGATACAGGCCTATTAGTTTACTCTGAGCTCTAATACGTTATGATGCCTGTAAAGCATGGCTTACTGACAAAAAAGTCTGTAGTCAGTAAAGTATAAATAACGTGACATCATACTGCAACTATGTAACATTTATTTTCATTACCGATTCATTTGCTGATTCATTTTTATTTTTATGAATGGCTTAGTGTACAAAATCTCAGAAAATTGTCAGAATAAAATGTAAATTTCCAATTTCCAACGGTTGCATCCAGTTACTTTTTTTTTTTTTTTTTGGACAACTAAAAACTAAAAGACATTTAATTTACAGTGATAAAAGAAGAGAAAAGAAGCAATGCATTTCAATAAGTATTTGTGACTGATAAATCACTTAAAAAATCATTATTTATCAAAAATCTATATATCACATAATTTCACACATGGTTTGAACACTTAATTCCTGAAAAGTTTGGGTTTTTGGGTTTAAAAAGGTAAAAAAAAAACAAAAAAAAAACTCCATGGTGTGATGCCATGAATATTACTATTAAATGAATTCTAGAGGAAAAAAAAAACATAAAACTTTGCCATGTGGGAGTTTTAATTTTTGATGTTCAATATGTTACATCAGCACTCAGCGAAAGTGCCTAAATAAGATTATGTACTTTTTTCTCTGCAGTACCCTTTTGTTACTTGTATATCAAATGGAGTGAAAAGGGAATGAAAAAAACATTTACCACTGACTGAAACTAAAGATAATGAAGGAAAATAAATTTTACTCATGATTGAAAATGAAGGCAACCCACATTTTTTCCCCTTAGCTATCCATAAAGTCTCTGTCCAACACGTCACTTGTCTCAGATGCGGGTTCTGCTCACATATAAATATGAAAGTATACGAATATGAAATATGAAAGCAATCACTGCAGGGGGGCTTTAAAGGTGGAGAAAAAGAGACTGACTTTATGAAGTCAAGCCGGGGTTTATTTCTTTTAGTTTTATCTCTTTACCCCGTCATGACACCCATCCTCACTTCCTTTTGCCCCCCCACCCCCCTCCGGCGCCCTCCTCCAGTCCTCCCACTTCCTCTTCCTCCCTCCTCCTCCTATTGCAACGCCGGGGCGCTCCTGTCATTTGTGTGACTGTTGATCCTTGCAAAGAGGACAGATCAAATATTTCTCCTCCAGTGTACGAGGCTTTCCACTGGGGCCTCGCAGATATGATGATTGGGGCTGACGGACGGACGGGGGCCCCGGGTTTTGAAGTCTCTAACAGACAGCGGTGGCTTTGATAGCCCCCGCTCCTCTCGCACTGGATCACCAAAGACATAAGGCGAAAAGAGAGGAGAAGGAGGGGGGGGGGTTAAGGAGAGGAGGGTGCGAAAGAGAGCGAGAGTGAGCGGGGAACAAAAGCATCTGTAGAGTGGTCAGGGCTGGCGGCGGCAGCAGCAGCAGCCGTCAGAGGCTTTTTGAAGTTTACACACTGCCCTCCCCTCCACTTCTTTTCCTCTTTTCTCCCCTTCCACTCCTTCCTTCCCCGAAAGCCTTCTGCTTCCCTTGTCCTTGAATGCCTCGCTATTGCTTTTCCTCTATCTTTTACCCTTTGGTCATTCCCCAGGGCTGCACGCTAGATGGTGCGACTCAAGCAAACGGCAGCTTGGTTTGTCTCTCCCGCTTCCATCCCCTGGAGATTCCCAAAACCCATGTCATCACAGTCATTAACTATCATCAACTTGGTTTAAAGTGTTTCCCGTTGAGTACAGACGGCCAGGCGAGCTTCTGTCTAACATTTGTTACTCTGATGAAAACCCACAAATCAGCGTGAGTAATCAATCAACGCAAGTACATACAAGCCAGAAGATCATTTTTAACCTCTTTGACCCCACTGACACGCCAGTGGGTTGGGTTTAAAATTTTAAACTCAGGTCAAGTCCATTTTTATCACAAATATCACAAATTACAAATTGACCTCAGGTCTCAGCAGAGATGTTAAAGTTTCCAGATGACATTTTGGGGATTTTTTTTATAAAGCAATGGTGGAATGGTAAAGCCATAAAAAAGATGGAGTTTTGGGTTTGAATATTTCACTCAGTGTAAACATCATGTGGCTTCAAAGAAGAGCTGGAATAAGCTGACACAGATATGTGTCAAACAAGGTGGAAAAGGCAGATTTTACCAACATTAAAACATCCGTAACTTGGACTGAGCAGCAGCCACTATGTCCAATCACGACCAGCACAGGATAATGCGAAATGCTCAACTTAGACTATGCTCCAAAGAAAAACAACCGCATTACTTGCTTGTTAAAGTGGTTAAACATAAGCTATGTTTACTTTCAGCTGACAGCGCCCCCTAGTGGCCATGTGAATAATGACTTTTGACTCTATAAAGATGGAAGTGGCATGATGTCATACAACCTCAAAATCTTCACCTCTTAATCCTCAGTGGGAGTTGGGTGGATGGATTTTTTTTTTCTTTTTTTACCACAATCGTTAACAAAATGGATATTCTTTTAACTGTGACTATGAAGGTTACCATTACCTTACTTTCCTTTTAACCCAAACCACAATCTTTCCGCAACATTTCCAAGCAGTTATTTAAACCCTAACCACGATCTTTCCCTTACCCACACCAGGTACTTTTTGTGTCTTAATTTAACCAACTTAACTATAGTGGTGGCAGATCAGGAAAAAAAAAGTAGAAGGCACTGACAAACAATGTTGTCTTCCCCATTTGGTCTAAAATGGCAAAAAGCTATTATGGGACATTTTTAAAGACAATGACAAATTACCTCTTTTGCCATTTAGTTTGGAGGACTTGTTGCCTACACACTGTGTAACAGTGGTACATGTAAGATAGAGTAATAAAGCCTGCAAAATGACACAGTTATGTCAGTTATGCAACAATATCTATGGTTTTTAAGGCTTTTAAACTAGCTAACATTAGCTACCATATGCTACTAGTCATACCAGACCAAGTAAGGCTGTAACTACAAAACTCCTGAGTGAAATGTATTGAGTAAGGATGTGATTAGGTGCTTTTTATTTGTAATGTGTATTGTGTTATTTCTAGTTTCAAAAGTTAGCTTCAATTCTGGCTTTAGAGCTACTTCAGGGGAACTACTATGTGAGCAGCAGACACAGTGTGTGAGGACATTTCTGACTCAGTTTACAAGCTTTTTTAAATTAAAGTGAGTGACTGTTTTTTCCCCATTTGTTCTCTGCTTTCTGTACATTACAATGTGTACAGTGATACTGGCTGACACCCGACAGATGGCTTTTGTCGAGCCCGGAGAGCAAGAGTTAACCCAATCCTCTGCTCACCCTCCCTCCATCCCTCTCTTTTTAAATGTCTCCCATATAAACAGATTTTGTTGCTGCTTAAAGTGGGCTCAAAATTAAAGCGTATCGTTTTACACACATATTGCATGCATATTACGGAGCCCCAGCTGGTGGCAGGCTGCTCTTAAGAGCCATATGATTAAGTTAGAGGTTGGGGTATCCGATAAGATTCAAGCTCTCTGCCTCTCTCTCTCTATCTCGCTGCCTATTTTACTGCAAACTTATTAAATGGAGGAAACGACATTATTTTTTTCTGAGTGTATGTGTAATTATTGTCACACACCTGTGACTCCCTGCCATCCACGACAGGGAAGAAGAGAAGGGAAGGAGGGATGATGAGGAGGGAGGGGGTGGAATGAGGAGAAATGTCGTTGGGAGCAGCGGGAGTCCTCGTTTCAGAAAAAAGGGAGGAGGATAAAGAGGAGAGGGAAAACAAGAGAGCTTGTTAATCAGGCGCTTTCTGTCACTGGCTGAACACTGATATCCTAATGATTCACGCCGAGATAGTGACATCACAAGGGAGAGTGACGGAGAGACGTAGAGAGGGGGAAAACGAGAGGGAGAAGTGGCTGCAAATGAAGGAAGAGGAGATGACAGAACCAAAAATGGACAACTTAGTTTTGCACAGACAAGACGACAGCAAGCATGAAATATCAAAAAAAACAAGGCAGAAACTGGGAAATGTCCCTCTGAATCTGTTGCTGAGCTCCTCACAAACAGGCGCTTGTTTAATTTGAACAGAATGTTTCTCAAGGAACGCTGTTGTGAAAGTTTTCCAGCCAAGTTTCAATCTGTAATTTTTTTTCTCTCCGTCTCTCTCTCTCTCTCTCTCTTTCTCTCTCTCTCTCTCTAATTTGCTGTTTTTCTCAGACCACCCCGTTGAAGGCAACAACATGTGATATGATCCTCAGAAGACAAAGGAAATTACCTATTAAGCGGGAGAGATGATCTTCCTTTAGCCGCGCTCCAAAAAAGTGACTCATGATGTTGTAATTGTTTACCTTTGACTCGGCCCATAAGTCTCTCCTCCCATCTCTCTCTCTCTCTATGTTCGGATGTAACATAATATTTTGCGGTGCTGCTTTCAGAAGCCCTGCTCTCACTCTCCTGTTTTTTTTTTTTTTTCTGTATCTTTTCTAACAGGACAGATGTCATCGCCCCAAACAGTCTGAGTCATTGTACGCCTCCACACCCCTGAGTAACCCAAGGACATCAGGGAAGGGAGGACTGTAATTTTACATTTTAGACATTTAGCTGATGCTCTTAGTCATGGCAACTTGACCAGGGTTCAGTGTCTTGCTCAAGGACACATGGACGGAACCAGTAATGTAATGAAATGAATCAAGCGGAAGGTTGTGTGTGTGACCTCCGGTTATTATTCATCATAAGGAAAATACAATCGTGAAAGAAAAAATAATCATTTCAGATAAAAAAAGCCCTTAAAACATGCTAACACATGTCACTTTGATGCATTATTGATTTTGCTCAAGAAGATTTATCTCATTCTAAACAGGTGCTAAACTCTATCCTGCACAGAAAACAGTGCTGTCATGAAGTTATGAACCTGTGACCTCTGCAGTGATATATCTATCTTATCTGTCTTGCATCTTTTAGTATTTCACTTGAGCTGCTTGATAGCACAGCTTTCACCGCAGATATTCAGGAACTTGCTTTTTGATGTTTCCAGTTAGCTGGGGGAGTTCGACAGGACTCAAAAGCTTGTCTGTGCCAGTGCAGTTTCCCCCACATCGAGCAGATCTGAAAGGGGAAAAAGGCTGGAAATAGCATCGCTGAGCGAGCGGGCTTCTTGTGCTTTTTTTGGGTGTAATGTTTTAATAGAAAGCAGATGGTTACAGATGCAGGGGCCGAGCGCCGATGGTGACACATCTTTAATATTTTAGAGTGGTCTTTGCTGTAAATGTTGCAGCAGCTGTTTCCCAATGCTGTAAATTCACAGCGTTTTTTAATTCTTTTTTTTTTTTTTTCTTTTGTGTGTTTGTGCGTGTGCGTGTGTGTGTGTGTGTGTATGTGTGACTGACAGCTATTGGATTTAGTGTAAATTACAGAAATGAATATGGAAAAGTGATGTGGAAGTGTTTGTGTGTGTGTGTGTGTGTGTGTGTTAAAGTGTGTATGCACCCCGACTGTTTGCTGCTAAATCAATTCCTCCTCATTCTGATACCTGCTGATTATTCTCTTATTTTAGTTTGTTTGAGTCAGCTCACACACCGTTGCCTTGTGAGTATGGATACTGATATTCAAATGTAAAGTGATACTAAAATAATGAGGGAATGAAAGAGCAAGAGAAAGGTTGATAAAAAGATAAATATATTTTGTATTGTGTTTGCTTTGCGGCCGTTGGTTTAGTTTTAATGTCAGCGGCGAGGAGAGAGGGGTTTCTGCCGATGCTTTTGAGTCGAGGTGATTGTCATCAATTCGCGCCTTGGCATTTAAACCACCTTCTTCAAATATGAGTATTTGAAATGCAAATACAGCTGCGTATGCCCAGACAAATTAAAAGACACACACAGGAGTGGGAAAAAAAAAAAACACTTTTGAAGTCGTAACTTTTTACTGGTTTTTATCATCGGAGTAGTTTGCACTGTCAAACACTACCTTCTCTTTTCTCTTTCCGGGAGGAGCGGCAACGCAAGCAGATAATGCGACTCACAGCAAAAAAATACAAAAAAAAACAGCATAATACTAACTGATTATATATTTATTTGTGGTTTTGTTCACCAGGCAGAGAGACAGAGAAAGACGGAGAGGTGCTGTTTTTATCTTGCCCTCGGCTCCACTGTTTGCGCCTCGCAGGGTGTATTCGATTAAGTGTTTTCTTTTTCTTTTTTTTTTCCCAAGACACAGTGAGAAAATATGATTCACATTTTTCCCCCTCTCTCCATCTCTCTGACGCTACAGTTATTTAAACATCAATAGCCATACGTCTTCTTTAGCACACACTCTTTCTCATATTGATATTTGTATATGATCATTACTTTTGGCCCTGCATGCTTTGTTATACTGCGTCAGCTTCAATAGGTTTAAGATCCAATACTGCAACCTCTGCATTCAAACCCCCCAAAAAACCAATAGACTAGTTTGACTCACTTTATTGTGTGTGAAGTGAATTTACTGTAAGAACACACCAGATATTGTATATTCAACACCTAAATTACTGAAAACAGAAAAAGGGTGAAATAGTGTGGAATTAGAGTATCTTCCTGCATTGTCTTTGCAAACTTTAATACTTAAAGGAAATGAGCAGACAACTCCCTCCCAAAAAAAAGCACTGCATTGTGCTCAAATTAACAGCCTGGAAGAAAGACGTGTTCTTCTAAAAGTTCAGGTAAGCTGACGGCACTCTTTCACAAAGAGGAGGAAAAAAGCAAAGAGGAAAAAAGAATGCAAAAAAAAAAAGAAAAAAAAAGTTGTGCCTGCTGCTTCACTTCTGATAAAGTTGCTGAATATTTGTTTTCTAAATGAACAAGGCAAGCTTTTTTTTTTTTTTTTTTTTTGCTTTTTGTCAGATGAGGAGGAGGAAGAGGAGGTAAAGGAATGAGGAAAGGGTGGGGGGGGGGGTGTTCAGTGACGGACGGATGGTGCTGATCACGGGATGGATTCATTAGCGACGGAGGAGAAGGACCCCCCTGCGCTCATCTTCATCTTCCTTCTCTTTCTCTATCTGCTGTACAGTCTGCTAATCAACATCAAACCCTGCAGCCTATTGACTGCTTCCAGTGGTCATCAGAGATGTGTATATATCTCTCTCTCTCTCTCTCTCTGTGTGTGTGTGTGTGTGTGTACAGTTTTACAGAAGCTCCTTTTTAGCACATTTTTTTTAATTATGATTTTGTACTTTTTTGTTTGAAAAAATACTACCAGTGATCCTTTACAATTTTTACAATATGTAAGAGGATCAGGCTAAGTTCATCACATAACCAGTGAGTAAGGAGCATGAAGAGTGTGTGTGTGTGTGTGAGAGTGTGTGAGTGTGTGTGAGGAAGAGGAGGAGGGGGGATACGATGAGGGGTGGTGGGGGATGACTACCTGCGGAGAGCCAGCATCCAAATGAGAACATAATAACAACATCAGAGAGCATGGAGAGGGATTGTCTGTGAGATGACAACAATATTAGAGAGAAGTCAGATAATTAAGAAATGCACTTAGTGTTTTGTCAAAAGTGGCCGTCACTGCCGAGATGGAGTTTAGCTTTGTGTGTGTGTGTGTGTGTGTGTGTGTGTGTGTGTGTGTGTGAACGCATGTTTTTACCCCGTGCTCCATACTGCAGATAATGAGGCTGGAGGGAAAAAAAAGAATAAGATGAAGGGAAAATGGAGGGGGGGAAAAACAATAAACAGTGAGAAAATCAATCAAATTATTTAAATGAAAAGTTGTGTTCTGTCCACACAAGGACGCCAAGTTCTTTTGGGCATTTCTGATGTGGCTGTCCAGTCAGAGAAAATGAGACACATCTTGGATGGGAAGCAAATAAGAGGGGTGGCAGAGGATGGGAGGGAAGAAGGGAAGGAGAAAAGGAGGGGTGGATAGAGGGGAGTTGGGGGGGGGGCACAGAAATAAACCCAACTCCCATCTGATGAGCAGCTTGTCCATAATACTGAATCCCCATCTCTTGCCAAGTCTGCTTCCTGATACAGAAACACGATAAGAGCAGATTTTTTGAAAAGATTCCCTTCTTGTTCATTTGTTCACCCCCCCCAACCCCCCACCTTCTCTTTTTGCTTTTTGAAAAAGGCCTGGAAGCCCTTCCAATCAGTGCCACGGATAATCAGGTGGCTGTTTTAGTTGCTCTGCACCCCCCAAGAAAAAGGCGATAGTAAAATTAAGGAACCGGGAAAAAAAATAAAGAAAAAGAGAAGAGATATGTATTCATCTCTTTTGCGGCCAGCAACTACAGGACAGATGATGCAGCCATCTTGAGATCGTTTGTCATCTGTCAGCCAGTGTTGACCTTGCAATGAATGCCGACCGTTGCACTGATATCATCTTTTACGGTGACAAAAAAAAAAAAAGATAAAGGTAGGTCAGTGGCTTGATACAATAGTTTTAAAAGGGTGTTTTTAACTGTCTTTAACTCCAGAAGCTGCCATGTGGGGGCTGCATCACTCTCAAATGCTTTGAGTATCAGAAAACAACAATGAGCATGCATTAAAAGCAGGTGGCATAAACTTGATGCCAAGTGGGGTTGATTGCCTGTTGCCCTGCTGCTAATAGATTGGCTAGTTTTGCTATGTGAATTGTCATCATTTGCTTATAGTTAGCAGTTAGCAGAAGTTGTATTTCTTCAGGAAAGGGCCCACTAGCCACAGGACATTGTTATGAACCAAACTGCGGGCAAAAATAATGGTGGATTTAATGTATGAGTAGTTCTCCAGGAAAAAATGGCTAACTGCTAGCTTGTCCAAGAAGGCGCTTTTCTGCTTGTCAAGAGCAGGTTTTCATCTCAAGCATCCTTCTGAGAGGATTAACAAACATGAAAGCAGCTAGACAGTGCGGTAAAGTTGGTCTTGCTCGGCCGAGCAAACATAGCTAACGTTTCCCAAACTGACCGCGCATACAAACAGCAGCCACAGGTTTTTAACACCAGAGTCACTGCAAAGTTTTCCCAGAGGAGGAATCGCCCGGGCCTCCTTTCTTTTTCAAGTGAGCTTTGAATTAGTGAGTGAAAGAATGATAGTTTATCTTGCTGTTAAAGCGTGCTATGTATGTAATGTGATTCCATCAGGTCACTTCTCTAATGGCCGTGGCTGGATTTTATGGAGAATCAAAGGCTTGGTGCTGCTGAACTCTTTAATCCTGTGAACAGTGAGATACTTATTTGACTTTCCTCATGTGGGTGTCTACTCCTGTTCCCCCCCTCTTCCTCCAGTCATCTTCTGCTCTCCGTCTAGCATTTACTTATAACATGCGTTCCAGGCAAACACCACTCCCCTCCTCCTATTGCTATTCCTCAGCCTGCAAACAACTTTTGTATTGACAGTCACACTGCCATATTTTATCTAGTCCTGTAATGTCCTGTAGTTGTCCTTTAGAAGAGTCAAAATATTATTATTTCAGGGGGGATATAAAGCATTACGTCAAATTGTAAAAATCATACAATTTTCCGGTCATGCCTCTGTCCAAAGTACTTGTTGCCCCATCAGTTTTTTTCCACCTAAAACGCCACAGAGGGATATAGAGGCAGACAGAAAGAGAGAGGGCTGTTGTTTTCAGTAATAAAGACAACATTTATGCCTTCCATTCGCGCTGCCAGTTAAAAGAGGCACAAACATGGAAATCCATTATGGAACGCTTCTTAAAAGTGTGACCAATCCTTGTTTTGTCAATTAGAGTCTGGAGACTGAGAATATGATGTTTGTCTGTTTAGCCCCCGACGCATACAGATCAGCCTGGATTTGATGATGGAAAGAGAGATGTTTTTTTCACAGAGATAGAGTGAGGGAGAAAGAAAAAAAAAAAAAACAGAGAGAGATGGAGGGATGGAGGGGCAGCGCAGCCAAGCTCTGCTTATCTCTTTTCTTCTCCTCTGCTTTCCTGCTTTTTTTTTTTTCTCCTCCCCTCCCATATACAAAAGCATTAATGTGCGCAGCTATGTGCTTTGCCATTGTTCTGTGTTTAAAAGCTTAAAAAGGGACGTTGTTTGTGTAACTGGCAGAGTTAGCGGCGCGCGGACGTGTCCAAAAGCCTGTACTTAAAGTTGCTCGGCGAAAAATAGGCCGCATAAAAGGGAGTGATAGAAAAGCAGTTAATAAGAGCGGTTACCCCAGAATGAGCGGGGATGAGGTTTCACATTAAAAAAGATTTATCTTAAAGTATGGTGCTAATCCCTCCAGTTTTAATCCCTCCTCCCCCCCTTGTACCCTCCCCTCGCAGCACCCTTTTCTTTCCAGCCGAGGCCTAATAAAAAACTATAAACCATAAAGTTCTTACAATTTCTGGAAACTGGCAAATGCACGGAGCCCTGATTTTACAAGGATTCCTGGCCAGTGAATCACGGAGCTCGGAGGACTCATCCCTCTCACAACAGATTATTAAACGAAAGAGGAAGTCGCGGGGTACAGCGGAGGGCAACAAGGACAAAGGAAAAAGAGAAGAGAGGAGGAGAGGAGTGCATGTTTGCTATGACCTATTTGATGATTATCGTGACGGCGGTGGCGGCGGCGGCGGTGATAGGTGGCGGAGGGATGTTGTCATGCTCTCTGTCACACTCGACTGTGTCATACAGGCTGGATGGATGCCTCTGTCCACTGCAAGCTGCTTGAATGAGGAAGCATATGGGTGTATGAGAACCTCAGCCCACTTCATGAATATTTGATTCATATTTCCTGTGTGTGTATGTGTGAGAGAGAGAGAAAGGAGGAGAGAAAGGGAGGAAGGATATTTTTTCCCCCCTCTCTCTTTCACTTGTCATTGCGAAAACTCACAAGGCTTACTTTGTGGCATTCTAATCATAATTGCCAATCCTGAATACAAATCTCTCAGCGCTAAACACATCGAGTGAAATTGAAATGACAAAATGAAGCTCATATAACGTTGTAATCAAAGATACATTCAGGGGGGGAAAAAAAAAGATGAAAAAAAAAGAAGAAGAAGAAGAAAAAAAGTTGAGAGTGTTCTTCCACAACCAGTAAGAGATGAGGATCAGGGGCCAGTTATTAGCTCGGCCGGGGAACAAAGAGCCCCAGTGTTGGAGGGCAGCTTAACGCTGAGCCAGTTACTGTACCTTTCAAAACTAATATGTAACCATATCTGTTTTAAAAGGACGATTCATATTACTGTGAATGCATGAGAAAAGTTGTTCCCATCCCTGCGACCCAGGAAACTCGAATCCTGCTCGTAATGACCCCCACGCACACACACACACACACACACACTCAATTGCAGGCCTGGCCTTTTGTAGAAAGCATCCCATTTAAAAAGATGGAGACATTAAATTTTTGTAATGATGTAAAACATCTTCAGCTTTTTTGACAGCACAATGGTGCTTATTGTGCTTTATTGTGACTGTGGCGACTCCAAAGGTCAGCGTGGATGTGGCCGGGCAGACAAGGGCGGCACTGAATGAAAATTAGGTTATATGTGATCAACTAAGTTATTAATCAGATTAAAATGGATTCCCTCTGCCTGCTGTTTAACTAGGCAGGAGGGTGGGGGGGGGAGAGAAAGGGAGCGAGAGAAAGAAAGAAATAAAGACACAGAGAGGAGGGAAAGAGAAGCAGAACAATAGGCCAGTGTGTACTCACGCTAGAGCAAAGAAAGTCATTGTTTTAGGAGCTGAAGTCATTGTCGCAGATGAGTCTCGATAAGGACCAGCTCTGTGAAATATCCCACTGCATGTAACCAGTCTGTCTAAAAGCATGTGCCCTTGCCATGGATGCCCCCTAGCTTCATCCAGGTAACCTCTCTAATCCTGATTAAATCACTGTAATTAGAACAAGCAGTGTTCCTCCACCCCCATATTTCCCTAATAAAACAATGCAGTAGTTTAAATCCGGTTGCTGGGATTTGCAACGCAACAATGCAGTTTATATCCATCTCTGCTGAGGAATTAAGTGTATTTTCTAACTGCTAATGTTATAATGTTGCTGGCTTATTTGTCTCGATGCTTGCTATTCTTATTCTTATTCCCCCTGCGGTTTGTATTCTCTCTCGCTCTCTCTCTTTTCTCCGAGCGCAACTTTGTTGATTTGACTCTTTATTTATTTGTTTCTCAGTGGTTTTTGATGTTTAAATCAAACATGTTTTTAGCGAGTGGTCGGTATCATCCTTCACTACGGAAAAATAATGCAAAGTTATTTGTCCTTAATTGCCACTGAGCTTTTCAAACACGCCAGCTCGCTGCCTATGTGTCTATACCTGTGTATGTTTTTTGTTTTTATTAGTATCACGGCATGCCTCCATTGATGTGGAATAACAGAGGAAATAAAAGTTGACATAGTTTCTTCATTTTTTTTTTTTTTTACCCCCCCCCCCCCCCCCCCCCCCCCGCCACCAGCCCCCTGTTTCCCTCTCCCTCTGCCTTGCTCTCTGTTGTTTTTTATATATCTGTGTTTTTCCTTGAAGTTGCGGCGGCATTGTCTCATTACAGTATGTGTCGACTAGCTGTGTAAGTGTAGTTATTATGCTTGTGTGTCTGTGCCTGGCGGTACTGCTCTCTCTCTCTCTCTCCCTCTCACTCTCTGTATCTCCGCTGTCTCTCTCTGTCTCTCCCTCGGAGGATGAGGAGCTTTATGAGTACAACTCCTCAGAGGCGTCCTCCTCACATCTCCAGGGCGCCTGGGGAAGGGAACGTTGCATTCTTAAGAGGAGCAACTCAAACTGAACAAAGTCTACAGGAGTCAGGGAAGAAAAGAAACAAACAGCAGACTAACGAGATGGGAAGCAGAGATCATGTCAAATATATCGGGTTGGAAGGCCAATTTATAACCCATTGTTTCATGTTTTGCAATATCGAATACAATGCACACTAACGTGGCTATGAGTGTGCACAGAGGGGGGAAAGGGTATGCAGACTTTCATATATACATAAAAGCACTTACTTTGCACGTGAACACACACACATATATACTGTACGAATGTGATCTCCAACTCCCTGTAACCTCCCAGCTCCCACGCTGTCTTCCCTCCTGTTTTCCCATCCTGTTTCTAAAATAATGAATAGAATAATTGTCATGTAACTTTGCTATCATCCAGCATTCGTCTCCATTTCCTTTTCAGGGGCAACTCGATACTGCCCTTCATTCACTCTACAGCACTTCCAGGAAACGTGATGTGGCCAATATCATCGGGGGTATTAGTGAAGACGGCTGAGAGAGAGAGGAACATGGGAAGAATATGAAGCCTTTTCAAAAAAGGGCCTTTCAGCAGGCACAGCAGTTGATATCGAGGGAATTAGTGAGGGGAAAATATTTTTAGAGTTATCACATCTGCCGAGGAGAAAAGAGAGACAGAGAGAGTAAAGAGAAGAGCAACAGGTACCATCCTTAGGGCTTGACAGCAGCTATTACACTTAATTGCTCTTTGAAAACTACACTATTTGCACTTTTGGGTGACAAGGTGATAATTCACCTCTGCAAGTTAAACTGGTAATATTGTTGCGCATGTGAAATAGCACCTCGCTTTCGCCAGCCGTCAAAGCTGTCATCTCGGCGCGGCAGAGACACACAATGAGAGCTGGGGGAAGTGTATCACCAACAGTCGTATTCTTCTTCTCAGTAAAAGACACAGACAGGCCTCCAGACAGCTTAATCACTGGAGGAGCCCATGCCCTCCAGCAACAAGGAGGGAAAGAAAGAGACAAGAGAGAGTGAGAGATAAAGAAAAGAGAGGATCCCGGAGTGTGGGAAAGTGAAACGCAGAGATCTAAGAGGAGAGGGAAGGAAGGAAAGAGTGCTGGTGGACTTGCTTTGGTCTGAACAGAGAAACATCAGTGGCAGCGTTTCCAGTCAGATGTTGGTCAAACTCTGGTTAAAGTTTGAATCGGGTTAAGCTGTTTACAAGACCCTTTGCAAGCCTGCAATTGAATTTGCCACGAATAAACCACTTAAGTGAAGAGTGTGGTCCAGCGACAGGGAGGAAGAAGTATGAGCTTTGACACTGACATTCCCCGACCCAAACCATATTACTGGTTATCTGACTGTGAGGGGAATTTTGATTTATGACAACTTGGGTCCCATTTTTTTTGTATTTTAGGCCATCATTTCTGTTAGTAATAATATGAATGTACTCATCAATCATAGATAAGAGGAAGCCTGACTGCACAATAAACACAATCAAAGACTATGAATGTAAGTACTATATAACCTTATAAAGATAAAACAAAATAGTCTTACTCTTATGAATTAAAAGCTGAATTCATAATGAATACAACGCAATGTTGCTCAGTTCAATACACTCAGGAATTTTGCTGCTACAGTCTTACTTGGTCTGGTATGACCAGTAGCTTATGGTGGCTAATGTTAGCTAATCTTAGCAAACTTTAGATAGATATTGCTGTATAACCAAGATTACTTAGTCAGTTTGCTGTCTTTATGACGTTTCCCTGCTTGTGTCACTGTTACACTTTGTTTTAGCGTTTGTTAGCATTAAGTCTCAGTTGCCTCTTGTGGCTAATTGGAAAAGAAAATGAGGGCAAACAGTACAATTATTAACCAAAATGTCTGTTGTAAACATCTGTTTCATCTTTGACCTACCATACTTGTTGCATGTGTACATTTTTTCCTGTGCAATGTGGAATTAACAACACTTTGAGGGCACTCACTTTGAGTTTAACCTCAAAACAAACTAAATAATGACTTTTCCTATATGTTAGTTTAACTGCTCATGTCTCTTGCTTCTCTTATTGGACTTTGTTGTAGTGACGCTGCTGTGTGTTCCCAGATCTCAGCAATGACTTTTTTTTTATAGGCCAAAACCACAAAATAAGAAAAAAAATAAGACACAAGTTCTAATAAGTCAAAACTATCCTTTAATTCCGAACTAAGAAATAACAATCCTGCTCTTTGTGTGGGTGTCACCACAAGACAGTTCTCAGTGACGAACAACTGAACAGTCTCATCTATTGAAGCTTTACAGCATTGCAGAAGTCAAATGCAGAAGGAACAAAGGTTTGACAATGTGCAACAAAAGGGTCTCAGGTGTATAGATATATAGTGCTGTATGTCCTTGTTGCTGTTGATGTAGCACTCTATTGTAGAGCTGTCTTCACTGAACACGGGAAGGAAATAGGAATAAAGGTACAGCCACACGGATGAGACATAAGTGTGGCAGAGTGTAGATGCTCATCCGGTTTTGTTTTTTGAATTCTTCTGACATAATCTGTGTGTAGATTATTCAGAAAAAGATACATTTCAGTCTGCTAAATAAATGAATGGCAACAACTCTGAAACCTATCCATGGCTATTATACTCAATATAAATACCATCATGTAATTTAGACCATAACCACCACCCACCTACTCTTATTACCTAGAGTGTCACCTTTCTGAACTTTCAGACCTACTTTTAAGTGTACAGAATAATTACAGCGATGCAGGTGAGCTATCTGTCTGGCTCATTAGTAAACACAGGGGTGTCTGGGAGCAATAAGTACCCCAGCCCTTTCCACTTGTCAAAGCATTTTGTGTGAGTGTTTATGTGTGCATGTTTGCTAGAGACAAACAGCAACCAAATTCATGGTAATTAACCACCTGATGAGGACAGTATTATTGGCAATTACCAGGTTTTGCATTATCACAAGTTTTAAATGTGTGTGTGTGTGTGTTTGTGTGTGTGTGTGTGTGTGCATGTGGGTGGTGTGTGGGTGTGTATGAATGCATGCAGGTGTGTGCAGTACAGAGATAAAAGGGATGTTATCTGAGAATGGAGTCAAGCTGTGCAGAGAAAGTTATGGTCAGAGTCACTAACGCTGTTGGCAAGTAAAGAGGTGCTGAGTCTGGGAGTTCCTTTTCATACATACACACAACTTGAGAATAGATCTAATCACTGAGCTCCAGTAAACAGGTCCCAAGTTTGAATCTGATGGCCAGCTGAGGTCTTGTTTTTGCATGTTGTATCTTCTCCCTGTGTTTTTGTGTGTTTCTCCAGATGCTGTGGTTTCCACTCACAGTATAAACAAATGCAGGTTGGGTGTGGTTACCCAGGTCGGTCCTGACTACCAAGAATGTAAACTCTCACCAAGGTTGCTAAAAAACCCCAAAATTCACAGAAAAAAAAATACTGGTGACATGACTTCAAAGGCACAACTTGTGTTTGTTGTATTAGCTGGGGTAACCAGTCAGATACAAGGATTTTCCCTACATCTGCTCTATTGTTCACTTGTTTAAAATACTCATGTATTACTCAGAAACATGTTTTTCAGCAAAAACTTTCATTCTTTAAAAAAAGTTTATTTAATTTGTCTGACTCATTAGTATGAATATCCAGCAATTAATGTGTAAAATTAGCAACAGTTTGATATATTTATTATTAATAAATAGGAATTATATAATAAAAAATAGCGGAAATTGAGAAAATAAGAAACTGGAGCTGCTACTGGTAGATGACGCAGATCAGAAAAATCATACAATGAGTAAAATTTAGACAATGAATGAATGGAAAGAGATTGCAACCAAAACCCATGCCAGCTTTATTTATGATGTGCAAGAAAGAACAAAATAAATGAATAGTGTAAAAGCCTATCACATGTTCAAATCAAAAACAAATAATGGGCTTAAACTACCCAATTCTGAAATATATTGCTTCTGATAATGATAGTTTGTACAATCATTCCAAAACACAAACACATGTGAGCTCAGCTTTGTGTGTTTGTGCTTTTATTCCTAAATTTGTGAGTAAAAGTAAAAAATAAAGATTCCTGCTTTATCTGAGCAGGCTGAGAAATACAAGCCCAGGACTCAATAATGAGTCAAAATGAACTGTGGTGAGTGCTGCTGGATACTGTATCTATGTTAGACAGACACCAGCATATGTGCATCTAGTGGGTGTGTGTGCGTGCATGTGTGTGTGTGTGAGAGAGTGGGGAGCTTCACTTGTTAAGCCTACCTTTCTTCCACTTAAACCAGAGAAAGTGAAAATTACACCAGTAATGCCAACTGTGATCCACTACATCTGCGCTTCACAGCGAGCCCACCAATCCCACCATATGTCTTTAATTACCATCAGTGCTTTACAGAACCTGTTTCACACACACACAGACACACACACACACACATAAGCACACACAAACAGGCTTTTATTACAATGGCCTGCACTTTACTCAGCGAGCATGCGTTAGAATGTTTGCCTCCTCCTCTATACACATACAGATATGTATGTATGTGTGTGTACAGACTGTACATTTCTTGCATGATGTTCTGATATGACCTCAGCACTCATAGGTTCAAATCCCTTACAGTGAAGGCAGGCTATAGAGTGCTTCCTCTGACAGAGGTAATTGGCCACTAGTGACACAACCAGTGCTGCAATTAAGATGAAAACCAAACTCCCTTAAACTGGTGCACACACAAATTTTTACAGACACACACAGGACTGAAGACCGTTTTGGGCTGTGTGATAAAAAGGCCGATGACGTCACAGCAAAACTACACAGAGGAAAAGTAAAATAAAATCTTTCTAAACTCCAAGTCCAACATTAAGTCTAAAATATGCGCTTCTTGTCTACAAATGCTCAAAAAGGCCATTATGTTATTATGTAAAGGTCATTATTATTTTTGATGTCTTCCTGTCATTCATCTCTTCAGTGTGTCTTCATCTGTTTGCTTTTGCAGCTTTTGCAGAATTCGCTGCCATTCTCTGAATGCGTCATCATTTTTTCCATTTAGTTGAATGAAAGCTCACCCACTGACATTTTTCAGTTTATTTCAGGGGATATTTTGTAATCAACTGTTGTAATTTACCCTTTTTCTCACTCAACCGGCCTTCTTTAGTTCTCCTTCAATTACGTATCATCTACATTTCTTTTTTAGAATGACTCACAACAATCACCACAGAAGTGGTGTAAAGTGTTTGTTTCATCAAAGTTGGGCATATGGTTATATCAAAGTAACAAGCTAGTAGTTAGATCAGGAGAATTGGCATATGTTATTTGTACCCACACATGTGCTCAAATAAAACAGTCTTCTAACTGAACTGCATGCCTGCATGTCTACTGAGGCCAGTGTCAGTGGATAAACCTGCTATTTCTGATGTATTTCTCCCTGTAGAGTTATGGGATGTTGTTTCAAAGAAACCACATAATAAGTGAGAGATGGAATAGGGAATAGTTTACAATAAGGGGAATTATATAAAAAAACTTGATTTAAACTTGAAGTTTTACACATACAAACTTTCAGACTCTGTGTTGAAGACAATATGATGTGTCTTTTTCAAGGTCCACTGACTAGATTCTTCTTTTTTTTAATTATTTCTCCCAGAGCTTTAAACCACATCTTATGGCCTTCAGCTGATGGAGTTTGGCAGACCTGAAGCTAGCTCCTTTGTCACTTCCTTTGCCAGAAATGTGTGTTCTATTATGGTTTAAAGTCAATATAAGTTTATATATGTATGTTATTATTTACTATAATCTTTTATATTTACAGCAATATGTGATTTTTAAGTTCTTCTCTGTGTTAGACCTAGACCTTATTAAATACTGTACATTATGTACAACAGCACACCTTGTCATTAAATACACTACAGGAGACTGTTGTAACTGATGCTACGTTACTGTGATTCTCGTCTCTATGTAGTGACACTGAGGCACATGCAGTGCATGTTCATCCTCTCAAGTCTACAAAAATAGACTCTTTTTAGTGTCATCTAATGTGTGTACAGGAGGTGACTCTCTGATGATATTTTGTCAGCAACAAACACCAACAAACAACAACACTTATGAAGAGAACTATAGAGCACAATGTGAGAGTACTTGTAAATTGGGAGTGATGGGTCTAATTGATGTGAGAATATACAGCATTCCCCTCTCTTCTTTCTTTCTCGTAATCCACTAACTCTCTGTTTATGTAGCCCACTTCTCAAATTGCGGGAGGTGCTCGGCTGTGAGCTCTGCCATTTTCTCCTCTGAAATCCTCGACGCGCTCATCCAAGTCCCACACTTCTATCAACACTTCCTCTCCAGCTTGTCAATCTCAATCTTCTGAAGTCCTGGTCCGCATTTAATATGTTAAATGAACGAGGGGGTTGAGGTAATGTAAGTAATACGGTGTGAGGAGCAATGTTCACAAGCAGTCATGGCATGTACAGCACTGTTTGAATAATGTAATACTTCATGTTTGATAATGTATGGCTATAGATAGGTCTCCACTGCAGCCAAGTATTGATTGTGTTAAGCACATCTACAGTACAGCAAATGATGCAGGTTCATATCCGTCTTTACACAGTGTACTGTATCTCAGTAACCAGATACCTTGTCTGATTACAGAGACCTCAGGGCCATTGCTGCTGCTAATGACATTTATTGATAACTCCAATTCCTGGGCCAATTTAGGCAGGTGTGGTTTCATACTACGGATGTGTGAATCTCTGTGTGTGTGTGTGTGCATCTGTATATGTGTGTATCTGTTATGTGTCAAAGTGCAAGTAGATTCATGTGCATTGTACCCCTTTTCCCTTCCTCTGGGCATACTAATGAAGAGACGGCCACTCCAGACGTGCAGCGCGTGCCCTACAACAGCTCCCGCAGATTCAGGGGAGAATTTCGATATTAATGATTTATGCTGTATTTGCATACAAACCTAATGCAAACCCACTCCAGATAATCACATTTTGCCAGGTCTGAATTGAGTTTTTCGGACGTCTTTGCTACCCCCACCGTCTCCACCCACCAAATAACAGTGGAACGTGTGGCTCTTGCTCTTCACACTGTGGGTGACCCCCAACACAAGGGGTTTACAAGTGGACACATAAAGAGGGACTCTAATAGTAGTGCATTTTACTATGAAACAAGTGTGTCTATTTTCTCATCCAAGCTTTATAATGCATTTGGAAATTATTTATTTAATAGCAACTCAAGCAGATCTGGCAGTAGTTGCAATAGTAGTAGTGAAAGTAACCAGAATAATAACATTAGCATTGATGATGCACAGTAATATATTAGACTACCAAACAGTATATAAACTAGTTACATGAACAGCTAAGGAATTATAATCATGCTTATGTTTGAAGGCATCAGTAATGCTAATGATAAAAATAATATAAGAACCTTTTTGTGTCACATACGCATTTGTTTCAGTATATTTCATTGAAATGATAAGGTATTATGCTGACTACAAACAAACGGTATTTCCATCAAAGAAACATCTACAGGGATTAAAGTTCTCCATTGCTACGAAGGGTTTCCGTCATTTGGGTGGAGAAAGATTCTCATTCATTCTCTATCTCGTTTGTGGACTTCAATAGTGTGTGACAGCACGCAGGCACGTGACACAGACCAACGCAGAATATCTAAAAACAGAGCATCGCTAAACTTTAGCGAATAGTTCTGAGTGATGGATCAAACATCTGAATCCCACATGATGGAATAACAACCGTAAGATTTGAATTATTGTTGTTGAATGTTCAATCAGTGAAAACAAGTTAGACACGTAAAAAAAACACATATGGTGCGGGTGTCTACACTGGATAGGGACAAACATGACTAATTTCCTCCAAGCCATCATGCCAGATATTTTATTACATGGATATTTTGGTATAAACATTTGCCCGCCAGTGTGACGGATAGTCTTCCGAGATTTACTTGTCAAACAGAAAATCTACCCGCATTTGGCACTTGGCAGGTGTTAATTTCGGACCCTGTTCATATCCAAGCACACCACATGTCTTGAGTTTACTCCTGTTTCCTACGATCTTTTCTATTTTTCTATGCTATCTTCAGTGCCATCCTAGAGATTTGAATGGTGAATATCTATTGCCAGGAAGTTGGATACATAATAACTTGTTGGGTTTTCTAATTACAATGAATGCCTGACTGAGACTAGGACAAAATAACAACGTGTAAGAAAGGCTTTTGTTCTGCAGAGAAAGCCTTATCTATAAAGGTCAAGCATTCCTAGTTGCAAAGGGAACTGCCCACATCGCATAGCTTGCTTTCACAAGCTTCCTGATTAGACAATAAGAAGGGCATTCTCGCACAAAGACATTTCTCCATTAAATGCATATATACATATATATTTATATATTAACCTTGCATGGTGAAAATGTTTTTACGATGTTAAGATATGCAAAGAGCGTGGTTCCATGACAACGGATAATATTTTGTCACATGGAAAGGTCAGATGAACACATGTAGCTGCATTCCTGAATTATCAAAGAGGTCACTATTATTATAGGTTAATGTATGATCTACTGTACTGTATCTTTATGAATGTGTGCCTGTAAACATAAGATCTAATGTTCACAGTAGGAATGTTCCATTTTTTTGTTATACACGGAAAGCAAAGATCACTGTGGGACATTGGGCCATTTTGGCTGACAGACAGGGGTGCATTAAATATTGTAAATTAATTCAGGTAGCTACAACAAACTGTTTCTGACACTTCATGAATGTCGAAATCAGTTTTTGTATTTTAGTTTATAATTATTATTATCATTATTATTTTATTTTATTTTTTGATTAGAATTAAACGTGAGCAATTGCCAACTCACTCACGCTTGTCAGTTTACAAAATCAAGGAGTTGTCATTGATAGGATTTCAGCTAACAGTACCAGGCTTTAATAGTGTTCCCTCTGCATTTTCTGTCTCTGTTGTTGCATAGAAGTGTTCCAAAGCTCAACGCCAACTTTAGGTTTTTACTTTCCTCCTTCAGAGACACTTTACCAACCACCCCTAAACTGCAAAAGAGCATAGTAAAAAAAGAGAGAGAGAAAAGAAAAAGGACTTCCTTCTTCAGTCTGAAGGAGCGGCTGTAACCTTAGCAGAATCATGAAAGTTGACAGTTCATTTTTCACAGGGTCATAGATCGACGAGTCTTATAAAGTAATGGGCTTTTGGGAGCCAGCTTTATGAAAGCTAAGATAGTTAAGAGACATGTGGAGGAGATGGCACGGGGAGCTGAGGTCCTGCTCTGACTCACCCAGGGTTATTCCCTCCATGCTGAGGAGCGGGAGGGAGGCGCTGCACTCCCAGTAATATAAACGTGTAATAAAGATTAATCTGTTGCTAGTCGCCAGGCTGATAGCTTCTAAACTTGCTTGAAATAAGGCTGAAATCACTTCAGAGCCAATCTCAAGACCTTTAGTGAGTGTCTGAGATTCCTTTGTGGGTGTCAGGGAAAAAATGTATATGTGTTTGTCTTGTGTGTTTAGTGTTTATGTGTATGCAGTGGTGGGAAAATTGAATTTGTGTTTCAGACACATGTGTGTCTTCATGACTCTTTATATGTGTGCTTTTCTGATAGTACGTCTGTGCCTATATATGTGTGTGTGTGCTTTACAGCAATTATAGTGCCGGTGGAGATTTAATACACACTCACCAGGTGCATCTGGTCTCTTCATGCCCCCTGTGGGTGTTCCTCCTGCTCCACCTCCCAGGCCGTTGAAAGCGGGGAGGTTGTCATTGCTGTAGGCTCTGAGGACAGACAGCATGTTCATCTGCTGCTCTAGGTGGGTCTGCTGCTCAGCCTTCAACAGTCCTGGAGGACCTCCAGGAGAGAGGAGGCCCAGGCCCTGCTGCCAGTGCTTCTCCAGGGGCAAAGCTTGGTTCTGAGTTTGAGGAACGAGAGAAAGTGGTGTCATGGCGGAGGAAGATGTTGCCAAACCAGCTCCGCTCCTTGGGGGAAGAGGGGAGTCATCTTGGAGCTGTTTGGGGTGGTTCTGGAGGTGGTCTGAAACTGGACTTCCTTCTTCCTCTCTCTCCATGTCCATTTGCCCGTCCTCATCTCTCTCCTCCTCCTCTTCAGCCACTCTTCTCTCCTCCTCTTCTTCATCAGAGTGATGTTGCTGCTGTCTCTTGGGGGTGGTCGAAGGGGTCTCACTGGCACTGCGCACCCCGGCTTTCACAAGCTCATCATCAGATCCAACCTGGTCCTCCTCAGCATCTCCACAGGAGCCCCTTTCACCAATCTGGTTATCTCCAGCTGAAGATGCTCCTCCGAATCCCTGGCTGGGTAAGTCAAGGCCCTGCTCAACTGGGGCCATATACCCTTGGAGGCCTTGGAGGGCCCTTGGGGATCCATCATACAATCCACCAAACCGCCTGTAGAAGTCACTCTGGAAGGGGTTGTAGGGCTGGTCCATGTGGTTGTTCCAGCTAAGCTGGTTTTTCTCTCCATCTCTGTCTCCATCTTTATCAGGGGTCACACCAGACGTCTTGGTGTTGGAAGATGGATGGGTTGAGGTGGCGGGAGAAACTTCTCCATGAAGCTCCTTGACTGTATCAGACCGCTGTGATTGGGCTTTACCCAGGTGATTGGCCTGGAGGTGCAAAGCCATGAGCTCCAATGAAGAGGTGGAGAAGGAGCAGAAGAGACAGCCATGCCAGGCCACATTATCGTGGATGGTGACTGAGGAGCCAGGGAGAGAACCTGATGCAGACTCAGGCCGGACCGACACAGACAGATCCAACGGTTCATACTGGGACCCAGGCTTGCCTGGCTCTGAATTCTGCTTGGGTTCAGCCTTCTCTTCTCTGTCCTGGTCAGCTGAGGCAGCTCGCTTGGCTTTGGGTTCACCATTATCATGATAGCGCTGGGCCTGGAGCTGGACTGGGCTCTGGTTGTCCTTCATATCTTTCTTCATGGAGCTGAGGACAAAGCTGTCCATAAAGGCCTGGAGAGACCCTTGAAAGTGAACTCCATTTCCCATCATACTTTGGTAGGCCCTGCTTAAATCGGAGAAGCTGGCGGGACTATCTGTCGCTGTTGAGGCCAGGGAGGACGGGCCATCGGCAGTCTTCATGTTCTCAGCTGAGGAGACGGAGTCAAAATGGCGGTCTCCACGCTCCCGCTCACGATCATGTGGAGACATAATGCCAGCAGATGCCCACTGATGTGGCAGCAATGGACCTGCCCTGAAGTCTAAGTTGGGAGGCATCCCCTTGAAAACATTACGGAGGACATCTGGGCGGGCAAAGATTCCACCACCGGCCGTCTTCCCATGATCCTCTTTGTGGTCAGAAGAAGGGGTGTGGCCAGAGGATGGGCCTGAGGTGGTGGAGCCATTTTGACGCTCACGGTGGTGGCGCTCCAGGTGGTATTTCAGACTGGCAGACTGGGTGCCAGCATAGTCACAATGAGGGCACCGGTAGGGTTTCTCTCCTGAGAGGCCAAGAAAGAGACAGAGAAACAGAAAGGGAGAGGCAGGGAAAAGAGTGAATAATTAACCTGATTATTAGATTGACTGGATATCAAAACCTATTTATTGGAGCAGGGAATGTGGACCCTAGGGTCATGTAACCTCCCTGAACAAAGAAAATGAGGTCAAATGAGTAGAGCTTACAAAAAAGATATGCATTTCATTAACTACGATAACAAAAGAGAATAGTTTGCAATTGCCTTGACATCAAAACACATTAAATTTATAACTCCTGTAAAAAGGAAGAGGGAGGAAAGTGAAAAAAATGTAAAAGAGAGAAAGAAGCAGTTCAGCAAGAAAAAATAAGCACATCAGAATGAGATACTACAAAACAAAGTAATAATGAACAAGATCCTGAATTCAACCAACAATCCCCTGTCTCTTCTCTTGTCAGCTCTGCTCCATTTGATGTGTGTTATTGCATGTATGTGTGTGTGTGTGTGTGAGTGTGTGTGTGTATTGGGAGGGGGGTGGGGGTATGGGGTAGGCATCTGAATATGGGTCGATCCAGCTCGATCCAGCCCCGCCAAGTGAGCCATCACTCACATCAACACCATAAAAACATTTCACCATATGGTGCTTTCAGTCCACTACAAGAGATAATATTTTCAACTGACAGCAAAACTGTCTCGATGCTATCTGTGTTTGCACGAGTGAGGGCTGGGGCTGAGGGTGCGGCTGGGCCCCTATTTGTGTGTATTTCTGTGCATCTCTGTATGGGTGTGTGTGTTTGTCTGTGTGTGTGTGTGTGTGTGTGTGTGTGTGTGCCTGTGGTGGGCTCATCATGCCTCTGTTTTGGCCTTGTTTGCTGTCAGGCCTGTGCCTTGGCGATGAGAGTGCAATTTCTCGGACATTCCCTATTTGCAGTTTATCTTGAGAAGCATAAATCAGCCATGGTATAAGATCTTCCCAACCACTGCCACACTGCCCAGCACTGAGAACAAAATATGGATGATACACTCTGATGCAAAAATAAGTCAATGAGTATTCAAAAAAAAAAAAAAAAAAAGAAAACAAATGTGCAGGCAACATATGTGAACCACATGCTTGTTGTAATGAAGCCCTATGATAAAGAACAATATGATTCACTACAGGATACACAGATCAAAGTGATTTATATTACGGTAAAAGAGGGGTGAATCTATTGTGTAACATTTACATATATTTATTTATGCTGCACATCCATATTCATGAATATTCTTGATAATGGTATAACACCAGCATAATTCTGCCAGAAGTGGATCTTCCATTGGAATGATACTTATGTTGAAATAGAACACATCCTGCTAGCAATTATAATAGGCTTGGAGTCTGAGCCAGATTTGGATTCATTAAACAATGAACAGAGAGGGAAAAATGCTAAGCTTTATTTTTTTTAAATATATACATATAAAAGTTTCCCAGAGTGGAATTTCTGTTAGAGGGATAACAGTGGCTGTGTGAAGAGAGAAAGGGATTGGTGGGAAAAGGAATATAAAAGGGATGTTGTCAAGTGTTATTTGTCTATGTGTATGCACATTTCTATACACTATACGGCCATAAAATGTTTAGATTATACACATGGAAACCATTTTATAAAAGAAAAAAAGGCATTGTTACGCAAGGCTGGTTTGAATGATTTAAGTCGGGCTGTGTAGTAAATCATGGATATAATTAGCAAATGGCATACTGCTCAAGTAATTTATCATTATTTAGAGGGCACCATTCCAGAAAAAGACTCTGCGATCTGCAGACCTACTGCAGAGCTCTCAAATAAAGGGCCACAAACACCAACTCAATACAATATTGATACAGGAGAGGAAAGAATAGAAGTGTATACAAAAGAAAATAGAAGGTGGAAATGCTGAAGAGAAGAGAGAGAAAGAATAAGAGAGAAGAAAAAAAAGGGAAAGAGAGTGAGCAGGCGGCTGCGACAGATAGCCCTGACTATAGATAGAAAGACAGTGATTTGATATCTTTTCTCTTACACTAGAGTGGCTATGAAGCATAGAGTATATTTAAAATAAACCACACGAGATGAGCTTTTAACCCAATAAGTGCTTCTCCTGTGAGCTGCCGAACAGAGGCTCAGTGCTGATTTAATAAGGAAACGTCCCTGATGCAAATGATCATTCTCAATTCCTCTAACTGGACAAAATGATATTCTAGGAGCCAAATTAGACAGAAATTAGACTGATCTGATTTTTTTTTTCCTCCTCTGCTTTTTTTTCCTTATAAGAGGTTGTTAATGTTCATGGAGGGGGGGGAATAAAGATTAATGTACCATTTACATATCTAAAATGAGAATGAAAAGCACAGAAGATTGTATGTTTGACAATCCCCTCTGATGTTTACGGAGTAAGGCGAACTAAAAATAAATACAAATGCCCTCAGAGTGTGATCAGTTTATTCCAGATTTCCATTAAAATTAAGCATTCAAATATATCTGGAGTGAGTGAGACAGACGACAAGTGCATTTCTGCATCTACTTGTGTTTACGTACGTGGTATGTGCACCATTTGAAATATGTGTGAACACATGTTTATGCGTGCGTGTCGGCCTGAGCCTGTGTGTATGTGTGTGTGTGTTTGTGTCTTAGAGGGCCATTTGGACTGGCTAAGACATCTGCTCCATCATACGTCAGGGGCCTGGTGTGACATCTGGGGAATATACTGTATCCTGCCTTGCAACATTACACACAATTTACTGCTAAAGGTCATTATGTACCCGTTAATCCACTTTTAATTGATATCAGCGCAAACAGCACAACCTCCCAGCCACATGACAGATCACTGCCGCCACAAAACCAGGAAATTGCTATTCGGGAGTTAAAAATAGAACGGTAAACTTTTTGCTGTTGTCCTCCTTCACTTTGTTTAACTTCTTTGGAGGTTTTGTTCCAGACAAAGGTGAATGATAAAAGGGTTAGAAATGCACCACTGCAGCTTTCTTAGCTTTGCCTTGAAAAACTAGAGCTCATAAACATCTAAGTGACACCTTTGTGGATATAAATCATCCTTGTCTTGATTGCTGTGCTGGGATCTGCTCCTCCACAGTATGTTTTCACTTCATGTTGCATGTACTGATTTCATCTGGCTTCCTGCGAATTGTGATGGCGCCATAGAAACAAGTAAAGATAAATACCCCAAACCTGTACAGAGGGGCAATTAAAATGGCTTAATAGATATGACATACTGGAAGATGAATTTCCTTTTGGCCGGAAGGATGGAAAAAAAAACACCAGTGGGATGTTTGAGAGGTTGAATATGGGATAGAAGCTGCCTTACATCTGTTTTAAGTATATCTGCTTAAGTTAGTGGTAAGTGTTGAATTGAGAGGGCCTATAATGTTGTAAGAGTTAACAGTTCAATTTTGCCTCAAAGGGGAAAATCACACCATTAATGCACTATATATGCACTCAGGAACTTTGGATAATTGTGTCCACCCAGTGACAAATATGATACACTGAAACATAAGACTGCTATTATTCAGTATGTTTCTTATTGTGAGTAAATCCCATGAATAGACTAAATGTCTCTCACTCTTTACTTCGCTGCCCTGTCTGATGCAGTCAGCTCTAAGCCCACATAAGTGTTCAAAAATTGGATAGAAATATATAATTTCATGTTTGAACGAAATAAAACTGAAGAATTTCTCAAACGTTTTTACTCGAACGTATAAAACAAAGCATTTGTTGGGGACTATTTTCAGCTGTGGATGAATACATATTTAGAGTGCTATTGAGCATTTACTGTACAGTGCGGTGCGGCTCATTGATTTTTTAAGTAGTTGTACGTTTTTAGAAAATAATAGACATAAAGGAATAAGATATATCATGCTTTGGCTACACAGACAATACTTGTTAATGGTATCAATTCATTATTGTATTTTCTCATGAGAGAAAATGTAGAATTACAACAGTCATATTTTATTTTCAATTTAAGTTAGTGGTGAACTACACATGCTACTAATATTGTCAGGGTTAATAGTTCATTTGCATCAGGAAAAATACACCATTAAATGCACAGAATAAGCATTCAAGAACTTTGGATAAAAGTGTTCGCCCAATGGCAAAAGTGATACATTAAATTTAGTGGTGTCATCATACTGAGATCAATTAAAAAGAAGGGAGCACTAAGAAAGAGGAGAAAGGGAAGTAGGAGGGGGAGAAGAAGTGAGAGGAATGGAGAGGGAGATCACAGGTCCCTCTTGATTCATCCTGATTACAAGGTTAGGTTAAGGTTAAGTGACATGGGCAAGTCCTGTCTCTCCTCTTTCTCTTTCTCCTTCTCTTTGTCTCCCCCTCTCCTCATTTAAAGGTGAGCAGGGACTCTTACTGGTTATGCCGCCCTGCCTGAAGTTATGTGTGGCTATTGTCAAGAGCGAGGACCTTTTTATTTTTTACACACAGCTGCTTACTGCTAAATAGTGCCTTGTCCAGAAGGGGACAATCTGGGCCTCTAATTGCTGTCACTGAAGCCTAGATTCATTATGTGACTTTCCCATTAAAATGTGAGCATTAATTTGTATAATGAAATATCACCCTCTGCAGTGTGTTCATTAGCTGTGGCCCCACACTGTAGCGCCACAGCCGCACAATGTTAGCTACCTAGAAAACTGTGGTTAATTTTGCTAATGGATATTTTCCCACTCACTGTTCAAGAGGAAATTAATACTGTAACATTAGCTCTTTAACTTTTGGAGAAATTTAAATTCACTCCATTTCTTTCAAGCTGGTGTTAGCCTCTCATTAATCTCAGCGTTGCGATGCACAATGCTGCTTCGACCGGCTCGGTAAGCAACTCCATTGTGTCGCTCACATTGCATTAGGATGAAGGGGAGCTTGGCTGTCATCTGTGAATTTCTCTGCATTGTCACCGGAGCACAGAGAGGATCTTTAGCCGCTGTAAAAGTCATCTTGTGGATGTAATCAGGATGTCACAGTGGAGCTGGTATGATTAGGTTATAGGAATGATTTAAAGGCCAGATGTTGGGGATGCATCAAGCTGTTTTTTCTCTCCATGTGTAGAAGGCTATGCTAAAGCTGTGCTTAGATGGGCGCACATCCAGGGATACATTCCATTCAAAAAAATAACATCCTCACCAACCTTTCTCACTTTTGCTTCTAGGTGTAGATGCATAGAGTGCTCCACATTAAACCATAAAGTCTGTGTAAAGAAATAATAAATATGTGCTCTGACTTTGTCACACCACAGACAAATGTGTAATTAACCACCCAGCCAAATTTGAATGATAGCCATGTATATAAAATTAGGTTTCAAAATCATGGAAAAATAAGCAGTATTCTCTGCTCTGAAATGCTGGGGGCATGTCTGCTGAAAGTGCTGAAAGCACGGCCCAACTGGACAGCCTCTGAGTTAAAAACACTCATACCAAACTCCCATATAGAAATGCACAATTTAAAATAGGCCTTGTTTGTAGTTTATGGCAAGCAACATGGATGATAATTTAAAAATAAAGTAATTCAGCACGTATTTTGTAGGTAAATGTGGATGTGTCTCAGTAAAAATGTAACGTAAATGACTAGTTAACACATGATCTACCACCAACCATTGTTATGTTAAATTGTCCTTTTTTTCAATGGAGTTTGGTGCACTAAATGTTACTCACTTCCCTGCTGAAAAACAGCTTCATTATGGCTGTCACCCTAACCCAAAGCCTCTGACACTGTGTTTTCTGGTGGAGTGTGCTCGGCAAGTGCTAAAGTTGAAGAAGGGTGAATGTCTGCTGCTGCAGGCACAGCGTCCACTGACTCTACCTGTCCTCCCAGCCCAATAGCCGGTGCAGAAGCCGAAGCTGCTGGCGGATCCACCCGTCAGAGGACACTTCAGCTAGGTTTAAAATAACTCCTTGAGTTCTAACATTGACTGAAAAGCAGATTATCTGAAGTGAATCCAAGTAGTCTATGATGAAAGTTCGTAAAACTACCAGGTATAAATATAGTTACTATGTATGTGCACTAATAGTGCACTAATAGTGGGGGAGGGGTTAGTCTTCTCAATCTTTTCAAGTAATTATTTTCTAACATGTATAATGTGTTTAAAAAGAAATCTCTGATTTTGCTTTACACAGACTTTGATGCACTGTATATCTACTATCAGAATAGAGAAGTGTAAAATATGCTATGTGGATGAAATTAGATGGACCTACTTGTCTGTGTGTGTTTTGTCAAACGAGTTAACGCCAGGCCTAGGGTGAGGCCTCAGCTTCCTCTAAGATGAAATATGCCCCTCATGGGGATCCTTACTGTACCACTCAAAGCAGGCATAACTCAGCTCTCTCAACGCCAGATAACAGATGCCCCCGAAACCACCACCAGTATGCTCAGGCATACACATCAACACACACAGAGTACTGTAGTGTAGCTGAGGATGGCCTGCTTGTGACCTGGATGTGTTATTTAACACAGGGATCCTAATTATATGAGTACACAGCAGACGTATTAGCATGCTCTACAGCTTTTTCCTCTTATTCCTTTCCAGATCTGAGGTACAGTATGTGCCTCTTATTAAGGCAAGCAGAAGGGGGTTACAGTACGGGTGGTCTCTCATTCTGCCTTTTAAGTGCATGGAGAAGAAGGGGGAAAAAAGAGTTAGACAGAAAAGGAGAATAAGAAGAAAAGCGAGCATTGATTTTTCTCAGCTGTAAGGGATTTCCATTTTCAGTTGTGAGTGTTTTAGCCTCAGCGTCTCTACTGGCACTCAAGGATTACTTAGTTGTGAAGTGTAGAAACTGACAAAAAGGTCAGGACGGTCGGACTCAGCTTTTCAAGAACATCTTGAGGAATTAAGGGGTACAAATCTCTGATTGGCAGAAAGGGGAAATTACTCTAAGTCATAAAATAGCTTCCTTTTTTCTGAATTTTGGTTCTCATGATTGTGATGGGCCCAGTGATGGTCTGGTGGCAAAAATCAATTATATTTTCAGAAAAGCATAGCGGTTGCTTATTTAACTGAATTCATGTGGCCAAACAAAGGAAAGAGTTGGTAGTGTTTGATATACAACAGAAAAACCCTAAAGACACCTCTGAAACTATAATAAAAAATATAAAAGCCTCTACCTGTGAGTTCCAGGGATTCAGCTGCATTCCGACCTAAGTGACCTACATGTAAACTGTAAGGTCTTTTTATACCATGGTCACCATCTTAGTTTAGTATGTTATGCTATGGTATGAATGGTATGCTAACATTTGCCAATTACCACAAATCATAATGTACTGAACCTGATTATGGCACTAGATAAAAAGTCAGGGGATCATCAAAGTTATTACAGTTATTCATGTGGGTTACATGTGTGTGCCAAATTTAATGACAATCCATCCAATAGTTATTAAGACATTTCCCCCATGTTAACCTCATGGGTGCCCTAGAGGAAAAGTCTGAGGATCACTGAAATCTGAAAAAAATGATCCTCTGGGGCCCAAGAATTGTGTTGAGATATTGCATTGAAAAAGTGTAAACTCTGACCTGCTGGCGGTGCTAGATAAAGTCAGGGAATAACCATAGTTATAAAGATGCATCCTCTGGGCACAATGTATATTTGTACCATATTATATTAAACAATTTTATCGATAAAATTGTTAACATCTGCCTCCCCAAGACTTAAAAGTGTCTAAACTTCGCAATTTGCTCTTTAAAGTCTGGAAACATGAACTCCCAGTGAGTTGAACTGCGAGGAGGGGAATCACCTTACAAACTTACACTATACACATCAGGCCCACCAGCAAGAACCAATCGTCCTTGTTCTAAGGTGTCCTCTGTGTGGTCCAGTTGTGACTTTAACCTGGATAGTCAGTGGGGCGTTTGTACCTCGCAGAGGGTTAGAACCCTGGCTACAGTCCACAGTCTACATCATTACTCTGACTGCAGCCTTAACCTCCCAGCAACAACCGGCGGACAGGTTATCACAAAGCTACCTGAGCCCTGCTTGGTGAGATGTATGGGCAGAGGAAGTACACAGCAGAGGGCTAGGACGCTTGACTGAAAAATAGAACTAAATCTGTTGGGCACAGCATCTCACGCATATCCCTAAACTGCGGATAGGCTGGCTTTGTTTTGGCTTGAAAGTTATTGAGAGTTAGCGAGTGTGAAATTGCCCTCTGAGTGATGTCATCGTAGGACACTGAACCCTTGTTGTGTTAATTAGAGCTCAATGAAATGATGAGTATGAAAAAAAAAAGAATAACAAGGGCCTTAGGCCTCAATGAGAGACACTGTTAGGAAACAGATTCCTACTTGTGAATACTTTTTTTTGTTTTTTACGTTAATTTAAAGAAAATGCATTACAATCAACGATGTAATAAAATTACAAAGAAAATATCTCTACAGTTATAGTGAGTGGACTAAACAGGGTTGTGTTCCTGATGAACTGGGATTGATTCTGGGTTTCTATGGTATTACTTTTTTCAGGACATTGTGATGCTGTGATTTGGAAACTGTGACCAGCTGTGCTCTTAATTTTGATGGAGGTAATGTGTACTGTCAGAATTCTCTTTTTTTTATTTGCTTGCATGCTTTCACTCTTATTTAATATCAAGAAATCTATCTTAGCATATTACTTTGTAGTCTGGCCTTAGAATAAATTCAGATTAAGGCCCTCCTTGAGACAACCAATGCTGTATTCATCAATTAAAAATGAATATGCAATCAATTAATCTGCATCATATCCATCATATCAGAGGCAGATTGATTCCAATATTGGATTAGACCAATATTCATACACCAATATATCAGTCTAACCCCAGAAGGAATGTCAGTACAACTAGTCAAGTAAATTTTGCATGGAGTGCAATAAATGTTTCATTGCCGGAGAAAAGCACTCCCTGCCTGCACTCGGCCTGGGTAAGGGATATAGATGGATGTACTGACCTGTGTGTATCCGCAGGTGGACTTTGAGATGATGGGAAGTGCGGAAAGACTTGCCACAGTAGGGGCAATCCTTGGAGGACGAAGCCAGACTCCGCTCACGATGCTGGGACAGAGACGGCTGAACGCTCCCTGCTGCCTTCCCCAGGTCCTCCCCAACATCTGGAGTGCACACAGAGACAACACAAGGAGGGAGAGAGACAAAATGGAAGGTGTGTTGAGTGTCACTTCAAACCAGCCCTCCACACATCACATCACAACACAACACTTTTTTTTTTTCTTTTCTCCTCTGTCTGTTTCTCATTGTCCCTCTTTTCCCTCGCTCAAATGTGCGAACACCACACAAAGTCAGACGCATCAAACGGGTTCACGGGCCGTGCTATTTTCCTCTCTGACAGAACGCTGACAGTTCATAAGCTTTTCAGTTTCTTTAGAAACACCATAGTCCTGAGATACTCCCCCTCCACCCCCAACTCAAACACACACACACACACACACACACACACCCTCAGCACCACCTCCGCCTCTCCTTTCTCCTCCTGTTTTTCTTTTTTTTTGTCCTCACTATCATCATCCTTCCTAGCAAGCATATGCTGGATTGCAGTGAAAATTAACAACGCAAAATAACAGAAAGAAAGAAAGAAAGAAAGAAAAAAAAAAAAGAGAGACACTGCAGATTTGGCTGTGTCAGCATCGCAGGATCTCCTCGCGTCTCTCCCTGCGACCTGATTTTGACAGGTAGCTGTCAGAGATATGATAGGGTGATAACGGTTTTGACCCCGCCCTCCACCACTTCCTCCGCGCACCAAAAAACGATGACGCACAATTTAGTGCAACAGCAGTCTGTTATCAACACAATCACCTTCTGAATACGAATCTAAGGATGAGTGATGACAACCTGGGAATGTGTTGACAGCAGCATAATCTGAGGTGAGGGTGTCATCATCAGATTGTACACGCTGGCCTTGTTGTACGGATAGTTAAGAGCCTGTGATGTGCTGACAGTCATGAGATTGCATGATGAGAGTGCAGAGTTTAAAGGCCTGCGCAAAACAGTTAAGTTCAAAACACAGGAACAAAAAGAAGAAAAAAAAAGAACTTGAAAGAAACAAAAAGGGATACACAATAGATGCTTGATATGTTTTGTATCTTGAAGCTGTTAAATTAAAATATCGGTACTAGTTCCACTGGCATTTGATGGACGTCACGATGTGCAGGAGGTTCAACATCAACCCACACAGCACAGAACTGTCATGACAGATTCATGGATTTTATAGCAAAGTAAAAATTCATATGAAAACATTGTTTCATCTTTTTATGTGTGTGTTTTTGAGTAAGCTGCCATGTCTATATTAACATTTATTTATCTAAAAATGTAAAAGGCATAAAGGAGCTGGACAGTGTGAGAAGTCATGGACTTCGCAGTCATGAGAAGGAATAATACTGACTTCTTTTTTTTTTTTTGCTAACGTTTAAAAGAAATGTACACACAAAATAAGTCCATGATGTTAACATCATGTATGGCTGTACTTGATCATAAACATACTGTATAAACGGAGTCTGTGGCCTCCATGGTAAAAAAATAAAAATACTTAGCATGTCAGTATGTGCATGACCCAAAGAAGCACAAATATAGTTAAAAATGTTCATTTTCTCCACGCCAGTCATTTGGTATGTGCGCAGGGCGGTGGAAGAGGGCAGAAAGAAAGAAAAAGAATCAAAATCGAGCAACCCACTTAGGCAACCCCGCCACACAATAAGGAGCATTTTTTAATAGTAGCCTAATCTTTTCTTTTCTGCCGTTCCCCACCCCATTCCACCCCTCCTCTGTTGGGGAGTCAAATAAGGTTTACAGAATGGAAAGACCCAAGTCAGCAAGTCCTCTTCCACACTGACACTAAACACACGACTCCATTCAGCAGCGCTGCTATCAGGCTGAAGGCTATTTATCACAACTGAAACTGAAAGGCAACCTAAATGCAAGTCTGTGACAATACACAGATACAAAATACCAGCTGCTTCTACTTGGGCTTGGCAACTGTGTGGTTTAATTCTGTACGCTAGCGAGGAAAAAGAAGCTGGGAGACAGTTCGATTTTAAAAGCAGATGTTAAAATGTGGATCTTGGTTTAAGATTATCTTGCTTTTCACACAATTTTAATCAATATGTGATATTACAGAGAGAGGGAGTAAAAGAAGTGGAAAAAAGAAGAATGGAAAAAGAAAATAGGCAAGGAAACAGCAGGGCATTCGACAAGGTTGTCCATTATTTCCACTTGTATAGTGATAGGGACGGATGTTTGCTCCCTCCAAAAATTAAAAAGAGACATTTAATGAAATTTGTTAGGCTCAGCTACATCTCTCTTAAAATATTAATTAAAATGTTTCATTATTTTGGCAAAACCCCATGATACTAATTTAGATTCACTTAAAAAATAATGCTACATTTGCAAGGAAATTCTTTATATCATGAAGGATATTGGGTCTTTCATCATTGAACACATTGCCCACTGAAGCTCCATGCATAATATACTAAACACAAATTGTATGTAAAATATCACAGGTGAAAATATAATTTCCTGTATAATTTCTGGACTGTGGGAACACATCAACTGCGTCCCCAACCCATTAATTTGCATTTTCATTTGACTGCATGTAAAAAAAAAAAAAATGGCCTGTAGACAGAAAATAAATAAATAAAGAGAATACAATTCCCCCAGTGCTTGGTCCAGGGCTGCACCATACTGTAGCCATAGTCGCCTCCTCACAAACATATTTCGAGCGGTCTACTGTACAGATCCCTTTTTGGCAAAGATTCCCCAGATCGTGTAACAGACACTGGCCCACCTGCCTGCCCCAGATGGGGCTAAAATTAAAAAATCCAAAACACAGCTTAGAAGCAGGACAAACACCAGACCACACTTCCAAACACACACACACACACACATAAAATCTCTGTATGTCTGTCTCTCTGTCTCTCTCTGTCACACACTCTCTCACACACACACACACACACACGTCCTTGTGTGTCAGGGTTAATAGTGCTCCTGTAAGAGGAAGACACACTACTGAGAGGATGAGAGTGTGCTCTCCTGGCATGTAACAGCCCTTCAATAATAAATGGGCTTCACACATTCCCACACACACACACACACACACACACACACACACACACACTCACACGTGCACACACACTACAAAGAAAGGTAAAACAGAACTTCCTTGCTCTTCTCCTTGCTCTTCTCCGCGTGTACATACACGTCACACACGCGCCTATAGGTGCGCACACGTGTGGGAATGCACGTCATTCCCAGGCACAAGCTGGGTGTCCAGCATGCTTGCCTTTAATCAGTTGACTGATCCACAGCTTTTAATGCGGCTGTTCCAATTACTGTAAAAGTCATCCTGCTCCATATAACCACAAATATTGACACTTTATTGCACAACACATTTATGACATTTTGAAGGTCACCCTGTATATTAGGCGTCATCGCTCACAGCTGGGTGTGTGATGTGGGGAGAGACTCTCGATCGCCTGTTGACACCCAGCCGTAACTATCCTCTAGTATTGATTTTTGTTCTCCAGCCTCAATCTTTTTTTATGCAAAGAGGATTCACTGTAGGAGACGCAACATTAAAGTGTCACAGGTGAGGCTTTGGCTTTATATATACAAGCCTGTAAAGGCCAGCTACTATAACTCTTTCACTTTGCTCATACTATTATAAAATTAAAGAAGGCCTGATATCTCTGTACTCATATTCAGAATGTTAAAATCGGACATTTTCCTTGTTGAAAAATTGAAAAACATTACGTATTTAGAGTTTCAAAAAGAGAAAAAAACTGGCATTAAGCAACCATTTAAGACACTAAAAACAAACACTAATAAAAATCTTTGAGAGTTGACATCAAGACCTGGATGCATCACTTTCTAATTAAACTTATTTGCAATCAAATGAATTAATAAAATATGCCCTCAAACAAAATCATAACAGATTTTCCAGTTGTTTTTGTTCTGAAACTGTGGCAGGGAGAAGATCCTCCATTCTGACTGGAGTTTTCTGGATTTTTTCATATTTCTTATTTTAAAACAAGATCATTATTTACAAGCCAATATATCACTCTCTAAATTTGTTACCAGTGTCAAAGGCCCATGCTGAGTTGATATGTTTTTTGTTTTTTTTCAGTCAAACCTCATTGTTTTCTCCCCCTCGCAAAAGATCACAATTCATATGAGGAATAAAACCACTAAAGAGAATGAAACATTCAAACCACTAGTACTTCTTTTCCCCAAATCCTCCCATCAATCTCAAACATTCAAACGGTTTTAATCTCACGTCTATGACCGCCTCGCTCGTCTCTAAAAAACATGACAAACGCGGAGCTGTGACTGTGCTAGTACAAGAATATCACAGAGGGGAAAAGAGAGAGAGAGAGAGAAATACATGTATAATTCAGCTGTATCTGATCTGAGACCAGCTCCTCTCCCCTCTGCCTTTACTGGTGTCACAGCAGCGTAATGGAACATGCCAGAACAAAGGCTCTGAGATCAGATTGGAGCAGAGTTGAGCAGGCCATCTGGGAGGCAGGCTGAGTATCAGTCACTCTGCCTGCTGTCTGCTGCACTCACACTCATGTACACACACTTCCCCTCTGACTAACTGTGTGCGAGCGCGCAACTGTGTGTGTAAGTGTGTGTGTGTGTGTGTGTGACACCTCCCTCCCTTCCCACCGCACGTCACCAGGATCTCGCAACGGAGCGACCGATGCATCGCCACCGCGGGGATACGCCACCAGGGCAGCCTCCATGACTGACTGACAAATATATAAATTGATAAGGATCTTTCTGTTTGTGTGTGTGTGTGTGTGTGTGTGTGTGTGTGTGTGTGTGTGTGTGTGTTGGTGCCCCTAGGGATGGGGCACACAGCCTTCTCCTTTACAGCGACCACACCCAGTTCCCATTAATGGAGGAGGATAAAAAAAAGAAAAGAAATCATCAACAACAACAGCAAAAATAAACAGCAAAGCCAATGATTGTGTGTGTGTGTGTGTGTGTGTGTGTGTGTATGGTGCCGGGGGTGCAGGTTGGGGAGGGAGTGGGGGGAGGGGGTTGCCAGTTCCTTAATGGTGCTCTTTCAATCACACTTTGCACTCTAAACGTTCTGTGGTTTTGATTAGTATGATATCACTTTCAGGAAATAAAACTAGGGGGGAAAAAAGCACATCAGTCATAAAAACACAAGATGTTTTGCTTCTTGCTCGGCCATTATTCTAATGCGTCACGTGACTCCCGTCGAAGCCCGCTGGCCTCTCCCCGTAGCCAAATAACTGATTGGGAGGGGGAAGGAGGGAGGGAGAGATTGACGGAAACAGTTTGAAAAGGGGAAAGATATTAAGAGAGATTGGGTGAGAGGGAGGGAGGGAGAGGAGGGAGAGGAGAGAGAGAAAGAGTAAAATGTGATGACATCATATGAAAGGCATTAGGCTTTTAAAAATGCGCCCGGGGGGACTTGATTTCCTTACACCAGAGCAACACAACACCATCCGGCCTGATGCTCGCTTGCTCTCCCTCTCTCTCTCTCTCTCTCACACACACACACACACACACAAACACACACACACACCTCCCAGCACCCCCTTCTCCTCTCATTCTTTTTTTGATTTGGACCACTGCCATCTTTGTGAGCGTCTGGTTCATGCGAGTTAATCAATTTGAGGTTTAGTTACACTGCTGATGCTAGCATTCCAGCCACTGCTAGAACGTAATCTGAACTCACAGAATTTATTAACCAAACACCAATTATCATTAAACACCACTGCATTATCCCCCTCCTTTTACTACCTGACAAGGACTACTTAATGAAATTTTAGATTAAAGTTATTTGGTCCGTGATTTATGGGCATTGAGAAAGTCCTAATGCAAGACTCTCTTAGTGTGCAGATGCTTTTGGGTTTTTTTTCCCCCCCTATGGGAGTACACCAGGGATCTGAGAAGTCTCCAAGGTATTACAACAACCAGGTCTAGACCAAGAGGAACAAGAAGACGAAAGGCGGGGGGGGGACCAGAAAAGAGCAACTGTGCTCCAAATTCTACACGGCATCCTCACCTCATGCTTGTTGTTTTATTACTGACCCCATCAAGCGACAGAAATAAGACCAAAGCCCAAATAAATTGCGAGATGAAAAAAGACAAACGGGAAATAAAAAATAAAGGGAATGCAAGTCGTTGTTTACCCCTGCAATGTTTGTGAAATGAAAACAGCAGCAGAATGTGTTACATATAAGGCGGTGGGGTAAACAGGGGCACCAGATGTTCTTTGATGTTAATAATGGCATTTATTATTAATATTAATTAGACCGCATTCAGCAATACATTTGGGCCATTTCCAAGTCAATTAAGCAAAATGGCATTCGGGAGATGTTGAAACGACATTTTAAGGCAGGTGTTCAGCAGTCCCCTAATAAAACATTTTTGCAGCTCCTGAAAAACAACCCATTTTGAGGCAGATTTTATTTATTTTCTCTTTGTTTGCTCGTCCTCAGTATTTCTCTCTCCTGTTGTGAGCGTTACAGTTGCGACCGTATCTCTAAAAAAACATATTGAGGGATCGGTTCTAGATTAAGTATGCATTATTTAATTAAAATATACAGTACGTGGTGATTCTGATAATGCGCATGTGTTGCGTCCACGCCCCGGCAAATATGTCCACCCAGACTGAGGGGCTGGTGGAGGGGGTTAATCCAGATAGAAAATCATGATTATGGACATCATGATGATAATAAAAAAAAGAATACTTTGAGGATTACAGACCGCAGTTGTCCAAATGGCCGTTTCATGCAGGAAGACAAACCCAGACAAATTCACTTTTAGCGCCAAATGTTTTTATCTGCGAGGCCCAATCCACATAGTCGAGTGCGCCAACACACCCTTATACCACGACACAGGGTTCCTAGTGCCGTAGTTACCAGCAGATACCAGCTCCACCAAATCTAATTAGACAACACAAGCCAGAGGCCTCACACCAGGGGGTGTCTTGTCTATATAATCTAAATAATCCCTGGCTATATGTGTAAGGATAAAAAAAAACACACCCGTTCTAAAGCTCTATTCAATTTAATCTAGACCTCTGAATAGGTTCTTGCCACACCTCTCGGACCCAGTGTGTGTTTATGTGCGAGTGTGTGTGTGTGTGCGCTCATAGCCCTTGCTTTTGGCAGCAGGCCCTTTTTTTTCAAAGCTGGTGGAGGCAGCAGCCTTACAATGGTACATTAACAATCTGTGCGTTCATTTATCAGTGTGTGCGATTTGGACTCTCCGTTCATGGCGCGCTGCACTTTTCACGGCTGAAAATTAATGAACAAGCCTCCCCTCGCAACAAACATGCACCTGTGCCGCAGAGATGCTAATCACAAACATTTATATTTATTAGTGAACGCCTGCACTAAAACTGGAGTTGTGGAGGAGAGAGAGGAAAAAAAAAAAAAGAAGAAGAAGAAGAAGAAAGGATGAGGGGGAAAAAAAAACAGGAGGATAGATAGTTCCCTTTTTTTAACCTGGGTGATGAAAGGGTAGCGGTTTCCGCTGTGTAGAATTGTGTTAAAGCTATTTGTTTGAAGCACTTTCTTGAATGAAAGTGGGCTGTGGGAGTGCAGGATATCTATTCAGGGAGTGTGATCTTCATGCTGTGAAGATTATTTCTCCAAAACTATCGGTTGAAGGGCATTGCCGCAAAGAAAACACCTAGCGTGCTTATTCTAAATGCGCAGCCCAAAAATACAAGCTGGTGCCTTCCGAAATCTGTAGACACACTTATTTTCTTAAGAGGGCAAACCTCCATCCCGTTCACTATACAGGTGGAAATGACGGACAGCCTCGGCAAATGCTCCTCTGTTTAGGATGCTTTTCCTCGCCTCCATTCCTCTTTCCACTTCTCTCATTCTCCCTCCACTCCTCCTCCCGACCCCCCCCCCCCCCCCTCTCAGACTGACAGAAGGTGGCTCTCCCTCTCAGTAAAGGCTATGCCTCTGCCCGGCTAGGGGAAGAGGAATGGTGCCATAAGTTTCTCCCTGGCACCGGCCCACCTTTGTTTTCCCCCCTCCTCAAGTCTGTTTCAGGCTTCAAAGAGCATTGGAAAAAGACACACACACACACACACACATACACACACACACACACAAACACACATGCACATACAAATGTCTGAGGGAGCACTGATGTCTCACTAACTTTATCATTCTAGCAGGGTGATCATAGCCCCGTTGAGAGGCTGTGGATGATGCTTGAGTGTGTATGAGAGTGTGTGTGCATGTGTGTGCATGTGCGTTTATCTGTGTGTTGTCCACCACTGTCTGCATGTATGCATGAGAGCACAAAAGGCAGATGGGGACAGAGGTGGGTGTCTTTTAGGACATGAAGACAAGAGCAATTACTAATGTGTTTGTCTGCACGTTTGTGTACACACACTTGCCAGTGTGTGTGTGTGTGTGTGTGTCTGTGTGTGTAGTGCTATAATAATCAGGGTGTATATTCATCATGCCCCCTCTCAGTCTGTGTTGGCAGGAAGTAGTGTGGTTACCATTAGTGAAGGATGACTAGGTCCCTGTCTCTTTGACTGGGATGCTGCTGGCTTTCTATGGATAGAGAAATGAAAGGAAAGGAAAGGAAAGGAAAGGAAAGGAAAGGAAAGGAAAGGAAAGGAAAGGAAAGGAAAGGAAAGGAATTAAGACAAAACATTGGATAGATCCGATGATGAAATTAGGAGAGGAAAGGATATGACATAACATAAGAAAAGAAAGAAAAAGGAAAAAATGCAACAAAACATACAGAATAGAAACTAAAGGGAAAAAAAACAATGGAAGGAATTGAAGAAATGGAAGAAAAAGAAGTGAAAAACAAAATTAGAAAACAGGAGCAAGAAGAAAAGTAGAAGTAGCATAGGACATGGCAGGATCCTAAGACAATAGAAAAGGAGAGGGAAAGAAAGGAGAGAAAAGGAAAGAAATTTAGACGAGAGAAGTGAAAAGGTGAGAAGATGATGGGGAGAGGAGAAGAAGAAGAAGAAGAAGGGAGAGGGGGAAGAAAAGGAAAAGGAGGAAAGAGCATCACAGGACATTCGGAAAGAAAAGGAAAAGAAAAAGAAAGTTGAACAAAACAAGAACATATGAGGAAACTTCTACAAGAAGAAAAGTGATGAGGAAATAGAAAAGAAATGAAAAGGAAGGTAAAAGGAACAAGTTCACACTACCGAAAGCTCTTTGGTTATACTGCACGTATAGATTCTCACATAAAGAGGACAACCACCCTGTTGCTCTGCCCCTTTAACGCTGAATAAAGTACAACTCCTCCCTAAGCCACCATTGATTTCCTATTCATTCCCGTGCATGCTAAATCAACAGCAAGCACAATAGGCCAATCATCAACCTCAGCTACAGTACCACCACTTCTATCCCACCCTCAATCCACCTGGCACTGGTCTCAGTCTATACTGTATGTGGCATCAATGCTCTGCACACCGCAGCCATTAGTGGCGTTATTCTCCATCAATGAAAATGAATCAATTAAGCCTCATTAAGGGTGCATATTAAGGTGGAGTAATTATCGGGTGGGGAATGTACAGTGATCGATAGCTCGGGAGCATAAATGTGCACTTAAAGACATATATTACCACAAGGGGCGATGAACACTTTTAACAAGGCCACTGTGGAGGGGGAGCTAAAGTGGGTAAATCTGTTTCACGCCATGCATATATACTGTGTGTGTGTGTGTGTGTGTGTGTGTGTGTGTGTGTGTGTGCGTGTGCGTGTGGGCGAGAGAGGGAGAGACTATCGCTCCCACCATAGCCTGGTCAGGCTGTAAATCCAAGGACCAAGGACGCGTCCCGTTTTCCTCTTCTATGAACTTGTCCAGTGTCTCAGAAAATGAAATAAAAAGATTTATACTGCAGCTGCAAACACCCCGCCTGTGTGTGCGTGTATCCGTGTGTGTGTGTGTGTGTGCATTGGTGCGTGGACATGAGACAATGACCACAAGAGATAGAGCCACACTTTAAGAATAAATGAGAGAAAGGTCCCAGTTTTAGGGAGGGGAGGGGTGTTTTTAAATGCTACAGGCCTTCACCCTCTGGCCACCAGTGCACACACACATACACACACACACACACACACACACATTTACATGCATAAAGTAACACACACACACACACAATCCCATGCATAACGCCTATTAAAGAGCACGCTCTGTCCCAGTCGCATAATTTTAATTTGTTATGAAGGTCATTGACAGCAAGTAATAATCACCATTGGGGATCTAACAATTTGCCATTTCGGAACATTGAGGCACTGATGACTCAACTATTAATAGACTGAAGCCCCCCCCCCCCCCCCCCCCCCCCCCCCCCCCCCCCCTCCTGCCTCTACACCCCCTGTCCTGTTAAATGACTAAAAACTATTCCAGTATTTTTTTACACCCATACCCCACACACACATATGCCTGCAAATGCCCATATGTCTTTATCCCATTCATCTTTTTTTTTTTTTTATCAGCGGAGGGATATATGACATTTGGAAGCAAATTAATGCGAAGCCTAAAAGAAGCCCGCCGAGGGGGTATCTCCTGGAAACAGAATTACATTGTAAGAGAAAAAGTAAGAAGACGACAGCTTTTTAATGCTCCTTTTTCTTCCTTCACTTTACGCTTTTACAGTGATTTCTTGCGAGAAGTCGCCAGGGCTGCCTGTGCTGAGCTGATGAATTGTTAAGTATCCCCCCCCCTCCCTCCCCTTTTTTTTTTTTTTTTTTTTTTTTTTTTTTTTTACAAACAAACACGCAAAGAGACACAATGACAAGTTTTATTATAGACCAACTCATTTAGTCTCTGCTTTAGCATCACCCAAACCATTCAGACGTATGTGTCTGGCATTTGTCGCCAAACAAATAAGTCCGAGCTTAAGCTATTTTTATCAAGCGCGAGAGCATTTGTTCTTTTTAAGTGATCGTCAGCGTTTGGGGCGCATAGAATGGGAGTTGGAATCCTTTATCTTTCAGAGGCTCAACAACTCAAGACTAATTACAAATTAATCTGGATCTGGATATCTGCAATGAGAGGGCCCCAATAAGAACTGTGGTGTGCTAAGAGGAACTATCTGTTATATATTTATAGGGGAGCTCAACACATGGAGAGGGAGAGGCAGGCCGGAGATGGAGGCGGCCAAAACCCAAAAGAGACAGTAGCACATAATTGCCTGCTTTCTATATCCAAGTAGCCGCATCAAGGCTGCGGATTGTGGATATTAATAATTGATCATTAGCTTGATAGGGCAGAGCGTGCTCAAGTTTTTAGCGGCGGAAGTTTGATGGTCGTTTTAGGTCTCTCCTCAGGGCCTAGAGCACTGCCACTGTACTTGTGGAGAAGGTCAAGTGGGCTCATTGTTACAAATGAAACACTACTGTCTTAAACAAAAGGAGGTCACATCAATATAATCTGTTGTGTATTTAACTACATTGTGTGGTTCAATTTTGTCTTTTCAATTTTTTCTTGTTTTCTAAGAGCCTGCGGGGACATTTTAGCCATAAAATCTACATGATGTATCCAGATTTAGAATGAATTTAATCCTGAACAGTGCAGTTAAAACATCACTCTTCTTTATGATAGCTGTATCGACTGCGTTGAAGTACGATCAACTCAGATGTTACTGTAACATACTGTAAGATGAGATCCGTGGAGAGAACGGCTCACATAACATGCGCAACATTAAAACACACACACACACACACACAGAAACACTCACTCACTGTGTATGCGTGTGGGTCCAATGTTGTTTGGTGCTGGCTAAGTTCCCACATTGTCTCATGAAGATATTTCTGGTAAAACTAATTTAACTTTGAAAAAAACATTGATGGTAAATGATCAGGTTTCAAAGAGCAGTTTGTTTAGAGCTGCTATTTTTCAGACTGACTCATTAGAACAGACTACCTTGCAGCCATAAAACATTTTGTCAAAATGTGCAGTTTTGGTGGCACTTTAGTATAACCCTTGTTCCTTTAATCTACTGTACATGCACTGGATTCAACGAGTGTGGGCACTTTTTTTTTCTTGTGGTTGTCTAAGTTGTGGCTACACAAAAAAGAAGTAAATTCTTACACTTGATCACAGAATAATTCGAGGAATGCACTGAGCATTTGACTCGAGACTGTGGTGGGTGCTGGTTAACTTCCTGCTGGGGAAATAAGCTTTGATTTGCTGCCTGGTAGCTGGGGTATGTCGCTCTCTATTACTCACTCTGTCTCTACAGCTAGTGTACTCTGTACTCCCCCAGTCCCATGGTAGGGAACCTCTGGGCACCTTGACTGTCGTTTAACTGCTTGTGGCACGAGGCAGCTGAGGAAATGGGTCATTAAATCCAACTAGCTGGGGCCAGCCCCCCCAGTGCCCCAGATCTGTTTCCAATCAGATAGCCTTCTTTTACAGGAGAGACAGAAAGAAGCTCAGCAAAGCAGCCCAAAGCAGACATTAGTGTCATTTCAGCCGACACTGCTAATAGCAGCAGCTTAAAAGGACCGGGCATTTTGTTTATTTATTAATGTATAGTCATCAAAAGTGTCTTAGCAGTGATCTCAGTCCCTCTGCGGATTTCTTGGAATATTCACTCTACACCTAGTTTCACGCACAGTCCCTAAAAATAAGTATACACTTGACCATAAGTTACACACACAAATTAATGGCTGTTGAAAACTACAGTATATAGGCTATCCAAAGTTACCACAGGACCATAAAATCCATGGTACATAATAGACTTTTCAGAGTTGTGGTCCACACTGTGAAAAAAATCAAGTTTCTCATAAAATGGTTGGGAATTCACAAATGGCTTACTGTCCTTTTTTTTGACCATGAATGAGAAGTATGTTTCAAGATTCTTTAACCACACTCAGTTAATCCAGACTGATATATCTCATCACTATTGGATGGACTGCCATGAAATTTTGTACCAGCATGCATAGTCTCCAGAGGATGAACCCTCTGACTCTTAGGATCCCCTGACTTTTCCTCTAACACCACTGGCGAGTCAAAATGTTCACTTATCCGGTGACATCTCAACATCTACAAGATGAGTTAGCACAAATTTTGGTACAAACATCCCCGTTCCCTAGAGGATGAATCCTAATGATTTTAGTGGGATTTTAATGTCTAGCGCCACCAGCAGGTTGACATTTGAGGTCCAGATGTGACATTTTTTGACAACAGTTGATTGGATTACAATATAATTTGGTGCAGGCATTCGAGGTCATAGTGAAGTTTGGTGATCCCTTTATTTTCCATCTGACACCATCATCACAGTTTGTTTTTGTTACAATTATCACAACCTCAAGTAGCATGGCTGTTTTGGGGACTGAGAGAGAGAGAAGGATCAGAAAGAAGAAAAAAAAAATTGTGTCGGTAAATGAAAGAAGTGAACAAAAGAGAAACTGAAATTGAGGGGAGAGAAAAAAAAATCTGAATTTTCAAAAGCAAGTAACATTTGTCAGTATTCTTTTGGTTCCAGGCCACACAGTCAAAACAGTGTCTCAGCACATCAAAGTTCCACATTAGTTTTCAGCTGAGTTAAAAAAACTACTTTGTAATACCATTTCTGCTTCAAATTTTGAGTCAATCTCACAGAGAGAGAGAGAAAAAAACTAATTACACAGACCCTGATCACTCCCATTTTAACATAAGGTCTTCAGTTGGGTCTCTGTGACTTTCCAAGACTCTGACTGATCTCATCTACAAAGGAAAAGGGCAGACATTTTGCACGAAGGTAAATACTTCAAATGTTAGCCTGGGGAGTGTCTTCGATTTGTCCTTTAGGAAGATGCTAACGTGTGATACACTGTGCCCTCCCTCCCTTTCCCCCTCCTCCCCTCTCATTCATCGGCCTCACACACTCCTGTCTCTTCCTCCCTTTTCTTCCTCTGTCATTGCGAAATGCAGGGCCAGCGATATGAAAAAAAAAAAAAAAAAAAATACTACACACACTTGTTGCCCGGACTTTATCTCTACATTATTCTCGCCGCTCCTTCCGTTCATTTCAGAGAATAAGATAAATGAACGACGTACATTTCGTGCACCTGTCCTCCCCTCCCCACCTTCCTCTTCCCCTAACGATAAGGGATTTCATTAACGTGAGAATGCTTGGGCTGAAAGAAACATAATTGCTTCAGTGTTGTTGTCCTCTCTGCCGCCGACGCCCTAATTTCCTCCTCGCCTTACTCTTGACTGTTAAGTGATCATTATATCAACACAGGGGATGGGCCAAGGGTAAAATATTGACAAACTGCGGTCACGTTCATGCAAAACACAGAGGAGAGGTGTGTGTTTGTGTGTGGTAGAGGGTGATGAAATATAAAAAAGAAAAAGAAAAAAAAATAACAAGAGTTAAGGGGGAGGAGAGGAGAAACAGGGGGTGATGGGCGGGCGTATGGGTGGAGAGTGAGAGAGAAAGAAGGGTGCTAATAGAGTGACACCAAGGACGTAAAGTGATATGATCAATCGGGAAAGATCACAGCGTCCGGTAATAATTTAAACACTGGGTCCAATCTGTCACCCACCACCTCCTCCCCATCCCTGATGGATAACTGTATGTAAAAGATACATAATTTTTTGACTTGCCATTTACACAGCATTGCACCTGAAAGCCAGGCAGCATAATAGACAGTTTAAAATGTCAGGGAACTAAGTAAGTAAGAGAGACGGGTCGACCGGCAGAATCTTAATTAGAGGAGCTCCATCTAATGGCGACGGCTTCCTAGACCAGTGTCTGGCAGGAATACACACACACACACACACACACACACACACCCACCCACACACGCACATGCATATATCCTGACATAAACACATATGTGTACATAAATACACACAGGCTCATTTGAATGCTGTTGCTTCACACGGACAAATGCGCACATGAGCGAACAGGCATAAACACACTGACATGGATGTAGAGAAAAACACAAGATATGTTTGAGCACATGAAGATTTTGTGACAGACACACACACACACACACACACACTTCTGTGTAAGTGAAAAAGGAACATATTTGGAATACTTAGCCATTAACAGATGACATTAAAACACACACACAAACAGATACATTAATATCATTTCAATTAAAGTTAAAAAATATAATATTTCAAAGTCACTCAAAATTCATAACACACGTGCACGCGCACACACTCACACACACACACACACACACCCTCCATACTGCAATTTCAACATCAGTGCAATTAGAGAAAGATCCTCATGTTCAACCTTAATTTTATGCTTACAGCTGACCAGTCAGCGACCAAATCTATCTAGTTATGGCGCAGCATCACAAGAATGTTCAGTGGTAGTCTGGAAATGCATGTATAGGATTTACCTATCTATCCCTGAGCAGACCTGGCTGTTGAGCCCGAGCCAGCGCCACATGATTGTGTTAATTAATCTGCCATTGTGAGCGTGGGGAACAGCTGCACGGGCTCTCGTGGCTGCGTTGTCAAAGCAAAACAATGCAATGTTAAGCTTCCCCCACTGAATCTTCCATTACAAAGGAGCCCCAACAACGGGGCTAAATTCATAAATCCACAGATCAATTTTTACCAGCACTAATGTCTGACCTTTAAAGCGAAAAGGGTTTTTTTTTTTTTTTACATGCTTCATTTGGGCTTGAAATATGGTCAGATATGTGATACCTAGGATTTGGGCCAAATCCCCCCCCCCCCCCCCCCCCCCTCCAACCCTTCCAGCCTGGAAAACAAACACACTGTGGAGAGATAGAGATGCAGAGAGAGAAAAGGAGGAAGGTAGGGAGGGAGGGATGGATGGACAGAGGTAGAAAATGAGCAACAGAGAGATGGGGCAAGGAGAAGGGAGTGAGAGAGAGAGAGAAAGAGAGAGACAGAGAGAGAGAGAGAGAGATCAGCACAACAGAGACAAACAGATGAGTGCGAGGAGTCACCAGCTGGGCGCTGGTATTTTAAAACAAAACGTCTAACGCGATTAGCAGGGATCCATCGATCGGTGTTATGTGGCGTTAATTTAGACTGGGGAGAGGGGGATGGAGGAGGAGAGAAAAAGAAGAAAAAAAGAGGTGAAATGAGCTTTACAGGTCAGATTAAGGGAGAACAAAGCAGTCGATGTTACAGATTTGAACATAAGATTAAAGAATTTCTGTCAGTTTACAATTTATCAGTATGTTCAATTTAAGCCCACAGCTTTATTTACATATGTGTATATATATATGCATATTTTCATTTGAGTGTTGACAGTAAACTGTATGGATTAGTTCATACACAGCAGACAGTTGCATGTAGCTTTTATTTTGGTTACAAGTGAAATCAGAGCATTAGTGCTCGACAATAAGACAAAAAAATTCACACTCATTTAGAAAAAACATTGACCAAGGGAATACATAAATAAAATTAGGTAAACTGTGCTGCCACCACAAATTATGTCTGCAATAACAGACTTCACAAATAAATGGTTTAGCACCTCTAATCGAGTTCACAAAATGTTTCACTAGACAACCATTTCACTGCATTCATTACAGCTTCACTGAATTACAATTTTATTGCTTGCAGAAATCACAGCGTTTGTCTTTAATGTGGCAACCAGATTCATCTTTGTTTCAGAGACTCTGGGACGCCTGGAAGAGATGGGAGATGGCATGCCCCTATCACACATTCTCTACAGTGAATGGCATGGCCTTGGTGCACACTTGGCGCTTCCAGAGAGATGGTGATGCACCCTGAAAAAAATCATCAAGATGCCTGGCTCTCGCCCCACTCTGCAGCCGAGCCCTTCTGTCTAGCAGAAAGCCCTCCAACAGCCCACTGAGCACGCAAGACATTGGGAGAGGAGTCATATACATGCATCGAGATGTACTGATGCATCTGACATGTCCTGTCAGTTGTTGTCGACTTCATGTCAAGCACGGGGTGAATGTGACTGATCATTTCTTTCAGGTTTGAATGAAAGAGAAAGCTTAGGAAAGCAATAAATGGAAGCAATCTAAATGGCAGATGAAGGAGGCAAGACATTTCCTACTCCCAGTGACACTGTCTCTCAATCTGCACCCTGTTTTAGTCTGCCAAACACCAAGTCAAATAGTGACACTGAATATGGCAGTGAATTCCAAATCAGTTGTTTAGTTGCCATATTCTTGATAGACTGCACAAATTTTCTTTTTTTTACAAGAGTTTTTAGGACAATTCTTGGACACACAGTGTATAAAAACCAATTTGAATTACTTTCAGACTCCCTGAAACTTGCACACGCTCACACGCCGAATATACAATCTTGAAAGCCTACAGATGGGGAAGGGTGACATGGTGCTAACTCGCATCTCAAAAGTGACGCTCGCTTCAGCATCTCACCTGTCCAACATGCTGGATTTCAGAAAGCCATCAGATGTTGCATTTACCGCAACACTGAGCAGTGGAGAGCAAGCGATCAGCCAACACACGCAGCCTGAGTTTCGGTGCACTTACACTTGACAACTCAACAGGACACTTAGTTAAGCTAGAATGGGAATTTGTGACGCCAGAAAAGAAGGTTGATATCTTGTCATTATCTTCTCCCTCATGGCTTTGTTAGTATTTACAGCTAAAATGTTACAGAGGGTGTATCGAATTGGAAGAAGGACTTTTTTTTTTTTTTTTCCTCCTGTGGTACTGTGCTGTCGGCTCCCTGATTGTCGGAGTATAAAAATAATCGTCATGGAAATAGATCTCATTGACAACGTGCCATGTTCACACTGTGAGCAGCTTGTGCCTTGTGAACATAATCCAGAAACGTCCTCCAAAAACTTTCCTCCACAAACTTTCAATCCCTCATCCTCTTTTTGCCCTTCTCTCCAAAAAGATGAAACGCGGGGATGCCAGGGAAGACAAAAGACAAAATCCTGTGTTGTCAAGTATCAGCAAAACAGGTAGACATGTGAAGTATGGGGAGGGGAGGGAGGGAGGGCTCAAGGATCAGGAGGCAAAGGAGGAGGGACAAGAAAGGCAGAGAGCACGAGCAGGAAAGGACTGAGATACTGAGAGGGAGGGAGGATTGACCAAAACAGCTTTCCCATCCTCCTCCCGAAAATCCATTCCTCATCTCTGTGTCTAATAGGAAATACCTGATTCTGGCCCTGAGAGTACTGCACCGGCAGGATTACACCTTACCTGCAAGCCCTGCCAGGAGAGGTGGCATTTGGCCGATCCGTCCCCCCATGAGGGTGGCTTGTGGCTTAGCCTCGACTTAGCTCCATGTCTTAAGACAGAGGATAGGAGGAATGAGGAGGACCACTGGGGAGAAATGTGAGTCTCTCTCTATGAAAGCCTGGGATAAACCTGTGTCCTCTGGAGAGAAGGAGCTAACTTCTGGCAGCTGGCTAGAGGCCCAGGGGTTAAAGATGATACCTTGAAATGTGGCTACACTGACGTCTCCAAAAAGTCTTAAAAAGTGAACCTTTGTGTACTTGGTTTGTACACTGAGCGAGGCAAAATATTGTTTATTCGTTCACCTAGTTGAAAGGTAGAAGTAGAGTAGTCCAGACCTCATTTTTTAATGTTCTCAACACATAATAGATCTGTCTGAATCTCCTTGAATAAAGAGGGTGTTCATATAAAACCCATTCTTGAAATGCCTTCTGATTTAAGAAGATCTAGAATCTCCATGTATGTGCAGGAATCCGAGGCCTAATCTAGGTCTGGGAATGACTCCTAAGATATTCACATGGAGGTTTATGCTTTACATGCCAACACCAAGAAGATGACATTCATTTGCTAAAACAACCTTATCGTCAACATAAACATATGCTCACTGTGTGGGCCGTCAGGCTATGTTAACTTGAGGCTAGATAAAAAAATATAAGGGAGTCGGCAGAGATGAGGAGACGGAGGTTCATTAGAAGAGCTGTAAATGAAAGTGAGGAAAGCATCTCATCAAGCACATGTTCAACACTTGGTCCATAAGGGAGCTATACCTGGGGCTGTCGCATTCAGAAGGTGTTACTCTAATAAGACAACAGTCGCTTTTATTTACAGCGAGCACAAGATGACATGAAACATGCATTAACACATCTTCTGTTGTGCCTTTGGTGAAACAAACACCTTTGTTATTTTGTAAACAAAACATCTAACTAACAGCCCTTTTGCGAGCTAAAGATACATTCAAATAACATATGCTCTTGACTGGAAAATAAAAAAAAACACAATAGGTGTAAACCGTCTAAATTGCAATTGCGCCGCATCTTGGAAAACAAACACTTTGCTTTGTTACCAAGACAACTGAGACAATGTGATTCCTGGGGCATTGTCAGGACTGCTACTTGCTACATTATGTGTGACAAGCTTAAGAGTAGATCTAGAGGCGTGAATGCACAGATTCAGGCTCCAGCCTATTGCGGATTGAAGATAGTCCGGCAAACCATATTTGCATGTGTAACCTTGCCAAAGAGTTAAGCTCAGCTGGCTAACATTGTCTCTGCGCTTCCAAAACCCTGGTTTGAAGTCAGCACTGATGTATAAGACTGTATAATGCTTGCTGCAATTTGACAGTTTGTGTTACTGTTACTTCCCCTGCTAATGCTTAGCCCGGTGAACAAATGCAGCGCCATTTGGTTGGAGGATATAAATGCGATCAGCCCCAACATTTGTTTTTAATATATCTATCTGGGCAAACAGCAAAATTCATAATAGAGCCTACAGCCCATATCCTCCTTTTCCCTCTTTCTCTCTTTGCCTTCCATGGCGACAAAATGAATTCAGCTCTGAACCTAATTAATCCACAAAGGTTTCATGTCTTAATCCCCAAAGTCAAGGGGGTTATTGTCCTCACAAATGAGGTCAGTGTTCCTCCCAGTGGAAATAAGGGGAAGAAGGAGCAAAACACAGAGAGTAAAGGGAGGGACCACGGATGCTTACAGAGTGGCTTTCTTTCTCTGCGGATGTCCTGGTGAATAGAGGTGTGATATGGTGGCAAGAGGCCCTGCAAACAGGGACTGGAGTTGCCTGCTATCTGCACAGGGATGTCTACATGCATGGAGGTGTCATGAAGTGAGAAGCACTGAATGGTTAACACCCCATAAAGAAAGGCAGAAGATAGAAACATAAACGGAGCACTGCAATAAATGGCACAGCATGACAGCAGTGGGAGAGGGAAAATTAAACGCCTGCCAATCTCCAGCACACAGACCTTTTGAACCAGGTGGATAAGAAGGCTGGTTCTGATGGTAATTGTCACTAAGGCAAGTCACTGTCAAACTCCGAGGCGAAGAAGCATCATCCAAGTGTGACAGGACGATAGCCATGATACAGCCCTCCGTCTGGTGGGATGACAAGGGGGGATGTGACACACATGGCCACACCATGCTGCCTGACGCACAGTCACCACCAGCGGCCCACACAGGGTCTCTGTGGGGAACAAACCCTGGGAATAGCCTTGAGCCGGCCAAATGTTTGTCCAGCATCGGCACACTTGGGGTGCATTGTGGGCCCCGTCTCCATGGACCCAATGGCAGCCAGGGAAAGCGTGGACGATTGACCATGATAGTCCACATCTATACTCATTTAGACCATCCTGATGAGAGCTTTCCAGAGATCTTTTGAGTCATCCAATCAAGGCTTGGCTCAAAGCACAGGGGTGGGGGTTGCTGGCCAATGAGAACTTGGTTAAACGGAGGGTCAGCCAATAGCAGGCATGTTGAGGGGAGGGTCGGCCAAGATGGAGGCTAGCTAGAAGAATAAAGTCCAAGATGAGGCAATCAACAGCTTGGTGAAATCTGTTGCAGTCAAAAGTGCGGCCACTGGACTGTATACAGCAGGCATGGAGGATGAGTGTAGGCCTGACGCCTAGAGAACAACGAGCTGAGCAAGAATGTTCAAGTAGTCCGTATTATCTTATATTAATAAGGCACTGCTGTGACAATATGTCATCATCTGCAGCGGTTGTAAAGACGATCATTAACTGTAGTCATAATCTGTGGAATATACTGTATTCTGTCTACAAAGGATCTACTAAAGCATGTTAGGCAAAAGCTTACTTCCCACAAATTGCTTGCTTTCTGGTGACGGATGATGTGGCGACACACAATGTCATGCATACATAAAAAGCATCAGCAGAAAAACCTGTGCTGTTTTTGATCACTGATAATTACTGTATCTGCACTCCAAGAAGGAGTAAACAAAGTGAGAAGTTTGAAAATGGGGGAGAAAAAAAGAAAAGGAAGGTGGTGGAGGAAGGGGGGTGCACAGCTTTGTAGCAGACGTTCTAATTTCCAACTTTCTCCGCGACTGGTGGAATAAAAAGAGGTTTACATTGTCATCTCCCCACCGCTGAGTTTGAAATATGAGTTTAAACTGACAGAGGGAATTAAAATCTGTAAACGCCACTTTTTTTGATGCCTAATTTGAAAATCAGCTGTCAGAGTTGGTGTTTGTTGATTTTTATCAACTCAAGGGTTATTACATTTCAAGAATGTGACAATTAAAAATCCCTCAATCATTCCCATGAGCTTTCTATAACCACGCCAACTTGAAAAGTGATATAAAGTAATGTGACAAAAGTAGATGAAACCCCAATTGAAATGTTGAACCTCATCTGGTAGCATGGGGTTAAAATATAAATGGGGAATTTTGTTCTGTTTCTCAGTTACAGTTTGCTGTGTACGCAACACAAATATCAGATCATGCGGGGGAATGACTTCCCTGTCTGTGCACAAGGCTTCTTTTAGTTAAACCAAAGTGCACACGCTCATGTGGGCATTAGAAGTTGCCCTTTCCCATGACTGTGTTTAAGAACAAATGATATAGATCTGAGGGTCAGAATCAGGTCTGAGAAGCTCACTGTTGGAATAGACACAACTGGATAATAATGGAGACATGGACACCGGTTGGTTAAAAACTCACTTGACTCCAAGACTGTGAAAGCAAGGGGTTACTGAGCTGTTTTTGTTTCTCCTTTTTCCCTCACTCTTTTCTTTTTCCCCCCGCTCTCTCTCCACATAGCCACCGCCTGCATGCCTCCCCTTCATCTCAGAGGATATATAGAGGAGAAAAAGATTTAAAAGGACTGGAAAAAAGCTCAATTGTTTATTGATTTTATAATAGGCTTAGTGCAAGAGAAATAAAGTGGGGGGCTGGTGGGGCGGCATGGTCAACCAGAGGCGATGGCGTGACAAACACGGGGCTTATGCGCAGGTAACAGCGGCTTGAGTCCAAATGCCAGGATATTGGCTTGAGCTCTTTTTTGTTTTTCCAAATGCCCGTTCGTGGCATTGTTATCCTGCTTTTAAACCAGTGTAGACATAATCGCTGCTCTCACAAACAGGGCACGGCCTTATGTGTTTGAAAGTGTGTGTTTGTGGGAAGGAGAAGGGGTGGGGGCACTTCAGGATAAAATAGGATGAAATAGCTCTGTAAATAGAGTCGCATAGGTTGAGACAACCAAATTTAAAAAGGAAAAGAGTGAATCAGTGAGTGCTAAATTCGTGGAAAAAAATGAAACTCAATTCAATGAAGTTTATGTCAAGAAAAGATTTGATATATTAAGAAAAAAAAAGATGAAATAAAAGAGCTCAGAATTCTTCGAACAGGCTTTCGTGAGCATGTACAAGAGAGTGTGTATGTGTCTGCCTGAGTATGCATGGGTGTGTGTAGGGTCTGATATATGGATGATAACACTAATTAGCTCGTTTTGTTTGGGGCACAACACTCATTAAAAACCCAGTGGGGCCATTAAAGTTACCGTCCCTCCAAACCATTGCTGCCGCCATATCCATCTAGGCTGCTATCTCACCCAGCTCTCCCTGTTTTTAATGGCCTCTGCTTCAGGTTGTTGGGTTGAGCAAAGATTTGTGGGACTTGGATCACTCCCCTTCTCCCCTCTTACACCCCCCCCCCCCATCCGTATCTCTCGATTTCTATTTAAATCTTTCCGCTTCTCCTTCTCACGCTGTCTTACTCTCTCCATGTCACTCACTTTCTCTCTCTCTCTCTTTGTGTCTATCTACCTTGCTCTCCCACTCATACCAATTATTACATACACTACCTCCACTCCAGGCTACACGCTCCATCCATACACTAATAGCTGTTTGCTGAAAAGAAACCAGGGAGAGAATTTACACTCTTCAGTCCCAACAAGGAGGGGGCGACGGTTGTTTCCAAGCTTTGCACAGCAATGTCGGCGTAATACCGACAAACCTCCCCGTGATTCAGTGCGGCTTGCCGTGCCATAAGGCGCCCGTTACTCTGCAGCGGGAGAGACTGGAGGCACAGGCCTGCCAGGATTAGATGAGCAGGTGTAGCATCCCGCTAACAGATACAGCGCAAAGCCATATTCAAGCCCGTTCTCTCTGGGACTAGCTGTGCTAAAGCTAACAGCTTCTGCTCAACTAAAAGGAGGGTTCAAGTCAATCCACTGCACATATTACTGTTGTGATAATGTTTAAGATGGGACAAGAGCAGGGAAGTGTCTAGAGGGCCTGTCTGGTTTTGAGAGTATATCATAGTCTATATGCTATTATGTCCGTTAGAATCATTAGTTCCATTGCTGTATTTTTCTTATTGGCATGAACAATGAATTTATCCCCCTACTGTACCAAGTATTGTCTGTTTATCAAAAGCCTGAATTATATCATCCCTCTCTGTTGTAGAGCTCTGTTGCTGTCCATAAACTATTAAAAACACATCAATGTGCCACATAGTTGCAATGGGTGACTTATTTCTTTATTACCATGAACATATTGTAGTCGGTAACATCCACCCACTTTTTTTGGGATAAGTCCCTCAAGCTAAATTTGGGCACTGCTCAGGAGGTGATATATTTGCAAGTGCCAGGTTGTTTCAGGGGTTGTTGGCAGTGCTGCCAATTGTATTTGGTCAAGTAGATGCATCATCACATCACAACAAGGATGACTACAACAACAGTAACCACCTTATTACTACTGTGACTATATTGGACTTTTTAAAAAGACACTTGTTTTCTTATTTTTTTGGCAGAAATGGGGGACAACACACAGTGCAGGGTATTTTAAAAAAAGATGCTGCCATAAATACTCACCAGCACAACCAAAATGGCTATGGCTGAAAATAGTCCCCACACATGCACTTTTTATTACTGTTTGAGTAACATATGCTAAAAACTACAGTGCCCAGCTGTAGGAAATGAGTGTGCCTTTAAAATAAAATAAAAATCTTTATAGTTGTGACCAGTTCTTAAAGATTTATGTCTTCAGTAGGAACCAATTAGAGTTGGGAGGGTAGCCCTCTGCTAACTTGAATGGGAAAAACAATTTATCATGCAGCTCTTAGACTTTAGAAATGCCATCAGCCCAAATGGATCAAATTCTGACTGATTTTGCAGGGTTTGGGATGCTCAAAAACATGTATCCACCGTTTTACAGCTGCTCCTTTTCCTATCATTGGGGACAGTGCAGCACCGGTCTACAGCGCACACTAGTTGGAGTTATCTTGTAGTTCATCTTCACAAAAGGCAGCAGTACCAAGCATTTTTTTATTTGACTAAATATTTACCTTTGTGAGATGAACTTGAAGTATATTGTGAACTTGCCGTAACTCAGAGAATAACTCTAGCAGTAACAAATTAGACCAGCTGACCAACACAGACTGCAGCACTTATAAACTTACCATCTTGAAAAATAAAATAATATAACTGTATTGATTTACATTTATTGTTTCTGTTTTTTAAAAAAGTCATTGTGCTTAAAGGACTTGAACCACAGTCAGTCCCATATGATCAGAATGGCATCTGTAGCAACACAGTCTGCTAATCAGAAAATTACAGGCTGAAATTATAAGCATGATTGATCAATCAGAATCGAGTAGTAGTAAATTACTAAAAGGGATCAAATTAAGATTCATGGACGTGACTGACTGTGGCCTGGAAGTTGTGGGTGAGTGAGTGATTTGTGCAGCCTGAGTTAGACCTTCAATTCCAGGGAGGCAGAGCAAATACTGAGTTGAAAGAAGGGCCAAAGTGGTTGCTTTTCTCGCAGGGCTAGGATAATGCAGCGATAATTTAACTTGATACATTTCCGCTAATATAGTTAATATAAGAGTTGTACAATAGTCACATGTTGTCCCGCCTTGTCTTCTCAGTTCGCATTAGCTAGCTGGCTAGCAGGTAGAAAGGGCGAGTCAGAGCACAATTAGTGGAGATGAGGTCTTGTCACTCCTGAGTCAGTAAAGAGTTGTTCGTTTCAAACAGTTCATTCACATCATTAGAATCAATGGACTTGGAGCCCAAAACCATAGACACAGTAGAGATGTCAACAAGTATCAAGATGTTGACTAATTAATGTTGGTTTTGGTCTCGGGATTTGTTGACAACAAGACAAATATAGAATACCAACAGCCTTAGAATCAACTTAAGCAGGCCTTTCCACATACTTGCCTATAACCTGTATGCAGTTGCTTAGTAAAGCTCCATAACACCACAAACACATACTCCGAGTGCCTGGTCATATTCCATATACCCCCTTTTGCCATGTTGTTGAAAGGCAAGCCTGAAAATATCCTTGGTCTCAGGTCTGGATATTAAGAGTGTTGATTAGATATATGAGTTTGCCATTTGCCCACGGAGCGTGGAGTTCTCTCCGACAGAACTGGGGACCATATGGCTGGTGAGAGATTTCCCCCCTCTCTTCCTCTTCGCGCAGCCTGACAGCTGGATGGCTGCTAACTGGGGACGAGGAGGCTTGGCAGCTGCAGCTGAGAGCAACGCTTTGATGCCGCTCACCCTTTTTCACTTCGCTCTCTCTCTTCCTTCTCCTCTCTCTCTCTCTCTCTCTCTCTTCCTCCTCCTCCTCCTCCTCCTCCTCCTCTCTCTCTCTCTCTCTATTTCTTCCTATCTCTCTCTCTCTCTCTCTCTCTCTCTCTCACACACACACACACACACACACACAGAAGAACCCACATGCCCACTATTAACCAGTAAACTTATCTAAACTTTCTACAGGTTGGACCAGGGAGACAACAGGAGATGGAATTAAGTATAGAAAGTTATTGCTGAATTTTGCAGGTGTTTTCATAGATTTCTGGTTGAATTTCTCTTTACTTGAAGTGTTTACAACTAGATTTGCTTGTTTAGTAAGTTTAAACAACTCAACAACTTTTTGCGGAATGAGGTTTTTAATTGCCTCTCTTGTACATTACAATTAGGACAAAGGATGAAAAATATATTTTTTTTTGCTTTCCAAGATGTGTGAATCTGCTGTCGAAAAGATGACATTGTGAGGGACGGAAGGAGGGAGGGCGCCCATGGGTGAGAGGTGGTGGTGGTGTTGGGGGTTGCAGTAAGGTGGAGTAGAGAAGAGGAGGAAGAGGAGGAGGGTGAAAAGGCCTCTGGGAACACATTAAGATGTACAGCTGGCAAGTACAAAAAAAGTCAGAGATTTTTGATTTTCTGCGTCTCCACTCATGTTGTTCTGTTTTTTTTTTTTTTTTTTTTCCTTTTTGTACTTTGACTCAAAGGAATCTTTCATCATTTCTTAAACAAAAAAAAAGAAAGACTCCTTTGGATGTTTAGATGCAGATACCTGGATGCTTTGTGCAATATGAAAGAAAACTCCATTCTTTCGAATAAAAGTGTAACAGCAGGCAGGCGTTTTTTGTTTTTTGGGTTGTTTTTTTTTTATCTTAAATCTCATTTGCACCATGTTTTAGCGCATTTATCTTTAATGAAAATTACTTTAAATACAGAGTATATGATGTTTTTAATTGAGTTCACTCTAGACAATCATGTCTTTCTTTGAAAGGAAGAAACTTTCTTTGTACATTAACAACCATTATACCAACTTCTCTCTGCACTCCTGCAACTTTGATTACAAAACCATCCGCTCGTGCTAAGTCCTGCACAAAAAGGGTAAAATGCACTGCAATGTTACTGTAAAACTCAAGTTAGATCCCACAGATGTTATTCAAAATGTCACTATACTGTAGGTTCAGTGAGCCTTTCCGTTAAAACGCATATTCAACAATGCTTATCCTCCCTTCTACTACGTTCACTATGTTCTCTACTTTCAAAGGCACCATCTTTAAAGCACCATCTCTTGGACTTTTATATCAGATGATCTCCCTCTCTGTTTCTATCTATCCTTCTTTCCTCTTTACTCTTTTCATGCTCCCTCTTGTGTTCAGGCACCGCCTGATCCTAGCCTGCCCACTCCTCTGTACCGCTTGCCCCCATGCCCTTCTCCATTTTTTCCCTCCTCCTCCTCCTCCTCCCTCACTTCCTCCTCCCCTCACTCATTTTGCCTTTACTGTATCCCCCCCCCACCCTTGCACTATATCCATCTCCCTCTCTCCTCCTTTCTTTCCACCAGCCAGCTCCTCCCATGCCTCCTCTTGCTGAAGGCCCCCTGTTGCTGCCTGCTATCAACCAGCTCTGAACTGGTGAATATGGTGCAGGAGGGGGGAGCAAGGGAAGAGGAGAGGAGAAGAGAGGAAAAGAGAGAAGCTGAAAGGAGAGGAGAGGAGAGGAGAGGAGAGGAGAGGAGAGGAGAGGAGAGGAGAGGAGAGGAGAGGAGAGGAGAGGAGAGGAGAGGAGAGGAGATGTATAAGAGCATGAGGACAGAGGAGAGAGGAGAGCAGAGTTTGGCTGGAGCCAAGAGGAGAGCAGCTGGGCACGGCTAACAGGGAATGATAATGACCTCAGAAATCTGCTGTTCGCTCTACAACAATAGGGTGCTCAGTCGCCTGGAAAATTGTGTTCATCAGCTAGCTCTGCTCACTTACTAATTGACATTGCCAAATATTTTAAGAACAATTGGAATGTGGCAGGGGGAGAGAGTGAAAAAAAACGAAAGCTCAGAGATCTTAATCCCTGGACTTAATTCCTCTCTCACTTTTCCACCCGTTTTGCCTCTCTCTTTCTCTCTTTCTTTCTGTCTCTCTCTCTCTCTCTCCCCTCTCTCTCTTGCTGTCCCTCTCTCTCTCTCTTTGTGATGAGGAGATAGCTACAACTAAGAAAGAAGCACATTTTTCATGTCGCTTTCTGCTCTCATGTCAGCACCCTGATGTTGACACAAAAGGCTTTTTATGTGACCTGTCAATGGGGTTAAGAAGAGGAGATTGAGAGGGGGAGGAGGAGGGAGGGCGGCAAAATTAGAGTATGACGGAGCGAGGGGGAGAGAAAAAGAGAACAAGAGAATGAGGGAGAGGAAAAAAAGAACAAGAGATTCCTCAGTCATGGTATCACATGTCTGGCCCTCCATTTTTAATGAGGCAAAGGTCAATGTATTCTCTTGCTCTTTCACGCACAGGAGGAACCCCAATCATGCCCAAGTTAACTTGTTCAAACAAAGCCCCCCCCCCACCCCTCCCCACCCTCCATCACCCACTCCACACAACCACCCCCGCCGCCCAGCCCAGCCCGGCCCGGCCACCTACCATCCAGTGCCATCCATTTGCATTCCCTGACCGAGAGCCCTGCCTCATTTCACAGGAATCCTGCATTGACGGAGTCAGACAGCTGTCACCAGACAGAGAAAGGGAACTTGGCGTTCACCCTCTTTCAGCTTCGCCCTCCCCTCCATCCCTCCAACCCTCTGTTAAGCACACACATAAACAATCAAAAGAAGAGAATCTGTTTAGCTAGTGTAGAGTTTCGCTCGGTAGTTTTGACTGAAGGGGGAACAAACGCTCGTTTAGTCCGGATGTGTGCATTTATATGTGCATCGTGGGGTTGAGACTGGGTAAACACACTCCAACATTAGCACAAGTTGTGACTGTGATGTTAATTTATGTCTTTCTTTCTCTGTCACTTTCTTTTTTTTTTTTTTAAGACTTTTCCTCCGTTACTTTCGAGTCTCTTCTCCGGCATGTTCAATCAACTTAAGTTTCTCCTGCATTTCAAAACTGTAGTAAGGAGCCGTATTCACGAGTCACCTTCGCTCTCTCTATTCTTGCTCAGTTTGAGCAATGACACCGGAGAAGATAGCTTGTTGATGTATTAAGAATATTAATATGCAAACAGTCTACCTGACGGAGTAAGGCAGCCTTCTGTTATGGAAAGATAAATATTATGTTTTAATTATAAAAACATAAAACAGAAATGGGGAAGACAGAAGTAGATGGAGGGTGTGTGTGTGTGTGCGTGTATGTGTGTGTGCTTGTGTGTGTGTGCCAAGGCAGCTTGTTCCAGGAGAAAGGTAAGCTATGTTTTGGCAAAGATTTGGAGTTGAAAAGAGTGGATGGCATAATGTGATGCTGTTTACTGAGGAATGTGATGCCCTGTCATCTCTCTCTTTTTCTCACTCCACTCAGTCTCTCCCTTCTGGATTGCCTGTGTCATTTTTTCATCGCCTCTCCTTCACTCTCTCAACAGTCCATTTTTTCCTTTTTTTTTTTTCCTGTCCTGGCTTCATAACCAAGCGGGGAATCCTAACGTGATCATTAAGACATAAAACGGACTGATAAATGTTTCATAAGGACAAGGCTAGCCACTGATAGCCACCCAGGAATACTGAGGCGCAAACCGAGGCTCGCAGTCCTTCCCTCGATCAAACACACTCGTTCGGAATACAATTGGAATTTTAAAATATCTAAAAAGCCTCGGCTAATTCCCACCATGGGTAATATTTACAAATTGAGTCTGAGAGACGGGGTTGGAGAGAGAGGGATAGAGCAAGAAAGGAAGAGAGAAATCAAATGAACTGTGCAAGGAAAAAGAGAAAGAAGAACAGAGAAATAAATTGGCCTTTTATATTGTGCAAGCGTGTACAAAAATACTAAGTCTGCATTTATCCGAGACATGTCAATCAGCGCAGCACACTGACAATTAGTGCGTTTGAATAGAACTTTTATCATTTACCAGACACCAGAGTCCTGACCTACTGTACAAAAATACAGCTCGGGGAATGAATGTGCCTGTAACACAATGACTGTCTATTTAAGTTTGGTGACACATAAAAAATACAGATATGACAGGCCAGACTCCTTCAAATGAGTGGGGGGTAGAAAGCTCAGGTTTTGTAACCACTGAGTTCTCTGATTATAGAGAAAAGAAGAATAGTGTGAGGGGGGAAGTAGTAGAGGAACGGATGTCAATTACAAAGAAAAAGTAATTTATGCAGAGGGAAGAGACTGAAAAAATGAGAGGCGTAATTCATTATTTTTTAATGCACATAGTTTTACACACATATATTATGGTGTATACACTCGCAGAGGACTGGCCTCATTTCAAAGCGTTGGCTGCAGTGTGAGGTGGTGAAGGAGCAATATGGCATACAGTAAAGAGGTATATTACTTATTCTAGGAATCATCAGCCGCAACAAATCAGCTCTACGCTGTTTATTCTTTGAGATTTAAGTGAGCAGGTTTTATTGTTTCAGTCTTTGCTAGCAGCCTATTTACTTTTTACAGAATGTGTTTCTTTTTTTTTTGTTTGTTTTGTTTATCAAGGACTGATTAACCCACAAGGGGTGGGGGGCAGGAAAGAAAGATATTGAGCTCTTGGCCCCTATTGAGACCTACCACCCACATTACTCTCACCCATTTTACCCAGAGACCCAGCAACCACCCAGCATTCCTACACTGGAACATTACCATTCGTCTTTTCTTGGATGGTAATCTAGCTGTGAACATAACTATTGTTTGTATGAATTTTTCTCTTGTAATTAAATTGTAAGGTCAGCTACTGTAATAATCTATTCGAGAAAACATAGATAGACTTAAGAAATGTTATTGTACACATGAGCGAGCATCGCTCACTCACGCGATGAGAAAACTGCTGTTAATTAACGGATGTGGCAAGTCGCAAAAATGTTGAATGTATGAGCAAAATGTTCAGTGACAATGTATTGCATTTCTTCCGCCAAAATATCCGATCACACAATACAATTAAAGTCTGCAGTGACTTGAAGCACAAGACATGATGTGTTTATTTCCATTTAAATGAAACCGCAATCTCTTACTAACTTTAACCAAAATGCTTTTGTTGCCTAAACTTAACCACACACGGGACACGATACGAACCCCCGGTCTCTGGTGTCAGTATCCTGCATTTCATACGCCAGCCATTTACCTCGACCTCCTCCCTTTAATTCCAGTGTGGTACATAAATGTAACTCCTCATTTGAACATAACCCAGGCAGCAAGTGCTTTTGTCAGGAAGGGACAAAACATAATGGGAAAAGAAGTAGTATATAAACCTAATAAAGGCATGGTTGGACCACAAAGTGAAAGATTTTGATTGGACTATTTTTAATATCTATATCTTTGACTCTATCCGCTGATGTTTACCTCAGTTGAGACTGCATTCACAGCAGGCCTGCCTTCTGGACATATTTACCAAACTAAAACAATGCCAAGGCGGATAACTGCGTGTGAGTTGATTTTAGTTGTTTGATTAATGTCCAATTTTGTAAGATAATTTAGTTTTAACACCTTTATTCTCTTAGTTTATTTTTTTTTTCCTTCACATATTCCTGAACAAAGTTACATTTAATTACCAAAAGCTAGTTGACACTCCTCATAACGCATAATAGTATGCAAAGATATACTGGTCTTTCTTTAGATAAATTTTACTGTATGTCTATACTCCTCTGGTTTGACTAACAAATACGTTTTTTTCAAAATTATTTGAAGATTTTAAGAACCAGGATCCAGTAAACTTGCTAGATAAATGAACTGCCCTGGTTGTGGTACTTTCATTTTGCTCAAGAAATGTCTTTATACAGAATGTAGTTACACCCTAATTGTCTTTTTGATCTTTCATAGAGAGAATAAGAACATCCTTCCTTAAATGGTATTCCTTTGTCATACTGCCACTATTGACTTCTCGTTGAATAATATCAGCTGATAAAAGCTAGCTGGATTGAGTGTGTCACCATGAGTATTCATAGTAGTCTGGATCTTGGTCAACTCTACTTTATTCCTGTTTTAATGACACAGTAATTACACTGTAACAGTTTGTCTGTATGTGTAATTACGCCCCCATTGTAACGACGCAATTAGATGAATATCCACGCTTTATAACCTAAGGCGTCAAGTCGGCAAATCCAATTTCAATTTGTATGGAGCAAGCATTTTGCCTGCTTGTTTGAGCCGCGGTAAAGACCCAGGGATATGCAGGCTAATCCTCGCCATGTTAAAATGCTGTTCCTCTTAAAAAAAAAAAAAAAAAAAAAAAAATGTAGACATGGGGATTCTCTGGAAAGAGAGAAAGAGAAAAGGAGAACCGGGGGAGTATACAGAGTCTTTTACAGCCAGGAGCCAAGAGGTGGGAGAGGGGTTTAGGGGTAGGGGGAAGGTTGCAGAGGTACTTGTAAGGAGGACTTCTGCTGCTTTAGGCCTTGCATGCATGTAGCAAAGCCTATTTTTTACACATTCAGCTACATTTTGCCTGTACAGTGGCAGGAGAATGGGGAGACGCAATCGTGCAAAATGAGGATTTTCAATGGTGGGTTATTTGCATGTAAGAGCTGCCAAAAAAGGGCCCTGCTTTCCATAGCACCGTGCCTTTTCAGATTTCTGATGAGTTATATTCAATGTGGTCTACCTGTTGCTGAACCTTTCTAACAGCTACAGCACACAGCAGCTCCTGTAGTGTTTCTCTAAACATAGTTTCTTTTAGACTTGAGAATTGCAGGAAACAATGATGCTGAAGTGAAGTCAGTCCAAGGATAACCAAAAAAATAAATTAAAAAAGATGATGGTGGTGATGATGATGATGATGACGATGATGATGATGGACATAAATGTAATTACTTCTTTGTTTTCTTTAAAGAAATAAATAGTTGTATTGAATAAGAGACATGTTCAAGGTTAGCTGCTGAGCAATACTTCAATAAGGAAAGGAAGGTCTTTAAAGGACATCTCTGACAGAAGCCTTTGTTTTTCTGCTCTTTTTCTTCCTCACTTCTCTCTTTTTTTTCACTCATTGCTTTTAAACAAGTGCCGTCTCAAAGACAAAAGCGGTGGAGTTGACCTTCTTTCACAGTTGAGATGTTATTGTTGATTACTATAATTCAAGTTTAACTCAAAATTGCTGTGGGTAGGTGGCGGGGCAGAGGCTCACACATACACAAGCACTCGTGCAGGTGCGCACACATACACTTTCATACAGAGTATTACAAGGCCTCCTTTTTTACTCAGTAAAAGCTGAAAGTCTGAGATATTAAGATAAAGACAATAGTACAGTGGCCACATCCTGTTCACTGCGGAAGAGAGCGATACGCACACATACTGTAAAACATATACCCCACACACACACACACACACACACGCACACACACACACACGCACACACATGCACACACAACAAACATGCATGCAGAGAAGCATGACACCTTTCTCCACATGAGACTCAGACACATTTTTTCTCACACATCAAAGCTTCTAATTTGAGAGTCCCTGAGCTCCAAATGTGAATCACATTGTCTAAGTTGTGAAGAAAGACAAGTTTCGCTTCTTCTGATTAAAAAACAGGAAGTAGCAAAACAAGCATATTTAACATTTTTAATGTCAAATCTGTTTACTTCTCGCATTTTTTTTCAGCAGAACTGCATCCCTTTCTATTCAGATCAGTGCTTGCCTAATCATTTTTATTCCTTTCTTCTCTGCAAATCTATTTTCCACCTTTGCCATGCTCTCTAGCAGTAAGCTACAGTTTGACATCCTATTCTGGCGCATATACTCACAAAGCTCTACAATAACAATGGGAGGAGAGCCTTTCAGATATGACAGTGGCAGATTTACAGAAAGCTTCAATAGTGCTACCGTATGAAGCAGTGTAGCCTCTGACTGAGTAGCGGGCTAAGGGTGAGACATAACACCTGTACAAAAACCACACACGCACTTAGAAACACTTAGTCAGACAAAGACAACAGGAGGCGGTCCAACAGGCTTTTTCTCTAGTGCAAAGTTTATGATACACTATCTTAATTTATTTTTGTACTTATATCGCTGTCTTTAATCCTACCTTCCGTCCTCGAAGATGTTGCCTGAGGGGGGAGATTTAACCACTGAACTACACTGAATGCATTTCTTTGTGTTTTCTTAACATGTGGTGGTAAATACTATTGGTTTTATTTGTCAAGTATTATTTTAATTTGATTTTTTTTTTTTTTTTTTTTTTGGTATACTGCGCACTGGATGTTAATACAGTACTTCTAAAGTTGTTGAAACGCCACAAGCTGTACTCATCAGATTCAAAGTGCTTGAGTCAAAAGAGACAGACAGAGAGAGAGATGCAGAGACAGAGGGAGAGAGAGAGAAACTTCCAGCATTAAAATTCAGAAGATAATTACATCCGCTACACCCCCACGCTGTTGAGAAAGTGTTATGTTTAATAGTCTCTATAAAGAAAATAGGTTTTTATCTCGCTCTCATTTTCATTAATTCCTAATTGGGGTGGGGGGTTGTCTGTTATTATTTCTTAGATTAAAATAAACATAGCCTGTCCCATGTTCAAACCCATCACACTACACGGGCATGATAAGGACTTCATGCCTCTGTGAATAAATAAACAATTTCGTCTCCACTGGTGGAATTAAGTTGCTTACAGCCTTAAGCTAAGCCACTCTGATTTATATTTATATTTATTTATATTTTTTCTCAAAAGACTTAAAAGCACATCCCTGCTTTTGCAAATGAAGTTCACCAGTTTTTTTTTTTGACCTGCTTTATATGGTATATCTTTAATTAGTGTCTTGTTTAGCTTAAACCGACTGATTATCGCATAGTCGTGACCTAATTACCGCGCACGCTTCTTAACTCCGGCATAGTGCCCTGAGGAGCAAGCGAAAGTTACCTTTAAAAACTTGTGTAATCATTAGCAACGAGCCTCCCTTAATCCCACTAAACATACACTTATCTAGCCCCGGCCGGCCTGTGTTTGCTGGGTAAGGAGAGGGGAGGGGTATAGTTGTCTCCAACGTGTTTATTAAAGACATTTATTAATCGCTGTGGTTAAAACGAGTTTGTCCCTGTGCTCCCAGTCTTTATTCATGCTCCATAGGGATCTAGGCTGCTAACCTCTAAACATGGATGCAATGGTGAGACAGGTCTCTCCCTGGATAGTGTTCTTTGGAGTACTTCTGTTTGGCTTAATGTGAATGGTAGCAACAACACCGCAGTGTCAAGGGAAATTTCTTACCATGTCCAGCATGAGTAGACAGCATGCACTTGTACATCACTGAATATATATGATACACAATATATAGATTTCTGCCTGTATGTATGACACACACCGTATGTATGCAAAGCATTCTATACTACATAAGCAAACCTCTCTGAGGTGGTGTGTGATGGATATTTGAACAAAGGCATTAGGTATTTGAGTTATGTGAGGAATGTGTGGCTTTGATTCTTCAGTGGGTATTTGAGTTATTTTTCATTCCCTTTTAAAGAGATAGATTTGACACATTGACATACACACATATCTATACACTTAAAGTGATTTTCAGTGGAAACTTTGTAGGACTCTAAGACAGTAACACTGAATTAAAGAAGGAAACATAATTCCCAAGTGTATGTCATGAGATAAAATTTAGATCCTTTTATCCACAGACTGACCGAAAAATACAAGTGGCTATCACTCATTCTGTCTTTTTTGTCCTTACCTGAAGATGGTGAGGAGGGATGTGGGCTGTCATCCTGGACACTTCCAGTCTGGGAGTGTCCTCCTCCAGCTCCGCTCTCCTCTGTCACATTGGATGATCCAGGGGTGGTGGAGCGGCTGATGGACTGGGATTCAGGATCACTGGCTGATCCACGGCGTTCGTCCAGACCTTGTTGCTGGATCGCTTCTTCGATGCCTCTCCTGTCTTTGCCATGGATGCGTGAATGGACAACCATCTGATGGTAGGTTCTGAAGACCCGGCCACAGTCAGGGCACTCTGAAGGCTTTTCCTTCAGGCTGGAGAGACCGTAGTCAATGTTGGGGCTTCCCAAGCCAGCCAGGCCACCAGGAGTCTCTACACCACCATGGTGAGACATCAAGTCACGGTGACTGTCAAAGCCTCTTCCATCCTCCTTCATGGACATTGTGGCTCCACTTGCAGCCTTGGATCCCTGCAAGGCCTCAGAGAGCTGCTTCTGCTTGGAGCTATCAGTGGAAGTAATCATGGAGTAGTCTTGTTTCTCCTTAGAGAAGGATGCCATGGCACCGGCACCACCCATCTCATCTTCCTGGCCAGGGATTATATGGTGCTGGTGTTGATGCTGCTCCTTAGGCATGAAAGCCCTGTCCATAGCCATGCCACGAGCCATTATCTGCCAGGCTTGGTAGCTATTGAGGGAATCCATCTCTGCCACTTTTGCAGCTGCCTGGAGGCGCTCCATGCAGCTTGACTTGAGTGGTGGCACAAGGTTGAGACAACCCAGGAGTGAGCGCTTCTCATTTTCACCCAGCCCATGGCCCATACCTGCTGCCATTGGCCCCAACAGCTTCCCTAACATCTCCTTTTCCTTCATGGCTATCCCTGCTTTAGCCAACATTTGGTGCTGCTCATTCAGGCCCTGTTTGTCTGGTGAAAGGAACCCTCCTTGAAGACAGGAGATGTAGCGAGAGTAAAGGTTGGCGTGAGCTTCCTGAGCCAGGTTGCTCATGCTGTTGACAGAAGCCATGTCCTGCTCACTGGGCTGGGGTGGCTTGCTCTTTATGGCCAGCTTATTCAGATGCACCTTCATATGATTCTTGAGGAACCAGGGTTCCTTGAAGCGGCGGCCACAGATTTGGCAGCAGTGTTCAAAGGAGTCCTTGTGCTTGCGCATGTGGCCCTTGAGGAACCAGGCTTGGCTGAAAACCTGGCCGCACACATCACAGCGGAATTCAGTGGCTGCCTGTGTACCGCCAGCACCACCAGCACCCTGGCCCTGTGTGCTCTCAGCTGTAATGTGGGCCTTCTCCACATGACTTATCAGGTCCTCTTCATGGGAGGCAGCAAACTCACACAATGTACATTTGTAGGGTTTGTGGAGTATGCGGATGTGGCGGTCCAGCTCCTCACGCTTCTTGAACTTCCCTTTGCAGAAGGTGCAGCGGAAGCCTGTTGTCGGGTTGAGGGACTGTTCATCTTGGGTGCCAGTCGGTTTGGGTGAAGAGGAAGGCTGGGAAATAGTTTCTTGAGTGGCAAGGCTTGAAGGGGGGAGGAGGGCACAGGCAGAGCCTAGTTGCTGCTGTTGGGAGTTAGTGCTGCTGTTGAGGCTCAGATGGGGTGTCTGAGCTGTCTGGAGAAGACCTCCACTCCCTCTCATCTGCTTATCCCTCAGGATGGCCCTCTCTTCTAGCTCATGGAGCAGCCTGTTCTCCTCACGGACACGGCCGCGCCCCTTACCAAGGTTCCCAAGCTTGTGGGTGCGGAGGTGGATCTTCAAGTTGCCCTTTTGAGCTGCTCGGTGATCACAATAGGGACACTTGAAGGGTTTCTCTCCTGTGTGCGTGCGCATATGCAGTGACAGGATGCTGTTAAAACGGAAGCGCTTGCCACATAATGGGCATGGATACTTCCTGTTCTTGCGGGCGTCATCTTCAATATCATTCATCTGGGACATGATGCCCAAGTTCTGGCCATTGAGAAACTGCTGCAGGTCAACACGGCCATTCAACCCACTTAGTGCTCCTGCATCAATGTCTCGGTTGAGCTGATTGGCTAACAGCGCCATCTGACTGCTGATAGGTTGACTGGCCAGGGCTGCGTGGTGGGTCTTCTCATCCAAAGGTGTGGCTGCCTTCTCTTCAGGAATCTGCTGCGGGCGATGTAGGTCAGGAAAGGCGTGTCCTAGCTGGGCAGTGAGCTGGTGAAGTTTTTGACTGATAGGGTAGCGGCCATTTAACACTGCACTGCTCAGATGGGCATCAGCGTCAGGCACCGCTGACGACACACCAAGGCACAAACTAGAGTCCTCCATCCTGTAAAACCAGACAGAGAGAAATGCAAAATGAGACAAATTTTAATTTTTACACATTTAAATGCTGACAGATTTTTTGAATCACTATGAAACATTAGAAAATAATGTAGGTTTTAGAAAGAAAGTGCATTTTAAAAAGTTCTGTATGCCAAGGTAAGTGGTGGTATACTCCTCGTGTTTGCTTTCCAGATTATAAATAGAATACTATCCAACCACATGTTCAAAACTAATGTGTTACCTCATTTAGAGAAACAACACCTGTGCTGCGTCACCCAGTACTGGGAAATAAAATGTATTGTCTTTGATTCACAGAGCACTGTGTGGATTGTCAGCACCAAGGGCCTGGAGAAATGCTGCGACTCCTCAGAACTTTTTCAAAATGTAACACCATTTTGGATGGAATAATTACTCTGTAAACACAGTGAGCAGTGTATAATTAAGCTACTTGTGCCCATCCTATCAGAATTCCTCCAATTACACGCCTTAATGAAACGGAGCAACGGCATTGTCAGGAAGCCACCGCAATACTACAATTATGATATTAACAATAGCACTTAAAACCAAGGGGTTACTCCAGTAAACACAACACTCTTATCTTGGTGCCACGACACTTGTCTTGGCGCAATATTCCATTAAAGAGCCGCACTACATTTGATGTGAATCACTTTGCTCTCCCTCTGCCTCCTTCCAATCCCCCAACCCTCTCTCAGTGTCATCTTTGTCTCTCTACCTAACTCTTTTACAGTTTCCAGGTTAGAGAAAACAACAGTTGGTGATATTGAAAGAGTTCCCAATTCATCCAAAGTGTTGTATTACCTACTTCATGACAGAGAAATTTTTTTATTCCCAGGTTGCTGTAAATGCTGTAAAAGGAAATATGTCTTAAGTTACACTGAGCGATTTATACTGTGTTATAAGTGTTTTCATTTCATATGTGTAACATCAGTGAATAAACAAAAAAAAAAGAATAACACTGGTTTTAATGCAGATCCATCTGTTCTCCAGATGGAGAGGTATAAACATCTATCTGCACACTTCCTCTGGCTGCTGGCAGGGGTCAAACCCTCAGAAACAATAACCACCGTTCTGCTTTGGTCAACAAAATATTGTATAATATCTCATTAAGCTGATTAGTATGCTGCCTAGTAACAGTGGCAGCCATTGTGCTACAACGCATGATTATAATCATCAAAAAAATCATTTAATGGAGAAGCAATGTAAAGCACTGGCATTAGGTGAGTTCACTTTTAAGAGAAAGTGGGATAATTTTAGGGAGCTTATGGACTCACTCTGGCAGCAATGGGGAACACCCACATTAAATATGTTCAATACACACTTTACAGCCATGAAGGGCAAATAAGGTTCCACCACACTGTCTTTCTTTTTGCTCTCTCTCCACCTACAGTATGTTCCTAAGGCATGGAGGACTCTACATTGTGCTTGGCTCATTTGTTTTCTCATTCATTTGAATTTTTCTCTCTCTTTTTCCTTCTCTCTCCCGTCAGTAGGAGGTTAGTAGACATAAGGGGTGCCTGTTCTTTTAGCCACTGGCCCCTCCAACACATTGTTGATGGTGGATTCTTATCTTGTGGACATGAATTAGACACTGTGACTGGCTTCCACTTCTGTTTAAAGGAATGTGACAGTTGTGGGCTGCCCTTTGAATTCTCCTTATTTCTCCCCACAAGTATCATAAAGCAATTCAGCTGAATTCATCAAGAACATAATGGGCATGCTATGTTCTGCAGGCTTATGTGTAACAGTGAGACACGCTTCTGTCAAAGCCTACTTAAATTTATGACAGATCTTATGATCATGTTCTCATGTGGCTTGAATAATGTTACACTCATCTAAGAAATAAAGCATTTTAAAAGCTCACGAATAAAATTTTTATGTACAATACTGTATATATGTACATTTATTGTGAGAATAATATTGGAAGAGAATAGCAAGGAAAGACAAAACTTTGTTAGACTCCCTTAAATGTCTTAGGTTTTAAATTGTATTTATGTGACACCCCAGCTTCCATCACCAGGCGTGCTTATATTGGAGAAGACCTTATTTGAATGGGCCTTTTTTTTACAGAGGCGGCTGCCTTTTGGAATAGAAATCTGTGATTTAAACTAGGCTGATGAGCTGTTGCTCATTTGGGGAGATAGCAGCTTGCCCTTTTCTTCAATTTGATTTCTGCCTTTATCTTTAACATATAACAAAGGCAGATAGACAATGGAATAATGTGAAATGAACTGACGAATCCAGTTTGTGTTTTTTATAAACGTATCCTGGCTGACGAGCGTATGCAAATGAGGCACATTAATATGCTCGCCTTGCTCCCGAGTCATTTTATATTTTTTCCCCTGATTAAAAAGGACATTTCTTATGTGACATCCCCCCTCTGCTCATATCAACACACACATGCAAGGGAACTTGAGGGTGGTGTACAAGTAGAAACGCACACACACACACACGCGCACACACACACACACACACGCACACACACAGGCAAAGACGCGCACTCAAACACAGCCCTTTCACTACAGACAACAATTCAATATGCGAATGCCCTCTAAAAGACACGAGGAGTGTGTTGCAACTCACCCAACACTATCAAATGGCTGCCCACAGAAATCACGTCAACAGTTCTTTCTATTTTGACATCACCCTGACTGTTGCTGTTGCAGGTTTCATGCAAAATATCCATCAAATGCACAGAAGAAAAGAACTCCACACAATATTAATGTAAAACTATTACGCTTTCTGAAGATAAAAGGCTCAGGTTTGTCATTCTTACCGATTGTATTAAGGGAAGACTTGCTGCCACTTTGTCCCTCTTATGTCTCACTGTCTCTGCCATGACTGTGTCGTCTTTACCACTCTGCTGTGAACAACACATGCAACACTCTAGCTTTACACTCATACAGTATCTAACTACCGTTATTCTAACCTGTATAGTCTTATCATTTCCTGGCATGTACAGCATTGCTGCCTCATTAAAACTATTGGCTCCTGTGATACCTCTAAAACCACAAAGACTTCCTTTAGCATTTTCTCACGGAGGTTCAGTTGTTGTCTTTTTAGTTTGTGGTTTAATATTCAGCGAAGCACCACGTGCACTCATAAACACACCAAATCATCCACACATTCATACATGCACACATACACACAAACACAGAAAGTGATTTCACTCGGTTTCTCTTAATGCATTTTCCTCCCTGTTCTTTTTCTCTCCAAGCCTCAGCTTAATTATAAGTATCTGTAACACAATGGAAGTGTATTTCAGTCAGCATTTGAATGTGCTCAGTTCATTTCTGTCTTATCAATATTAGCATGCATCATAAATGCATAAGGGGTTTTATATGTGCTCCTCTCTAATTGTAACCATATAAATTATTGAAGTATATGAAAGACAGTTTCCTTATTAGGAATAGCTACCTATTATGAATTCATATTGAAATAAACAATCTGAATATAGTACTTCTGGATATACTGTTGGGCCTGTTGTCTGTTGAGTTTTGTCATAAAACTTTGCTCTGACATTTAAGACAAGAAGGGGGGAAACCGAAGGATCGAAAAGCCATTAGTTGGACTTTACTTTGTTATTTTGTCATGTATCGACACAAAACCCATCGACTAATCACAATGCAATACCTCATTAAGTCCTAATGAACAAATTCATTGCATTAAACAAATCAATCATTATTCACAATGTGCTGAATTCCATCATATTTGCACCAAATCATTAATGAGACGAGGGGGGGTGCGGCAGCAGCAGTCTGATGTTGGAGGGACAATGTGGGTATTTACCATATGTTACATGTACTGAGAGTTGAATGCTAAATATTTAGTGATTGCACAAGCAGCAGGGACACTGCGCTCCATTCAAAAGCTGCAAGTGTGTTTTCAAAGTACAAACGGAGCCTCCTCGACATTTCAAAGATCAATTACCTCTGGGTAAAAGTTGGTTTAGTAAGAGCTGGTGCTTTGGTAGGTAGAACAGACCAGATATGAGTTTCTTTCGGGCTTGTGTTTTGTTTCTATTGCAGGTGGTCTTTGCAAGGCATCTAATTAATCCAATAAAAAGCTGCCTTGTTTTCCTTCCTCCCTCTCTCTCCCTCTCGCTCTTTGACTTCACTGCATTATTACTTTCTGTAATGAGGCGAAAACACTCTGAACTGCACATGGAAGACAGTCACACAAGCCCTGCCAGATTCAATCCTAACTCCATCCCATGCCTAGAGCCTCTTGATCAAAACTCATAACTCTGCACTATCAAAAAGATATGAAGCTTCAAAAATGGATTGTTCTATTTTAAAGGGAGGGAGGGGTAAAGTTGCCGACATGGCTGAGATCAGATCTCATTCCATTTTGATTTTAAATATGGGGATGCTTTTATCTTACAAATGCAGTGTGAGCAAACATAACATATTTCTTTCAGGTGAAGAGAAAAAAGCATCTTTCATATGTACATATTTAGATTAACTTATTTTCTGGTGCCTCTTTCCTAAAGGGCTACTTTTTGGTGTTTCCAGCGGCCTTAAAGAGCCAGAGCTCTGACTGGCCTTCCCAAAATGCAATTTCCTTGAATCTAACACCAAAATTCATTCTTATGGACCAATTCATAGAGGATAACCTTCTAACCATGACTATGGATTGACCACAAAAAAAAAAAACCCAAAAGGACACGATACTCATTTTTTATATGAACAAAGAATTTAAAACTTATGAATAACATTGAATTAAGATAACGCCCTGCTCCGCTTTAATGCAGAGACAAATAACAGCGAGGGAGGAATGATTTGATGAGAGCACAGACTCAATAGATCAGTGACAAATATGAATGAACAGGAGCCTCTGCCTCTCCCTCTTTCTCTTGCACAATATGTCATTGAGGGCTGTTTAAGAGGTCCTGTCAACAGGTAGTTCAACTTTCAGCTCATCCCCGCTGATCAGTGGGAGCCCTCCTGACAGAAAGAAAAGAAAGACACCGGGAGGGAGCGCGGGAGAGAGAAAGAAAAATGTTGTGGGTCTTTTTATCCGTCCGTCGCTCTGACAGCCTTGCAGGGGATGCCATGGGAGGAAGATCAATGCAGGACAAGCGGATTCCCACAGTTCATTGTTCCGGGCCAGCCAAATCATCTTCCCAAGACGGCCGGGAGCTCAAAGCTTCCCTTTATGATAACCATCCCTGGTATTATTCCCACTATGATGATGATGACCTGCAGATGTCTCTGTCTGTGTGTGTGTGTGCGTGTGTGCATGTGTGTGTGTGAGCGTGCACGTACATCTGTGAGCACCTCTCCCCTCCTGAGTGCGTTACAATAGTGGTCACAGCAGCATGGGCAGACCCCTGCAGCAGCGAATAAAGCAGAGCAATGAGCGCAGGATTAATAGCGCCGAACATTTGTTAAGCAGTCTCTGTTTAGTGAAGTACAGTGACAGGAGCGAGGGCCAAAAAATAAATAAAAATTATAGTAATTGACATGATGATGATAGTGAACGTGCCTCATCGCACTCTTATACACCGCATCAATCCTGCTTGAATACAGCAGCGACTGCAGCTTATTCTGTTGTTACTGCTGGCTGCCACTGAACTGCCACTGACATTAGGATTAAACTGATATTTATCAGTTAGCTGATACTGTCCTTTTGGGAAAGTTAAATATCAACCTGTCAAAGCTGATATTGTTTGTTTTTTTAAATCAAACTGATTCAGGAGTGCTGAGATGTATAGTTAGCAATAAAAATGCTGTTTTAGAAGTTTGGAAAATATTCATTTATTCACATGGAAATGCTCAGATTTTTTGTGTTATTTCATATTTCAATACTTATTTCATCAGCGGAACAAACTGATCATTAAAAGGCTATATCTAAGGCCATTTACTGCAAATTACCTATAGTTTACATTGTTGCTGATCATTTTCCAAACCATTTCCTTCTACTTCTCAGGAAGTCACTGATTCCAAGTATTTCACTGCAAAATGGAAATCAAATGGCAAAGACTTCCTTCGGTTTGGTAATATATCTCAATCAACATCGCGCCTGTATGTATTCATGTCGAATTTACACCTGCACTTATCTTTGTGAAAATAACTGAGTAACGTAACTGACAAAAATCAACGGGGACATGACGCAGTTAAGAGATTAAGCAAGTTTCAGGTCTGTGCACATCAAAGTCTGCATTGCAGTGAAATGACTGGAAAGTCAAAAGTACCTGGGATTTTAAAAAATGAAAAAAAAAATCAAATGCATTCAAAAATATGAATCACTACAGCAAGCCGGGGAAAATGAAAAGTATAGCTAATGATGACGTATCTGGCCATTTAACTTGGAAGGTTTGTGTATTAAGACTGACTTGAAAATAATGTTGAACATATCATTTAACATAGACAACAATATTTACAACCCCGAATTTTAAGACTTTTGTTGTTTTGTTTTAGAAATTATCTTTGATGGTTCATCATGTTTGCATATCAGTTCAATTTGTGGCTTTATTTCTGCTATGACTGTAAATTTACACTTTCAAAAACCTCAGAACAACGATGCAGCCTCCTCAGATCAGCACCTCAACTTAGAATTAAGCTGTGGCTCTGATGTTTTGTAATGTACCTGTGTGGTTTGGTTTTCTCTGTGTCTGGTAACTGAACTCTTCTTTCTGTCAAATCAGTTAGAAAACTAGGACACGATAATGCGTGTGTATTAGTGTGTGTGTGTGTGTATTAGACAACAAACATGGCAGCCTAGAACGCTCACGCATGGTTAGCCTGCGGGAAGTAAGAGGCCAGAGAGACAATGACCACAGTGTATCTGTCACGGCTTACATCACTGTTCACCCTCAGCGCTGCATGTGAATGCTGCTAACACACACACACACACACACACACACACACACACAGAAATCTGTAGGCTACATTATGGGGGCAGTGCTCCCTGTGTGTCAGCAGCGATGACATGTAAGATTCAAAATTCAGACTAAAACAAAGCCGAGTTCAATCTCACTCTGTTTCTCAGGTGGTGGCAGTGAGAAACAGACAAACAGAGAGAAAGTGAAAGTAGTTGAATGTCAATACGGCCTAAATAACAGAATATCAGAAATAATTGCTGTTTTCTTCCGCTCATGCTGGGCCCGTTCTGGTAGAGTTTTGCATAATGACTACAGTCGAGAGGGGGCTGGTGGAGGTAATGGTGGTGGGTGTGTGGCAGCGGTGGAGGTGGTTGTAAAGAGAGGGGTTGTTGTGACAGGTGCTGAAATCAAACTAGGGAGGCAAGGGAGACAAAGGTTCAATTTACTAAGAGGAGACTTTAATTGTTACACAGCTAATTAAGAGAAGAAGGATCTTTTTTGCACTCTCGACTATTTACTGAGAGGAGTTTGTGCATACATTGAGAGGTAAATTGTGCCTTCAAGCCAAGTGAGCCTATAGTAAAGAGCCTCAGTGCATGTGTGTGTGTGTGCGTGTGTGTGTGTGTGTGTGTGGTGTGTGTCTGTGTGTGTGTTTAAAGGAAGGATGGGTTCCTACCTCAACATACAACTCTACTGTTGGGAGTTTGGGACTTTCGCTTTTTTTATCAACTAAAACAAAAGTCTATGGCTAATTAGCAGCACTCATTACAGGAAGCGAGTCAGGTAATTATTTTACATCACGCTGCCGATAATTGAATGATTCTTCAATGTCTGAATGTCTGTTTGAAAGTATCTCTTTTTCGTCTGCTCCCCCCCCCCCGCAACCCCCCCTCACCCCCACCCTCCCACCCCCCTTTACACCTTCTTTCTCTTTGTCTTTGAGGGAGATAAGAGAGAGACTGGATACAGGTACCGCTGCCATATGCTCTTGAATGAAAAAGCACTTCTGTCGAAGCAAATGGGATTTTTAAATATTGAAACTGCCGCATGTCTTTTTAATATGACCGTGTTAAATCTCTCTTTATTCCATCACTTTGATAAACTCCCCCCTTTCTATCTCTCTCCTCTCCCACTTTCTGTGTCTCTTCTTTTGCGTTAATCTGAAGAGTTTGAAGGGAACTTTAGCTCTCTGAGAAGTAGTTAAACTTATTATGCAACCATGCTGTGTCTTTCTTCTTTTTTTTTTTTTTTCTTTAAGCAGCACACTTCCTGTTTAAGAAAGCAAACTAATCTTATCAAAGCCATCAGGAAGCTGAAACTTGAGTGGAAATGCTTGCGATTCTCTGCATATGTTACAATATATCTCAGTGGCATTATAACTGCTATTGTTCTCACACGCATTTCTAGCGTGACTAGTGAAGAAGAGAAACTAGAAAAAAAATCACCACACTCTCTTCTTTCACTTCAAAGTCAGATATGTACAGCGAGCTAATGTGGCACTTAATATAAAAGGAAAGAAAGAGAGAGAGAGAGTGTGAGAGAGCATTATCTACTTTAAGGCCAGGGTGTATTTATTACAGACTAATTGTAGCAGAGGAAGTGCTTTAGAGGGGTGTGCTCTCGGGAGAGAGGGCGGAGGGCCTCAGGGACATAAGAGAGCATGTTTATCTATCAGACTTTATCAGAAAAACACCGTGGCGACTGCTCTTAAGATCAGAGATGGGGTTTGGTGGGGGGAGGGGGAGGTTGAAAAGGTTTGCAGGAGGAAATAAAAGAAATGAAAGACGGATGAAGAGAGAAAGACTGAGAGAGGAAGAGACATGCCAGTGAGGCAGCGTTTGCATCGATGCCAGCGCCTCAGCAAAAGGCAGCCGTGATTAAAGCAGGAAGGAGAAGTTGGGTGAAACCTCAGAGGAGCTTTTCTTTTTTTTTTCCTGCAGGCCTCTCTGTGAACCGGACTACAAAACACGCTGTTACACATACACACATAAACACACACACATATGTTCAGAGGCACATAATATTGATGAGACACTGAGACAAACAGACACACCTGGGCACTCACAATGACAGAAATGTTTACAGGACATGAACACGATTGGTACATGTGCAAAAAATACAATAAAATAAAATAAAAATAAAGCCTGAAGGTAGTGTCAAAAGCCTGCCTGTGTGTGTTTGAGTGTGTGTGAACATTTTTGTCCTTATAACACTTGAGAGAGAGAGATAAATCTGACAAAGTGGGCACAGTTTGCTCGCCGTCACTTCTAGAAAGAGACAGATTAGAATTAAGATTGATGGATCAGATTAGAATTAAATAATTAAATTGTAAATAAATGTTATGCATCTAGTCAATAGTCACTGAAGGGCCTCACAAGTATGGAAGCTCTGATGTGTGTGTGTGTGTGTGTGTGTGTGTGTCTGTGTGTGTGTCAGTCTTCAAAAGTATGCTCTGGCCATGTCCCAGGATTCTTTGCATCTGTCTACACCCGAGCTTCAGTTCATTGCTGCCTGTCCCGGCCAACACTGCTTTTCTCTCATTCTTCTCTGCCCTGCCTGACCTTCAGCATCGTCACTGACTTATCTTCCACAACAAAGGCTACAGTACGCGCACTCATTAAAAAGACACAGCGCACACACACATATATACACACATATTTGCACGTGTGTGTGTGTTCTGGCAGGGTGGCAAGTTCATTAAGGCAGTGGATGTTTATAATGAAAAATGACCTCTCTGTAGTACACTGGATGAACTTCTCCCTCGAGACACATGCACACGCGCACACACACACACACACACACACACATATCGTCTGTATTCCAACTCGCACAACAGAGGATCTCCTGTAACTGTCCCTTCACACACACACATACACTTAGACTCCTATTTATGTGGATTATGTTATAATATGCAATGTTGTGGATTGAATGTATAAAAATATGTAAAACAAACATCAAAATGCTGTGCAGGGAAAATATGCTGTATGTTTTCCATCTGATTAGGTGCTAAACTACAGGAATGCATTACTAAAATTCAGAACAGTTCAGCTGTGGCCTTTGGGGAGGAGTGATTTGTATTTATAAGAGGCACAACTGCTGTCATTAGTGTCCAAGAGGCTGCTCGGACCTTGCAACTTTCATTGTTCATGACAGAAATATCTTGACATTTACAGTAGCATTATGAAAATGTCTGACACCGGCGGTCTGGCCAATACAAGCTAGCTGACTAGCCAGCTCAATTTCCCTCAAATTTCCTCTCTCTCTCTCTCTCTCTCTCTCTCTCTCTCTCTCTCTCTCTCTCTCTCTCTCTCTCTCTCTCTCTACACACACACACACTCACACAGTGTCTTCTCCATGAGGTTCAGAGCAGCCCCAGGGTGTTGGATGTGGGCAGTGGTGGTAGGTGGAGCTGGGGTGTGGGTGGTTATAATCTGCGTGCCCTCTGCCGTCTCCTATCACCGCAAAAGCCCCTTTTCCTTTCTGCCTCACCTCCCTGGCAACCCCCCCCCCCCACACACACACACACACACACCCTCCACCCCCACCACCACCACACTCCTCCCATCCCTCTCCATATTTTCTCCCCCTTCATCTGATTAAGTTAACAATGTGGTGTTATTTGCATGCTGATTTCGCAGACCCCCACCCCAACACCACCACCACCACCACTCGCTCTCTCTCTCGCTCTCTCTCTCTCTCTCTCTCTCTCTGTCACTCCCTCTGTGTGTGTGTGTCTCTCTCTCCTCAATTCTCTGACAATCAAGAGAGGCAGGATCAGAGTAATGTGATAGCACAGCAGCCAGCCAACGCAATCTGCCTCAAAGACCAGGTGTGCGCAATCCCCCTCCCTCTTAATTCCTGCCCCCATCATTTCTCTTGTTTTTATTCCTGTTATTCTTCTCTTTTCTTCCCTCCCCTAGTTCCTCTTCTTCTTCTTTGTCTCCTCTCATCTATCCCTGGTGTGTTTATAAGGTTGTATTATAATCAAATCTGGAGCGAGGGAGGCCTGTCTTTTTTTATTAATTATAGGCCGCAGCTGATGTGAATGTATTCCGAAAGCATCTTCAAAATAGGTCGGCGGTACAGTTTGCTATTCTTATCACATTTAAATGTCAACACGGTGCAAAGCCCTACAAATTAGTTCAGGCAGGCTTCAACCCCCATTTAACATTTAAAACGCCATTCTGTAGGGCTCAAAGAGCGATTTAAATCAGTTTACACACACATATATATATTTATATATAAATGTGTATATATATATATATATATATATATATATATATATATATATATATATATATATATATATATATATATATTCATATACAGAGATAGCGCTTCGTCTTTCAAACTTCTCATTTCAACACAGACATTTAACTGCCAACCTTTGCCTGAGAGAATTCAGTGCACCATCAAGAGGAAAGGGGGAGGGAAAAAAAAGCAGGATGAGAGAACAAAAAAGAGATATAAAGCAACAGAAACAATGCATTAGCTTTCATGAATAATAAATCTGCCCGTTGTTCCGTGCCGAAAAGATCCAGGTTTTGAGCATCTCCGCATAAATCCACTGTCCGAATGAATAAATCAGAACAGGGGGACATTTTCTTGAGCTCTAGCCTATCACTGGTAAATAACAACAATGAATTTGAAACACATCTGTTCATATGCAGTGCCAGCTAGCCCCTATAGAGCAGCACGAGACAATAGAAGCCTAGCACTGTTGTTCTACATATTGGTGGCTGGGCATACCTAATAGAGTTTACCCATCTTACACACACACACACACACACACATATACAGAGAGAGAGAGAGAAACAGATCTATTGATAAAAACAAACATAATCAACAGATAGGAATCACGTACAATCCACCATAAAACAGTTGGCATTAGTATCCTCGACAAAAACACAACTGTATTATCCCTCTTTCAATAGGAAATCTGAGATGGCTTGCTATGAATTAAAAGCTTGATCCCTCAAACATGACAGCTGGACATAATTGAAGGAATACAATATTAGTGAAGTTAAGAACCATGGTTTGAATCCCAGGATCAAAAAATTCTTCAAACTTTTCTCAAAGAACTCACAGCACCTGTTGAGTTCTAACTATTAAATATCATTACAAGAAACGTCAACCAAGAACATGCGTTGGTTTGATTCATATATGGCATCGTATGACCACATCCTCACTGATAATATGCAGTGTAGCTCATGAAGAAGAACATAACCCTAGAAACCTAACACCAGGCAACTCCTTGATATATGAATATTCATCAGGTTGCGTTTAATAAAAGGCTTAATTTAAATCAAATATACATTTATACATATCCATGTAAAGCAACTCCAGTATGGTTAAGGTTAAACACTTGGATAATGTTGGGGAAAGATCATTGTTATGGTTCCAAAAAAAAAGCCAACATTGACTGTTGGACTGTGACAGAATGTGAACTCCAGTTTCTGGCATAAAATTCAGATGCAACATGCCCATTTGCCAACTGATCTCCTCACCCTCACATTCCGCCTCAACATGAACCAAATGGGTTATAATACAAACCAGCTAAAGAAACAAATGTTAACAGGCATAAGGAGGGCAGGAAAAGACAAAATATTTGGTCTGATGGTCAAGTAACAAGACCTCTGTCCAATAACCAAGCTACGTCTATGTCAGGCGTCAAACTTCATTCTTGTCAATGGAGTTTGCTCAATTGTCATAGAGATTGCTCTGTTGGCCTCGAATGATAAATTAGCCTACACGATAACATGGTCATACATGAGGGTTAGACTGTATCCTCTGTCTCTATTCAAGGATGGTGAATGTGGATGGCCTCCCTGATCTTTCTTAGGCAATTCACTGATTGATGACTTTGACTTCTAACACTTCAAGATGTCTGCTGGTATGCTGAAGAAGACCTCAAGATGTGTTTGAAAGGACCTTTTTTTTGGGTCAAACTACTTCCGTGTTATTTATTTACAGGCTTCTACCCATACAGTGTGAATCTAATTTATTCAAATACAAAAAAATAAAAGCATACAGGTAAAAATTTCAACTGTGGTTTGAAGAAAAAACAAACTCAGTGTCATCACTCTCTTACAACGATAGATCCTTCGATGTGATATGATGCTATGAAAAAAACAGTGCAATCAAAACCACTAAGACCAATGAACACTTGCAACCTAAGTGGGTACAGAGTTGCCCTGAAGGAAAGAGTATGAAGTGTACACTTGCACACACACACATACACAAATCCAAGTGAGAGCCCCCGAGTCAGAGGGGTTATGACAGGGGAAAAGGGGTGATGTTCAGCCTTGAGGAGATGTTGGCCCTGTCAAGCTGTTTCACGCCATCGAGATGCAGGATCAACTATGAGCTGAGGAGAAACATTCACACACACACACACAAACACACACAGAGCCCCGGAGCAGTAGGCTTGTTATGAGACTTGCTTTGCATCGTTACACTGCTGACCCCAGACGTTCCAGTGACTGTATGAATGTCTAGGAGGGACCAAGTCAACCAAACAAAGCAGACAATCACAGATTTAGATAAGATGGAAGATAACAAAACTCCCTCAAGAGACATTCTGAAAATTTAAGAAGCTTAAATGGTGATCCACAACACTAATACCCTCCTCTATTGAGTTCAGTCCATTTTAGTTATTTATTAGTAAGTCTATCGTTACACTATATATACAAGTTAGTATATATTACCTAGCCTAATATGAGAACAAGAGAAAGTGTAGGGGTCACAGAGAGACTTCAGTATCAGCTTACAATTGCCCTATTACATCAGCATAAGTAACTGAATCCTAAGAGCTAACTAGCTTATAAGAGACCCAATCCCTCTGACTGTCTTTCCTTTACCTCTAGGCTTGGCTATGACTCTTTCCCATCCAGCTCAGAGCCGAATGCTCTATGGGTGTGCCTAATGTGGACTCGCTGAAATGTCAAAGCGTTATATATCCTTTTACGCACAGAGCGGCCCCTAAGGGTTTAATTGACTATGCTGTAAAGTGAGTTTGAGAGCCGCGAGAGAGCACGATGAAGATGAATATGTTTCATTAGAGGGCAAACAGAGCCTGATGGCTGGAATTGGCATTGAGAAAGAGGGAAGAGTCTAATGTGGATGAAAAATACATTCGTCCATCCACGATTGAAATGTGCAGGAGTAGCTGTCCATTCCATGGCTAATCACCTTTAGTGAACTTGCCAGGGTAGCAATTCATATTTAACATGTGTTCTTTCCTCCTCTTCTCTTTTTTTCTTCTCCCCTGGATGGTCTTTCTCTGAACCAAACAAGGAAGGAACAAGCTTCCAACGACTGCCTGGCGACTTCAAATACTTGTCAAACAAAGAACAGAGCAGAAGACAGAGAGAAGAGAAGGAGCCCCGCTACTATCCCGCGGCCTTCGTTTACCAATTATACTGAGTACCTGCTGACAGGTGGGTTGTCACAGTGTCTGCTTAGCCACCCAACTACCCTCTTCTTCCCCCCTTCAAAATCCCATCACTTTCCATGCTGCTATGTTGCAGTTTACCACGTGCTGTGGAAAGGAAGCTCCTCGCACCTCTAGGCAAAAGGAGGAGACAAAAGAAAAGGAGGATAAAGAGGATAAGGTGGAGGAGGAGGAAGATAGTGGAGAGTTTGGCTTCAAGACTAAGGCTTTGATTTGAGTAACAGATAAGAGCAACAAGAAAGATGATGAAAAGGTTGTAAGAGTTCTGGCAAAGACTTGAGGTATCTACTGCTCTCTTGCCAGACTAGTTCAGTAAGAGTTCTTGAGGGCCAGTGGTGACACTCTTTCACAGATCCTGCCCATACCTTAACCTTGCCAGAGTGGAAAGCTTCTGCAAAAAGCATTTAGATCATGATGGGGCACTGAAGCTTCTGTTTTTATAATGATACACAGAACATAGCAGCACTTTATGCCATCTAAGCAGCACATTCATTGGGCATACAAAGATTTGTTCATGCCTGCAACATTTGGTATTCTGGCAGCTCACTTAACTGCAAAAAAGGTTTAAAAGAGGGGCATAAAAGAAAGTAGCTCGATAACAATCAGGCAACAAAGTGCAATTGGGGGAATCTGGTAAAGAACAGATCCTACTTTAAAACTGATTAGTGCTTTTTGTAGATATGTCGGCAAATTTTGACTTTGATAAGAAAACCCCTCAAGCAACAATCCAGAATCATTAAACTCTTAATTCGGGCAAACATTTGGTTCAGAGCAACATGCTGGCCCAACATCATTTTAGGTGCTGTATTTCCATTTGTTGCAGTTCTGCAACTCTTAGAAATCAGAGTCCCAGAGGGACAAGTTTTAGTAGAATATCCACCCTGGACTGGTTTCTGTCTAAAAAAATCAGTCTCAGTCCTGTGAATGTCTTTAATGAAAAGAAAACAGGTAATTTAATTGGTCCTTCTAGACCTAGCCACTTTCAAACTGTAGTTTTACAACATCTGGCCACAAAATCGTCAATCCCAAAGCTCTGTGAGTCCTAAATGTGAAATACTAATGTACAACAAGACCGGGTCTAAACCTAGTCTATGGCTCGGCCTTGTATGAAACGCTAGAGGGCTTTACAAACTTTTTTTTTTTTATTTTTATTTTTTACATTTCTTCTTTCACATTTTGACACACTTTACCTCTCTCTCTCTCTCTCTCTCTCTCTCTCTCTCTCTCTCTTAGCTTCTCTTCCTGAAACACTGTAAAGAGGTTTGAAGACAGGGGTTCTCCTCCACACACACTCTGTACCCCCCCTACCCATCTCTCCTCTGTCTTGCCGTCTCAGAAACTCAGCCAGCCAACGAACACGACTGAGACAAAACATAACCATAATGGCTCATTAAAGGGAATGGAGACGACTTAGGCAAACAAAGCAGCCTTCACTGGGCTGTCACCGAAACTCCTGTGATGGTACGTCCAAACTCACGCTGGCGACAAGGAGGCAAAAATGACTTCCTCCCACTGAAATGCGCGGCGGTTTGGAGTGTTTTGACTGGGCTCGACGTGTCTCTATTTGTTCAGTGACAAATCTAATGTGTGCACAGCAGAGTGACAGACTTACCACTGTGCTCTGGAGAGAGAGGAGAAGTGTGCGTTCACCCTCTTTTTCTCTGCTTTCTTGGAGATGAGGTGTGACTCAAGGAAAAATGTCTCACTTCTACAAGGAGTTGGTGTCAGAACGAGGGCAGGTTAAAGCTAATTGTTTAGCTTAAAGTTGGTCAGGGAAATGGTTGGAGAATAGGGTTATAGTCACATTCAAATTAGGGTTAGGGTTAGGATTAGGATTAAGGGTAGGGTAGGACTCAATCAAACTAATCTGTAATGGTGTTAAAATCTCTCAGGTGGGTTGAGATCTTGTGATTGTAAAAGCCATACCATATGATTCTACACCTCTGTACCAATGCTTCTCTTTCATTTCTGCTTCCATCCGTAAACCAATAACAAGACTGTTTAAATGTGTGGCTTTTCCAAGTCTTTTTAGTGTGTCTTTGGGAGTAAATGAGGACGAGAGTTCAAGCCCTCCTTTGCGTCACATCCTGGAGCCTCTTTGAAAATAAGAGGCTGCTACTCACACAGCGACTGAGAGTTTCTTTACTGCAGCCAATAAAAGTGTTACAGAGCGCAGACAGAACATTTTCAGAGATAGTGGAGGCAGCTGGTGAACACAGGCCTTTATATTCACCCTTTTAATGGCAGAAATATATTGAGAAAGATAAAATAAAGTGATTCTCATACCAAACATATGAGACTGGACAAATGCAAAATGAGTGGCAACCGATCAATCATCAGTAGCGTGGTGATTTCTATAAACTTTATGCTGTTGTCTTACACTCTACTGAAGTTCTTAAATTTATTTCTGAACAAGTTTTTTTTTTTTTTTCTAACTGAAGCTAGTGTGTGCAGCTAATCCCATAGGCCGCCACTGACCCAGCACCTACTGCAGCGAAAGTACAGTCGTATCTGCTTAGCAATCCCTCAGTAATTAAGGAAGGCCCGCACCATGCCTAAACCTCTCCCTGACACAGTGTTGTGTCTGCACTGCATGGAGACAAGGAGTAATAAGAGGCTTAAGGCTCATGTACCTGCCGCTCAGTGTGTGTCTGTCTGTGTGTGTGTGTGCGTGTATGTGTGTGTGTGTGTGTGTGTGTGTGTGTGTGTTTTCAGAACAGAGGGACAGATGATTAAAAAAGTGATCAGAAAAGTAGAATTAACCACCTTTACTGCTTTCTTAATTACTGTGAAGTCCACTTCTGTGTGAGCGCACTATAAATACCCTCCAACTCCCAAGACACCCTGAAAATCCAACTTGTAAATGAACGCATGCACACACACACACACACACACACACACACACTTTTCAGAGAATGACCAAAATCTGAACCCGCCACTTCTCAGAAACTGGGCCAAACCATATGTCCTTCTGCATATTTTGGGATCAGACTAATTCATTTTGATGATAGCATAAAAAATGATATCTTCCAAAAAAAAAAAAAAAAAAAAAGAGAGAGAAATTTGAAGACAGCAAGAACAGAGCTGGTAAGAGACTGAGAGGAAGAAAAAAAAAAAGGGAAAGCGAGCACATGCAGGAGGGCCATGGGGAATACATGTGATGAATCCAGGTCTGAGGGGGGAGTTCCAGGAGAGTAAAATAAGGTTGAACCTCAATAGGATCAGCATCCAGGGCAACAATACAATAAAAGTAGAATTTTTTGACAGTGATAAAATGATCTGTAATTAGGACAAACAGCACTAAAAGCAAGTTCAAAGATAATTGTTTTTTCAATGTGGGTTCGGTTTCTGGTTTGTGTGGATTCCCAGGATGGCAGGAGTTAAAAGAGAAAACAAAAAAGCCAAAGAAAAGGAGATGGAAAGACATAGAGGCAGTGTGTTCTTTAAGAGAGAGAACTGAGAAATTTTAATGTTGAGATAATGAATTTGAGAAAGAGAGAGAAAAAGCAAGAACGTGACCTCTGCGAGGGTCAACGGTTAAGAAAAAGTAGACAAAGATGTTGCTGTTTAGAACAGCAGGGGGGGGGGGGGGGGGGGGGGGAAGAAAAAGAGAAAGGGTGAGTGAGTGAGTGACAAAGAAAATTCGAGCCACGGATTGAGTCACAATCCATCATAAAGCAAGGCATTAAAAAAAAACAACAATTTGAAAAACACTCAACAAGTGTCCCCTAACACATTTTCCCCTCACACAGCTCACCAAAAAGACCTCTATTGTCATTGTCTTTCATAATATTCAGGCCTTTAATGGACCCAAGAACTGGCAAACTGGGCTGAAGAAAACCAGTTCGGCAAGGGCGTACGTGAAAGAAAAACTGAAATTAAAAAGAGGTGCGATAATTTGAGGAGGTCAGTTTTATAAAGGTTGGGCTGCAGGAAATGTAGCTGTGTTGACGCTGTCTGTTTCCCTCTAAAAGTTAAACAGGAATAGCTTATTTATATACTGAATGCTGTTCCTATCTGTCCTCTGTGAGAAGACGGTTCCCTCAAAAGTCAACGTGATCTGTACGATCATAGCAGGATAAATAAATGAATTCAGCTTTTTAATAAATATGTAAGTATGGTTCTCTAGTCATTGTTACAGCTGAGGCTCAATTTGAAGTCGTTCACCAAAGCGTGCACATTCTGACCAAAGTACAATTTTAATCTGATTCTGCACTGACTTCAAGGATTCATAAAATAATCGACTCAACTCCTGATTTAAGCTTCTAAAAGTGCAGCAGAAAAATAGAGTGTACTCAGGAACACAAGTATAACTTTGCAGATTTGTAGATTTTAAATACAGAACATATGATCTTCTAATAAATTATTATTGTTGCATTTTTTTATTGGTTATTATATTCATACTCTCCAGTATGAAGTATTTAAAATGATCTCGACTTCCATCAATTTCAGCATTAACACGTTTAACTTTACCTTCTATATTAAAGCAACAGTGAAAAGTAGAGTAATTTTTTTTTTTTTTTTTTTTGATAATTTAAGAATTGCATGATGCTGATAATACGTCTGTTCTTATACTTTCAATGCAGGACTCAACACAGTATTTTTACATTGCGGCATTGCAAAAGTAGTGCTTTTAAACACTTTAAATTCAAACAGATTATTTTGACATGTGCTACATTGTTCTTTCCTCCAAACGAACAAACACTGAACCGTTGCTTAAACGCTACTAAAAAATTAAAAAACACTGGGTGGATTTGAAGTGGAGATTCTTATTGTGTCTAATTCAGTCTTCTCTAATCTCAAGTCAGTGCCAGTATGTCAGAAAACATAATATAATTGTCTTTCAGTTGACAAGAACTAAAAATACACAGACAATAGTGCCGAGATGAGCAGAGGCAAAAAAAAAAAAAGGAGAAAAATGTTTTGTCCTTCAGCAGTGTTTTCACTCCACTTTCCCACCCTATGCCAGCGACTGCAGAATAAACGGATATGTGAATTAAACCCCATTGTTTTAAAAAGATCTGCTACTAAATTTAGGCATTGCTCTTGTTCTGCTTCAGTGTGAAAGAATTTGCCAGTTATGTTTGTGTGTTTTAGTTTTCTTTATCCTTCATCGTCATCTCGGGCTACATACATCTCATATTGTTTGAACAAGTGTGAGTGGTGTGTGCATGTGTCAAGGCAGAAGAAAAAAAAAAATCACACACACACACACACACACACACACACATATAGTTCAGCCATGCGATTTTTGCAATTAGAAAAGACACAAAAATAATTATTCTGCAGCGCAGTCAGTCGACATATCCTGAGTCGATGATGCACGGATCACGTGTTTAATAAAAAAGGTTAATCAGTTGTTAATCAGAGGATTAATAACTTGTTATTTTCTTTACAAAACCATTAATATTATGCCATAAATATTTAATGTTGATAGGTCTTTTTTTTTTTTCTTTTTTGGTGGGGAAGAAGGCGTGGGGTTGGGCGGGATATGTGCTTGGTGATGCAGGGCAGAGTGAGCAATATCCAGGCATTAATGTGCATTAATCATGCTTTGGTGAAGACAAATAAATTCATTCATGTTTATTAATACAACCTTGGAGAAAACAATACTCTTTACATTATTCACCAAGTTATTAATAAAGGATTTATGAACAGGAGGACCACAGGACAGGGACTGGGGATCAGGGAGGAAGAAAGACAGACAACAAAAGGGCAGAAATAAGGAAAAGAGAGCAGGAGAGGGAGGTCAGAGTCACAAAGCCAGGAGCAAAAGTTCATTAATGTTTGGGACGGATGAGGCACAACCGTTTAGAGAGGGGAAGAAGTGTGCGTGTATGTTTGTGTGTGTGCGAAGCAGAGTGAGAGCAGTCCACCACTGGAAAGCTGGGGGTTAAACAGAGATTTTCTGCCCTTACTCTTTTTCTCCTTAACAAATTACCCTGCCCGTTTGCTAATCAAAGCAAAACAAATATTGCTTTTCATTCGCTCCATTTGTTTGAATGAACATACAGACATTCCCAAAATACTCATTCCCAGCTCAAATGTAATTAAATTGTGCCTTTAGTGAAAACATGCAGTGGTACTCCAATTAGTTGTGTTTTTGTCGTCGGGTAAAGATGGAGAATGGCAGTGGGTGCGCCCCAGGCACCTCGGTGTCCCGAAATGGAAGTATGTCTTGGCGGAGGATGCGGGTGAGGTGGGGTGGGGTGGGGTGGGGTGTGTGTGTGTGTGTGTGTGTGTGTGTGTGTGTGTGTTTGTTAGACAATGTTTGGGTGCACAAGGCTGATTGCAATGACAGAAAAAAGTGTTTGCAGAGTTGGTGGATGTTTTGGTGATATGATCTTTTTTGTTGTTGTTACTCTGTGGGTACAGTATGACTGTCTTGACGAACAGTGATATGTATGTGTTTGAGATCAGGAAGTGTTCTTGTAAACCCGGATACTGTCGTCACAAGAAAAACAACAGGATGAGTCATTTGTTTAAGTACCTAAATATGACCTATATTGGGAACTCTCAACCATTTTTTTTTGGCAGGAAATGAGAGGAAGGTCAGCACCCGAAAACCCTTCACACCAAGGTAGTTGCTGTTAAACCAAACCCCAATGTACTGCTTGTCCTGACCAAGTAGTTTTTGTGCCGAGAGCAATCTTTAGCCATGGTGACGGCAGGTCATGAAACCATCATGAAAATCACATTTGTGATGTTGATTTACAACAGTTTTAGAGGGCACTGACAGACGATGTCATCCTGCCCAACCCTATCGTCATACAAGAACATCGATTTTGACAATTATACATAACCCAGAATTACATTCAATAACAAAGATTTTTTACATCTAATACTTATGTTTTTATAAAGTCCTGCTTTCTACATTATCTGCAGATGGCAGCTATGGTATGATTAAGGTCAGGAAAAGATTGTGATTATGGAAAATAAACTATGGTTAGGGTTGGGCAAAGACTGTGGTTATAGTTACTGTAATAAAAGGGCAAACATGAGCTACAGATCTGTGATGTGATGCCAGCTCTGATCTCCCACATTGAAAGTCTAATGTGAAACATGCCTATCCGCCACCTCGACATCCACAACATAGTTTTACTATGGACTATCAAAGAAAGGCAAAATGCCAAAAAGGGATTTTTAAAGACAAAAAACAAATCATAAATAAGAGCTACAACTGACTACGGGCATTTTCTGAAAATTTTTCTTTGATGTTCTCTTTGTGCAGGATAGGTAGAGACGATGGCTTTGGTGAACTGGTTGTATTCGTCTTCTCATCTCTAAGTTTCTACCCTCCTCCACCTTAAATGCCTTCTTTCCTTGCTTTTTTTTTTCTTTTCCTTAAGCTCCAAATTGTGTTTTTATTGAAGGGTTATATGGATCGCTCTGCAAAATGTCATCCGTCAAGCTGTCAATGAATCCATCCTTTCATTTAATGATCAGTCTACCTGATATGCATTTTACATGGCTCCATATACCTTTAATGGGAATCAATGGAAAG
>CM055839.1:26482822-26552822 GCA_029490765.1 Euthynnus affinis
AGGACCAGTAGAAGATAAATAAGGAGTTTTTATTCCAGCAGAGAACCAGAATATAAAGATAGAGGCTGGAGATGTGAAGAATATGAGTCCTCAGATGTTTAGATGGATATCAGTTTCATATAAGTGCTGGTTGTGTTAGCTTAGCTTAGCACAAAAGACTGGAGGTGGAGGGAAACTGCTAGCCTTTATATTTAACTTCTATCCTCTAACTTCACACCGACATTCACTGTTTGGCAAGATGAACATAAACTGAGAGCATCTGAAAGCAATAAATAATAATAATAATAATAAACTATAGCATCAAATTCTCCTCTTTGTGTTTCCCTGTTGAGCTGCAGGTGGAAGTATAGAAACAAAAAGAGGGACTTTGCCACTAAAAAGACTGTAACGTTGAAAGATATCTACTGGATTTGACTCATTTGGACGCTGAAGCTTCATATTAGCTTCACATAAACTTTTAAATACCTCACCTCCAGCAGCTACAACAGTAACATGCACACAGCAGCTTCACTCCTGAATCCTGCAGCTTGTTTCCCCTCAGATCCAGCTCTCTCAGATGGGAGGGGTTGGACTTCAGAGCTGAGGCCAGAGCTTCATGTTAGCTTCACATAAACTTTTAAATACATTTTTGTATGTGTAAGGTCATCATGAAGGGATCTTCTAATGTTCAGTATGAACAGGAGGAATGATTACAGCAGCTTCTGCACTATAGTTACAGATCATTATGTTGTGTTTTATATTGGAGAACAAATGAATGGACTCCTCTCTCTCTGTGTGCATGCTGTAATAAGATTTGTTCATCATGTAAACACTCAGTCAGTCAGACGAGTGCAGCTCTGGTTGTGCTGTAATCAAACATGAACAACACCCCTCAGTCTGGACTTTGCTCTGCAGCTCAAAGGTCACGGCGTGTCCGACGGCGGGTCATTTTCCGGCGAGCGAAGTGGGCGTGTTGGTGACGTTTACGATGGTGCGACTGGGAGACAAAAACAGAAGAAGAACACAAACATGGGAGGAAGAAGACGATTTACACACACACACAGACGCCAAAAACAACGTCTGGTGACACAACCAGGTTTGGGAAGTCCAGTCGGCACGGCGCCAACGCCTGAGACCCGCCTGACCAAATTACAAAGCGGCTGTTGTGACCGCGTGCTGCACTTTTTTTTGCATCACTTCCTGCCTCCTGCACGCTTCCACCTCGGCGCCACCGGCCGTTTAAACCAGCCACAGTGTTTCCAGAAGGAGAGAACGAATCATCTCCTGCGTGTGTGTGTGTGTGTGTGAAAGGGCCGACTCCGGAAAACATCCAGAGTTCCTCTCTGAGCCGGGCGGAGTAACGTGAGGAAAGAGGATCTGCGGTCCGCTCAGAGACACTCGATCCCGCCGCCGCTGTCACATATAAAATACTTTTACTGTAGGAAAAGCTAATCTGCACATCCATCACAAACACAGCTCATCGCTCCTGCTTCCCGCTCGGCACAGGACGTTTTTATGAGGATGTTCTTGGCAGCCGGACGGCGACCGCTTGGACGGGAGGCGTGTTTCCATGTGAACACAGCTGATCCCTCACATCACCTCACACTGTATCGCCGTGACAAAAAGCTAAGTCGCTAACACCAGCTCCTCCCGCTCCAGACTAACCACTAATCTCTCTACATGACTCGTCTCTCACGCCAGCGTCCACGCCGGCCACACATACACACACACACACACACACCTTCCAGACACAGATAACACCCCGCGGCGTTCCCCTTAAATCCTCCAGGACAATCCGGGTCTTATGTGGCCGCCCGGCTACCGGCGCTAACCGCCGTCATGCTGCGGCTTTGTAAATCCGAAGCCTCGGGTCTCGCTGAGAGCCAGACGAGGCTTTTGTGGCATGTGAAGCAATTGCTGGTTTGTTTAGGCCTTTCCTGTCCTTTTTCCACTGCAACAACAAACATTATTCTATCAGCCCATATATTTGGACTCCAGAAAGCGTTTTTTTTTTTTTTTCTGGGGTGGGGGGGAGAACACAGAACAATGGGAGTTGCTGGCTGTCGAGCTGTCACACACCATTTCAGCCTCAGCAGCATAAAAAAGTCAGCTCTCAGGAATTCCTCCGGGGCTGCGCTGGCTCCGCCGCCTCCTTCATTTTGGTTTTCATGAAAAGAGAATATAAAAAAATCTCTTTCTCTCTCTCTCACACACACACACACAGGTTTCACACACACATCCTTCACTGTCAGAGTGGAGCCACCAGGCTGCCACAGAGTAAAAATGGCCGGATGGGCTCTCAGGGATGAGGAGGGGAGGAGGAGGGGTTTGTACCCTCACTGCTCTGACATACTTGTGTCTTTCTACATTCTCAGGTTGAACATCGTCTTCCTGCAGTTTCTAATCATCTAGCAGTGAACTGATCCACCGACCAGCTGATCTATCTGATTAGAAAGCGCCGCTCCGGGTCACATGATCCTCCGTCATGGAGAGTTTGGAGACTCTGTGTGTGAGGCGGACGCTACTGAGCATGTGCAGAAACGCGGTTCGGCTTCATTAGTTTGTTGTGCTGCAGATAAACAAAGTTCAGTGTAACTCTCCACTCTTTGTTTTTAACCGAGGAGCCGATTTACATCATTAATTATGTTTCTGAAGACGATGTGACGACGACTGAAAACCATCAAAAAGTGTTTAATCACTTCTGACTGAAGATATTTACACTGTCAAATGTTCAGAGTCTATTCAGGAACATTTTCATGTTGACAGAAAGTCATTTGTGTGATTATAATAATAATAATTATGAAACAAATCTGCTGCTGCAGGTTTGAAAAGACAAACTTCATTTACTTCAGGAAGAGTTTAAAAAGTTTAAATGACACAAACGATGGAAATAAATCTTCATCATCATCTTCAGATCTGATGTTTTCAGTCACGTGATTTATTTATTCTGTTTATTCTGTTTTTTAAAACTCTTTCAAACATTTTGACTCTTTTTTTTGTTTCCAATCAGGTTTTTTTTTAAAAGCTACAAATTGTAAGAAACAGTTGGATGGAAACACACCTGCTGCTGCGACTGAGAGGAAAAGGCGTCATCAGAGGCCGTAAATCATTAACGTCACAGTAACATAATAACAACATGAACAACAACAACAATAACATTAAATAGAAAGTTGGAGTTCATTTAACGCATCGTATCTTAAACTTGTTTAAGTGAAGCAAAGAAAATGATCATTTTTAACTATTATCACATGCTGGCGTGTGCGTGTGTGTGTGTGTGTGTGTGTGTGTGTGTGTGTGTGGATGTAATCGTGTCCTTATGTAAGACAGATAACAGCTACGTAACTCAGCCAGACACACACAGAGAGAGAGAGAGAGAGAGAGAAACCACTATCACATCCGACCTTCAGTTACAGAGCCTCTCTTCCTGCTCGCCTTGTCTCTGCTCACCAATGGAGCTGTGGTTTCCTGCTCAGCGTCTGCAGGTGCTGATAACATCTCGCTCTCTGCTGGACTTCCTCCTCCATCGGCCTGCTGCTGCTGCTGCTGCTGCTGGAGGGATAAAGGTGTTTCTTTAAACCTGGATAAAGGCCTGGCAGGCTGAGTGTCACCTTCTAATTTAATGACAGTGTTTGATGTGACACAGAAGACGGCGATCGGTCCGTTTGTTGGAGGTTTAGATGCAGTTTAACATCAGTCAGATGTTTTATATGTTTGCATCAAAGGGAGAAATGTAAATGATCCTTCTGTGTGTTACCTGCTCGCTCAGTGTGTTTTTATCACCTGCACACACGTGTCTTCATGAAGGACTCGTCTCTGTGTTCAGGATCAGCTGCAGGAGAAAGAAAGAAAGAAAGTCGCTCCTTAAAACTTTAGATTTTGGTTCGTAATCATCAAATTTCTCCAGTAGAAGTGTCCCAGTAGGAGCGACGTTTGCTTCCACACAGAACCACATCACTGTTTCATGATGCAAAACACAATAAAATCAACATAAATACAGATTAAAGATGATACATACACCTCTACCTTGCCATACAGCATCCTTATTATACCTTCATTTATTCATACAGGGTGGAGCACCAGTGTTCCCAGTGTTCCCAGTGTGTTAAACCAGCAGTCAGGTGTCGCTATGAGCGGCCGGCCTGTTTCAGACAGAGGCTGAACTGAGGGGCTGCATAAAGGAGCAGCAAGAAGATAAATAAATAAATAGTTTTTAACTGGAAATGATGCAAAGATATTCCAGCAGAGCCCCAGAATATAAATATACATGTGTGGAAATATGCAGGGATAAATCCCCAAATCCTCTTGTTCTCCGTCTCCCAGAGTCAGTCAGATGTTTAGACGGATATCGGTTTCATGTAAGTGCTGGTTGCGTTAGCTTAGCTTAGCACAAAGACTGGAAGTGGAGGGAAACTGCTAGCCTGGCTCTGACGCAGGAGGAAAACACCTTCTGACAACTCAACGTGACGTACGCGTCATCTACATTTAACCTCAGCGTCTGCATCTGAAAGCAGTAAATAATTATAATAATGAACTTTATTGTTTGTTTATAGAAATATTAAACATTTATCTGAGAAATATGAAGTTTAAAGGAACAACGTTTTAATTATAGACTGAAGGAACGTGTGCTTTAATGTTTCAGCATCAGACCCTCCGTCCTCACAAACTCTGCTGCTCCTCCTCCTCTTCCTCCTCCTCCTCTTCCTCCTCCTCCTCCTCCTCCTCCCCCCTCCTCCTCCTCCTCCTCCTGCAGCAGGAGCAGCAGAGAGGAGATGTGGATCTGATCTGTGGGAGTTTCTGTGTTTGTGTGTGCACGCAGAGCAGAAATGGATCATTAAAATTGGTGTAAAATCTGATCTGAAGTCTGGCTGAGCTCCGTCCACTCAGTTTCTGGAAACCTTCCTGTCTTTTTTTTTTTTTTTTTAAAAGTCACTCGGCTCGGCTTTTCTGGCTTCTGGAGCCTTCCGTGACCTTTGATCTCTCCTCCGCTGTGGTAAACTTCTACCCCTCGGACGTGCAAATCTGACAAACAGCGAGTATTTTTCTTGGTTAGATTTCAGCGGTATGTGTTGTATGAACACTGTTAATGATTGAATGTGTGGAGCCGGTCCAGACGAGGACTGGGGGCCCCTCCAGAAACTTCCACGCTCCGTTTCCCTGCCATGTCCCCCCCTGATCTGATCTGCCGTCACAGGCTCATGTTACGTTCTCCATTGTTGCTCTGAAAGCTCCAAACTTTTCCCCCTCAAGTGCCGTGCAGTTAGTGGTCACACTCGGTAAACATCAGGGGAGGAATAAACGTCTATTTCTGAGAGCAGCCCGCAGAGAGCCGCGTATTGCGCCTCTTCAACAGGGCATGACTGAGTTTGAATATTTTCGTGCAATAAATGTTATCATGTATTTACTCAGGAGATGATGCCTGACCGATGCGAGCCCCACACGCCGCCTCGGTAAACACAGCCATCTGACTGACAGCGACGACACCACAGACTGCTGTCATCTGCTGTTAGAGCACACTGACAGCTCTGTCTGCGTCCGCTGTTAGACACGCTGCTCCGCTCGCTGCACGCCACTCGCTGCTCGCTGCACGCCGCTCACATAAAGTAGATCTTTTTTCCTTTTTAAAAAACGCTGCAGGATTGTCATAGTTATAAATGACACGTGTGACATCGCAGCAGCTTGTTGAGATGAACGTCACATGACTGAAACTGCAGCTAAACGACAGAAAACGTCCCCAAAATATAAAAGGAAGAAAAATGTCATCAAATAAATTAGTTATATTCTCATTATTTGTGTTAATTGATAACACACACATATACATAATTATATAAAACATAGTGATTATAATAAATGTTATATATGCTATTCTATACGTGTGTGTGTGTGTGTGTGGCTTAACTCACTTTCGGGGACACACACCAGACTTAGCAGTTTAGTGGGGACAGTTTTCAGGCAGAGTGATGTTAGAGTTGGCAAACAGTGGTTTGGTTAAAGTCTCCAATGAATGAATGTACGTCCCCAAAAGTGTCTGAAGTAAGATTAGGAGGTGACTCCTCTCTGTGTCTCTCTAAAAGCAGCAAAAAACATCCCCAAAATATAAAAGAAAGAAAAATGTAATCAATTAAATATAACTCTCATAATAATAATTGGTTATATTCTCATTGTTTGTGTTAGTTGATAACACGGTTATATGTTTATACATAATTATATAAAACATACTGTGTATAATAAATATTATAAATATTATAAATACTATTGGTTTGGTTTGTTTCTGATTAAGTGTCCAGTGAATGAATGTAAGTCTGTAAATACCCCAAAAGTGTCTGAAGTACGTTTGTGTGTGTGTGTGTGTGTGTGTGTGTGTGTGTGTGTGTGTGTGAGTGTGTAGCAGCAGATTTAATATCTCTAGGTGAGTCTCTGCAGGCTGGTCTGATGTTTTACGGAAACAGTTAGATGATGGTTTTGTAGACTTTGTCTTCATTCCTGCTGTATTTTTTTAAAATAAACTTTATTGAATTTTGCACATAAAATTTTACAAAGTACATAAAAATAGATCACTCTTCATCATCATTTACATCGACCATAACATTAAATAACAGTGAAAATACAAATTACAGTTATTTAAGAGTTTGAGCTTTGCACCATGTGAGATCATAGATAAAATGATGAAAACAAAATTCTCTATGTATCTATCATCAATAAAGTCCCAATCGTCAATACATTTAGCAGCAAAATAACAACAATAAAGAGCATTTCCATTATTATCCAAAACAACTGGTGATGAGACCTTAGCATTTGTTCACTGAAAACACCAAACATTACTGAAATAAACATTATTAATACAAACCTGTGATTGAGTTTCATTCAGGATCATATGGGGGAAATGTCATCATATCTGCTATCCTGTATTCAATCCAGTCAATTCTTAGATGTTCAGATGTAGTTATAAAATCTCTGTCCATTAGTTTGTAGTGTGGTTTATTACTTCTTGCCTCTCACTGATCCCTCCTGCAACATGTCTGCAGAAAGCTATTCTCAGTCTTAATAGTAATAATAATAATAATGCCAGATCTACAGCTCTGAGGACGCCATCTCTTTATTTTTGAACAGTATCTGGCTCTTAGTGACCTCGCTAGTCGTGCCCCATGTAAAATCTTCTTTGTTGTTTGTTCTTTTGGAGGAAAAAAGGGAAGCTAAAAATAACAATTTTGATAAAATATAATAATATAATACACACACTCACACTCACACACACACACACTCAAACACACACTCTGTCTGCTTTTAACTGAAGCTTCAGTTTATGTTTGACTGCAGGTTAACATATAGTTTACTGTATAACACACACATATAGACACACACACACACACATTTGGCGAGCGCACTACAGACTGCTACTTCCTGTTGTCATCGTCTCTCTGAGCTCTGATTGGTTGGCAGACGGAGGGCGTCGGCGTGTCGTTCTTCCATCACCGCTTTATTTACTGGAGGAAAATAAACAAACAGGTTCATTTCGTTGCCACAATAATGACATCACAGCGTTTCCCTGGCGACCTGGAACACCTGGAAACCTGGAAACCTGGAGTTTGATGAGCTTCTCCAGGTGACCTCATCGGATCAAACTCCAGGTACAACTCCTCGACTGAGGCGTCTTTCACCAGATGAAGGTTCGGCTGTTCGGTCCACAGGAAGTTTCACATCTGTAGTTTTAGTTTGAATCAAACTGACGTAGTTTAAATGACAGTCAGCTGTTACTGATGGAGTTTAATCTTCATCAGCTGCAGTTAGCGTTAGCATTAGCGTTAGCTCTGAAGCAACTGCATGGTGGTACGTAGTTCTGTAGTTAGCATGACGGGCTAGCAGCTGTAGTTTACTGTGGCTCTGTATCTGGTGGTTTGGTAGTTTGGTGGTTTGGTAGTTTGGTGGTTTGGTGGTTTGGTAGTTTAGTAGTCTGATGGTTTGGTGGTTTGGTAGTTTGGTAGTTTTGTAGTTTGGTAGTTTGGTAGTTTGCTGCGGCCGGCGGCAGGTTGATCAGTAACCAGAGTAAATCTGCTCGCTGGGCCGTGTGGACTTTAACCTGCTCAGTCTGAGCTGCTGTTATATAAACTCTGAGTAGTAAACAGATCAATGCTGCTTTATTTTCTTATGTAAGCCGCGTTCAGCTGCGAGCAGAGGGAAGCAGGTGATTGGCTGCTGGATCTGCAACAAACAAACAAACAAACAAACAAACAAACAAACAACGTCGAGGTTTTTCAGTCAAACTGCAGCTGAGAGGATGAAAGCTGCTCGGCAGGTAAATAAAAGTGGAGATAAATCAGCTGGTTGTTGCCAGAATAAACACTTTCTGTCCTGATTTCAGTCTCCAACCAGCTATGGAGGCATAAACCAGAGGGTCAAAGGTCAGGAAGGGTTGACTGATGCTGCTGCTGGGTGAAATCCACCAAAGACTTTTAACTTGTTTTACTGAGACTCATATTAATGTTTCTCTTATTGCTCTTTGTTCTACTTTGATTTACATACAAACTACAGTTCCCAGAATGCTTTGGGGATGTAAACATGGAGTCATTTTCACATATTATTAAAGCTCCAGTGAATCAGCTGTTCTGCTCTGAGGCCTTTTCTCTGCTTTCTGAGCAGATTTATGGAGGTTAGCAGGTGGAAAGTGTCTGTGTGTTCAAACTAACCTCTGATCTATAATAATCTGATTTCCTCCTTTGATCCAGTCTGGATTAGTACGGAGGCTAGAGGGCGCCGTCACCGAGACATAAATATCTTAAAACATCATAAAACAGAGCTGGTGTGTATGTTGAACACATCGCTCTGATAGACGCGAGGCAGGAAGTTCATGCTAAAAGACTGAAAGTAAAGATTGAATGTGTTTGACTGTGAGTGGATTCATTCCAGCCAGAACAGAAGAACAAATATAATAACTGCTACTGTAGCTGCAGGCGTGCTGCTGTCAGGACGTCACTGTGACCATGTTTGAGTTACACACACACACACACACACACACACACTGTGCAGGCTGACCAGCTGGTCTGCATCCTGTTGGCGTGGCGACGGGGCTGATGGGAGGCGGTGACGCAGAAACTCGTATCTCAGCGGTGATAAATACTTTTACAGTGTCGACCGTCACCATCTTGGGTTTTTTTTTTCTTTTTTTGGAGCCAGAAGTGACCATATTTGGAAAAGAGGGTGGAGCCATCACGCTAGCGTTAGCTGCTAGCGTGGTTAGCTGCTAGCGTGGTTAGCACGGTGTATTTACGGTCTGTCACTGCTCGATCTGCATCACCACGTACGGCAACTCCATCTGGACAAACAACATTAGAGTTGAGTGTTTCTTTGTTTCCACGGTAACAACCAACAAAACTATTAAGACCTTTCAAATAATCAGGAAATTACTTTGTGATAAAAAATAAATCATTTTAAGTTTAAGTTTCTACAGATTGATGTTGTTTACATTGTTTTATTAATGTTTGTTCTTGATGTTTCAGATTTGAGTGTGTATGGAAAGTGTAAAAAATGATCATTTGAGTGTCAGTGTGATGATATGAAAGATGTATGTTTGTGTAATATAATAAAATCTAATATATAATGTTTAAATCACATCGTTTACATGAACAACACAGATCAGGCAGCAACAAACTCTGCTGTTGTTTGTCCAAGTGGTGTTGCCGTACTCAGCTGGTGGACCGACACGGCTAACTGAGATATTGCTAATGCTAATGCTAATTTCGGCTAGCAAAGAACAGGCTTAAAACTCACTGCAAAAAACTGAACATGGGAATCCTTAAAGCGTCTTTTAGTTTCAGGCACCAAAAGTGAAAACAGGCTGAAATAACGTAGCGTAGCTCCGCCCCCTGAAGCACACGCTGCTTTATCATCGAATTTAAACTAAACGGGAGCAAAATGTACTAAATGAACCTCCTGCTGTGTTGAAGGAGACTGTAAACTAGAGACTGAGAGCAGGAAACAGTTTACTGAGGATCAGTCAGCCGGCGGCGTCGCCCCCTGCTGGCCGCCGGCGGGAACGCAGGTTGAAGGCGCGTCCTCCCCGCTACCTGCTCGGCATGAACAGGAGGAACGATTCCAGCAAGAAAAACATGTTTGAGCGTTGGTTTGGGCTCCTGACTGTTGTTTTAGGACAGACTCCTTCAGAGCCAGTCCTGTAATGAACAGGCAGCTGCTGGAGGTTTTCAGAGAGTTAAATTTAGCCGACGTCTTCACTCTGAGTCCAACAACACATTCAGTTTAGAGGAAACTGAGGAAACAGCGTTTTTTAAAAGCTCTGAAACTCGATCGTGTTTGTTGTTTTCGCTGCAGAAAGCGACAGGAGCACACGAAGCTCTCTGATCGTGTCTCTGCGGACGGCCTCAGTCGACCCAGATGTCGATGACAACAACACGACCTGTTTTTTTACAAACTCCTGGAGCCCAAAATGACCCGGAGTGAACCACAGCGTCTGAGCGAGCCTCGCCGTCTCCTCCACGCTGTATACATCTGACATAAATACACCGAGCCGCTTTAAATAGACTGCTGCCATTCACTGTAAACACAGCCAACAACACACTGCAGACACACTGACTGCACACACACACACACACACTGTTCCTGTTGCTGCAATATTTTTACGAGTGTTTTCCAAGAAAAAAAATGTGGAGTCAGTTGATTCTAAAAGTGCTGGTGCAGTTATGTATTTAGAGCGTTTACTTCTTTTTTTTTCTTTTGTTCGTTGATGCAGAGTTCAGTTTGGGTGACTGCAGGTATTTAGCTGCCTCTCTGCTTCATACAAACTGCTGTAAATCACCATATCTATAAGAAGCAGACGTCACTCAGCTGTTTATTATCTGCGTCTCTTTTCTCTTCACTTTCATTCATTCATGTCACATTTTCATCATCATTTTATGCAAAAACTCCAAACATTTCCTCCTTTTAGATTTGCTGTTTTTCTTTTTTTTTAATGTGTAAAGTTTTATTTATGATACGACAACACAAACATGAAAATATCCTTTTGCATTGTTCACATCACAGATGGAAGAAAAGGACGGAGAATAGCACAGTGGACAGATCAATAACCAGCTGATGATTATTAGCTTCTCTTTACCTCCTAATAACAAACATGTTGACTGAAATAAAACACAGGAAGAAGCTCCTGTCTGCCCAGATATCAACAAGACATCGTTCTTGTTAGTCCAGGTCTGACTAGCGGCTAGCTGCTAGCATGCTCCTGTTGAGCTCAAACGTGCAGCCGTGTCGTCGGTTAGATGGAAGTCGCGTCACGTTCCTGCCTGTTGTGGATTTTCTGAGCTGATGTCGGCAGTTTTCAGTTTGAAGAAGAAAAACCGAAAGAGCAGTTCTGCTGAAAGTTCTGGGAACGTTTTCATGAAACTACGTCTGAATCGGACGTCATCTCCGACTCTTCTAAAGCTCTGAGAGTCAAAGACCAGCGAATCAGAGGAACTGGTTCATCAGTTCTAAATCATGAATCTGTGAGCTCAGGTTGTGTCTCAGTGTCTGGTGATGGTCTGCATCCTGGCTCCTGATTATCAAACAGACATGTCCCTGTCTCCTCTTTGAGAAGACAAAAGTCCAGTTTGTGTCTCAGGTCAGTTATAAATATCTATAACACCTCCACAGACGAACCGAGACCTCGTCCTCTGAAGGGTCTCTGCTCGGCTGAGTTCAGATCTGCACCGACGGCTGAAGACTGATCCAGGCGGTTTGAAAAAACACGTAGAGTTCTGGAGCCGAACGACGGCAAACCGACCAACCAGAAGACGACATGGAACCAAACCCGCTGGATGGTCGATGTTGGAAATGAATCCTGCTGGGTTTGAAAATATATCGCAGTGTCGTCAGTAAACCTGAAGAAGAGTTTAGAGAAAGAGAGCAAACCTAAACGATGGAGGCGAAACGAAACGAGACGTTTGTGTCTTTGCTGCAGACGGATGATTCCTCGCTTCCATCGTAGCTACGACTCGTTACGACCCGTTAAACTGTCTGAAGACGCTTCCTGTCTGCAGCATCGTGCAGGAATAATAATGTCTGAGAGATTTGATAAAGATTTTAGTAAATAAATGAACGTTTAAATATTGTACAAATGTTTTTTTACGACTACTGACTACCGGAGATGAACTCAGAGTCTACGAGAGTTTGTCTGAACGCTCGAACAAACAAACGTCTCAGAAAAGTGGAAGATGTTCAGGAGGAGAAACGTTCTTGTGTTTGGTCGGATGGATCTCAGTGACGTCGTAAAGCTCATTAAACGCAGACGTTGAGTCGCTGCGCTGCGTTTACGCTTCATGGCCGGTATGTTTTGGTCGTCTCTCTGGATGCGGCGCTGATGTTTGGCTGCAGCTGGATCAGATGGAGGAGCTGATCTGACTGTTCACACACTGACTCCTACATCAAACTGCTGACTGTGAAACATGGAAACATCTGCTTTCACTTCTGGTTTTCACCATCCGTCGCTGTCACCGCTGCACGGCATTGTGGGATGTGGACGGACGTTTGCAAGTCAGCAGAAAGCGGGCGGGTGAGCAACGCTTTCTATTAATGTGTCACCGCTGGTTTACTCACCAGTTTGAACCACTGACACCAGTTTAATATCACTCTGTTATGATTTAAACTGGAGGACGGTAACTGGCCACCTGCCAGCCAATCAGAACGCAGCTTTGACTTTGTTTGTTTTTCATCTTTAAAAATAAACATTTTGTATGTTTGTGTTTATGCATAACGCTCCTGTGTTTACAGCTGGAGAACACGCTAACGCTACATGCTAACTCTACATGCTAACTCCACACTCTAACTCTACACGATAATGCTACATGCTAACTCTACATGCTAACTCCATTTGCTAACTCTACACACTAACTTTACATGCTAACTCCACACTCTAACTCTAGACGCTAACTCTACATGCTAACTCTACATGCTAACTCCACACTCTAACTCTAGACGCTAACTCTACATGCTAACTCTACATGCTAACTCCACACTCTAACTCTAGACACTAACTCTACATGCTAACTCTACATGCTAACTCCATTTGCTAACTCTACATGCTAACTCCACACTCTAACTCTAGACACTAACTCTACATGCTAACTCTACATGCTAACTCCATTTGCTAACTCTACATGCTAACTCTACATGCTAACTTTAGATGCTAACTCCACACTCTAACTCTAGACGCTAACTCTACATGCTAACTCTACATGCTAACTCCACACTCTAACTCTACATGCTAACTCCATTTGCTAACCCCACACGCTAACTCTACATGCTAACTCTAGGTGCTAACTCTACATGCTAACTCCACACTCTAACTCTACATGCTAACTGCACATGCTAACTCTACATGCTAACTCTACACACTAACTCTACATGCTAACTCTACATGCTAACCCCACATGCTAACTCTACATGCTAACTCTACATGCTAACCCCACATGCTAACTCTACATGCTAACTCTACACACTAACTCTACACACTAACTCTACATGCTAACCCCACATGCTAACTCTACATGCTAACTCTACACACTAACTCTACACACTAACTCTACATGCTAACTCTACACACTAACTCTACATGCTAACTCTACATGCTAACCCCACATGCTAACTCTACATGCTAACTCTACATGCTAACCCCACATGCTAACTCTACATGCTAACTCTACACACTAACTCTACATGCTAACTCTACATGCTAACTCTACATGCTAACTCTAGGTGCTACGCTGATACAGCAGAGTGTGTGTGTTCTTGTATTTAGGTCAAAGTGAGGACCTGCGTTCTCAGTTTCAGTCGTTTGCAGACTGAAGTTTGAAAGGTGAAAACTTTCTTGGGCAGTCGGACATTTTTTTGGAAACTCTGCAGAGTTTTGGAGAGAGAACAGGAAACGTGTGCAGAGTGAGGACATTCATGGAAATTGAAAGAGAAATTTTGGAGGTAAAGCCTGTGCAGACACATTTTTTAAAGATATTTTTGGAAGGTAAAGATCTTTACTGAGTGACTTTAAAACATTTCAGTGAAGTTTGCTGTCCAGAGTGACGGCGTTGATGGAAAACGTGCATGAAGGAGAGCGAGACGGGACGTTTCTAAAGAGTGAGGACACATTTTTAAAAAAAGAAAAGTTTTAAAAATAGTTTTTATTTGCAGGTTGGTGAAGTTTCTGCTTCACACCGAGAACATGAGAACTTTGTTTTCTTTCTTTCTCGTCTCCCTCTGTGGTATCTTTTCATCACATAACCTCTCACTCCCACCTTATAAAAACACACTGATATCATACAACATCTGTGCCAGGTGATAAGTGGACTCACACACACACACACACACACACACACACACTCACACACACACACACACACTCACACACACACACACACTCACACACACACACACACACACACACACACACACACACTTTTACATTCCAAGGCGTGTTGATTCTTCTCTTTGTTAAATAGAAATACATATATATATATTTACACTAAAACAGTGACGCTGATGTGTGTGTGTGTGCACAAACATCTCTCTCACACTCACACACACTCACACACACACTCTCACACACACACACACACACACACACACACACACTCAGCTGATAAGATGTTTGTTATATTAATATTATATTTACTTTTGGATTTGTCGGTTTTAACTGAAGGATTATTCTTCTTTGTCTGGATCTAAAACATCTTCATGACTCGAGGAGTAAACCTCGGCGTGTCTTATGATGTCACCGATGATGTCACTGATGATGTCACAGCGCGGGCTGGACCTGAAGACTGTAAGTTAGAGTAAATGAAACGACGTGGAGATGCGTTAGAAGTTTAGAGAGAAGCGAGGTTAGCGCGCCTAGCTGGAGGCTAGCGGCTACTAGCTGCTACTAGCGTCACACGCCGCGATCTCTCAGGTGCATTGTGGGTAATGTAGGCGCCGTGTTTTCTGACGGAGGAGAGAAGAAGGCGGTGTCTGTCTCGATGACGTCACAGCGAAACGACGACGACGGTGAAACTGAAAACATTTAAACATATAAATCTGTAATCTGATCTGTTGAAGTCTGAAACGCTGGTGAACACACACACACTCACACACTCACACACACACTCACACACACACACACACACACACACACACACACACACACACTGTTCATACAATCTCTTATTTTTCTTCCATCATTGACGACAGAGTGAATTATTTCTGTGTGTGTGTGTTCGACTGTTACTGTGATGAGTTTGATAGATAAAGATGCACATTTACAAACACACACACACACACACACACACACACACACACACACACACACACGGTTCAGCGTTCATCATAGTTTCTGTGGTTCACAGAGAGTTTATTGCTGGAGGTGAAACCCCTCCTCCCTCCTCCCTCCTCCTCCTTCCTTCACTTTCTCCTTTTCCTTCTTCTCTTTTTTCTCTCGCAGCAGTTTCTCTTCCAGCTCTCTGTCAGACTCCAGTGTTCATCCATCATCGCTTTAAACACCTTCTAACTCAACAGCGTGTGTGTGTGTGTGTGTGTGTTTCAGAGCCCGCTTCTTCTTCCTATACTTGTGAGGACCCGCTCAGTGTTTTCAGGCCTGTTTGAAGCTTGAGATTTGGTTTTCAGGTCGAAGCGTCTCAAACATGCATCTCTCTGCTCTTCACTTCAGTCTGTCAGTGTCTGGTGTGTTACTGTGTGCTAGTGATGAACCTCCAGAGAGTCATCAGTGACTCTGCAGCTCCTCTCAGCTTCACAGAGCTCTATAGTGACTTTCAGCTCATTGTTAATCTGTTTAGCTGTTCTGGTTCACTCTCAGCGGCTCTCAGAGCGTCGCTTTCAGAGAGAAGAAGCTGTAAAAAGCCGCCGTACACTACCTGCTCACACACACACAGCTAGCTGCAGACTAGCTGGTAGCATTTAGCAGCTACAGAGCCAGATGTTTCCCTCAGGAGTTGGTAGAGAGTAAAAACAGAAGCTGAAAGAGAGAGAAGACTGGACTTAGAGTCACCAGGTGGACAGAAACACGACTCCACGTGAGCGATAACGTCGCTGCCGGATGTGGAAACAAGCTAGTTTGTTTATGCAGCACAGCTCACACACTGAGGACCTTCAGAGGGCTTTCCATGAAAACAGACACGACACACGGACACAAGAACATCTGCAGGAAGTCGCTTTGCACCCAAGAGTCGGAAAGCAATTATTAGTTTAATTAGCGATTAATGTAATAATCGCTAATAATTAATTGGCGGTGAAACGAAGAGGTGGAGATGAAAGTTTTTAGGCTGTTTTTTAAAAGTAGCCGGAGTCGGTCGCACAGCAGAGATCCTCCAGCAAAGAGCAGCAAAAGCAGTGAGGGCAGCTTGTTTTTGTTTAAATCGGCGGTGGTTCCTGATGACCTGAGAGGCCTCACAGTGTGGCCTCAGACTCACACAAGGAACCTTTAACTGTTTTATGCACAAGAAACAACACTTTGAAGGCAGTTCTCTGTGATACTGGTAGACAATGCTGAAACTCTGAGGACTGTTCAGCTTTCTTGGTTCTTGTTTGGACGCTAGCAGAAGCAACATCCTGAATGAACTGTAACTGTCTGAGTGCTTTTTTGGGAAGGCCTGAAAAAAGACTATTACAGTAGTCCAACAGCTTGTCTAGACATGTAACCAGTAATTCTTACTATGTTTTTAAGATGATAAAAGGCCGATTTTGTAGACGACTTGATGTGGGAGCTAAAATTTAAATTAGAGTCCGTAATTACACCAAGATTTCTAACTTGGTTTTCAGCCTTCGGCTTTCAGACTTCCTTCTTTAGCAGCAGAGACGATTATTTCTGTTTTGTCTCTGTTTATTTGGAGGACATTTCGCCACATCCACTCATTAATTTGATCGTTGCACGGACGCAGTGAGTCAAGAGGAACATAGTCACTGTATAATAGAGTATCATCTGCATAGTTGTGGTAAGCAACATTGTTCTTAAGCATAATTTGCCTAGCGGGAGCATACAGAGGTTGAATAGGAGAGGTCCAAGAATTGAACCTTGAGGTACTCCACGTGGCATGCTAGCTTGCTCAGATACGTACTTTCCATTGGAAAGTACTCCCTGTTCTGCAGATGGGATCCAAACCAGTCTAGGATGGTGCCACAGAGTCCAGCCCAGTTTTACAGTCTATCTGCTGGTCAACAGTTTCAAAAGAAGCACTGAGGACTGAAATCTTGCCTGCACCAGGGTTCATGCGAGTGTCATTCAGGAGTTCAGTCAGTGCAGTTTTGGGCCTGTGCTGAAGGGTCAGTCAGTCCATCGGCCGGGGCGAACAAGGCACCGACGCCGTTAATGTTCCTGCTGACGATGTCCGAGAAGAAAGAAGAAGTCCGGCTCCTCTCAGCTCCAGGTTAGAGGAGTGAAGTCTTCATCAGTCGGCTGATGGGACGAGGAACCGATCTGATTGGCCGGTGAGGCGTCAGAGTCGCGCTCGCTTCTTGTTCCTGGCGGAAACTAGCGGACAGAAGGTCAGTTAGCGCAGGTTTCAGGCTGGAAACAGGCTCAGGGCCTCCAGGCAACACAGGTCCTTACAAGTATAGAAAGTTAAACACGTGTGAGTGTGTGTGCTTTGGCTGTTTTATGGTTTCCATCTCTTCACACGTCACGTTGACTTCATGGAGACTTTCCTCAAACCCAGTCTTCACCCTGAAGTTCGACGTTTACGCTAGAGGAACTTTACTTTTTGTCCCCGCAGTGAGGCGAGTCTCCACACGCAGATTCATGTCCCCACAACGTCAGGAACACGAGAACGTCTCTGCGTGGTTCGTCTCTGTGTTCAAACAAACTGGTTCCTTTAACGAGACCCGGCGGAGCAGCAAACCGGCGGTAGAGCAGCGGCGGAGCGGCGGAGGAGCGACGGCGGAGGAGCAGCGACCTCTGCAGCCACTCAGCTTCACAACGAGCTGCAACACACACACACATGACATCACCATATAAGGATTCAACCCTTCGTTCACCTGAAGCCGCTAACACGAGGACACACGTTGACAGAGCAGTGCCTTCTGGGAAATGAAGTTCAGAGGTTTCGTGTGTTTTTATGTTTCACTCTGATTAAAAAACAAAACGCAGATGAAGAAGCATCGTGACGGGAAAAGCCTGCATGTGAGTCTGTTGACGACCGTTGCCGTGGAAACCGGAGGCAGCGGCAGGCGCGGCGCCTCAGCTGACTCAGCGGGAAAACGGACATCGCCGCCGCATCTCTGCAGGTTTCAGCGATAATGAAGAAAAATGCGAGAGCGAGGAGAAGGAAGTGATGTCATGGAGGCGACGGCCTCGCGGCGGGCCCGACCTGCAGAGTCTCTCTCCTGATAAATAACAAAGTCACAGTGATTTAATCTTCATCCTCTCGCTGTTATGTAACACCTAAATCACGGCTGAAACGACCCCGGAGAGCTTGTATCTTTTCATATAAATTGTGAGGAATGCTGACTGTGTTTGATGGCAACACTCCCAGAACGTCCCACAGCGGACAGAAACACAAACCCAACACACCTACAGAGTCTGGCTGCATCACAGAGAGCAGTGTGAGAAACATTAACCCTCTGCCTCAATCTGAGAGAGCTTCACCCACAACTCCAAATACTGAAGAGCAGCTCACAGATTCTTTACTTGAGTATTTCCATCTCAGAGGGAAATATTGTACTTTCTACTCCACTACATTTATTTGACAGCTTTAGTTACTTTTCAGATGCAGATTTGACACAATGGATAATATAACAAGCTTTTAAAATACAACACATTGTTAAAGATGAAACCAGTGGTTTCCAACCTTTTTGTCTTTTGACGTCTTACAAAAAGCAGTGTGTAGTCGGGGTCACATTTCACATGTCTATGAGTTGTTAACAGCTCCACCAAATAGTGATTTTTCCCTCTAAACTTCTCACATGCTTTCATTTCAATAAATGTTCAAATGATCCAATATTTCAGCAAAAATCAAAGATTAGAGAAAAAGTCCAGAAACTGAAAACAGATTTGTGTATCAGAACTTTGTTTTTTCTTCTTTCCTCTCCCATTAATCATCTCACGACCCCTCAGATTTATCTGCTGACCCTTTGGAGGGCCCCGACCCCTAGGTTGGGAACCAGTGGACTAAACTAGCTAACTGTATATAAAGTAGTGTAAACTAGCTCCACCTCCAGCAGCTACAACAGTAACATGCTGCTCTAACACTGATGCTTCAGTATTAATAATCTAATGATGTCATATATAATAATATATCAGTCAGAGGGACCAAACCACTACTTTTACTGCAACACTTTAACTACATCAAGCTCAGAATACTGATGGACCTTTACTGCATCAGCTTGGCTCCAGTCATCCAGATGTGTTGAACCCTAAAAGCATCAAACGTCTGCTTTTATTCACATTTTCTATTTTCACGTAGAAGAAGAGTGTGAAGATCTGAAACGTCTAAATATTTGTAGGGAGTGTTTCCTGTGGTGACCTCAGTCTGGTATCAGCTGACGCCGTTCGCCAAACTGGACCCTGAAGCTTCTCTGGGAGAGAAACGCTGATCATTATTCAACAGGTCTGTTTCTGTCGCTGCATTAGAAACAAACAGGAAGTGTGTAAATATCTTTATTTTGCTGTGTGCGGTGCAGCAGCAGCAGCTCAGACTGTAAACTTCACATTTCCATGGTGTGTCGCTCTTTAATGACATCGTCTGCTTATCTGCTGACACTCAGAGCAGCATTCACTGCATTTCTTCTGGTTGATGTTCTGTAAACTTGTGTTCCTCCTCTCCTCCTCTCCTCCCTCCCCGCCTGCCTCCGTCTCTGGAAGCATCCGTCCCTCCCCGCTGTCTCTCAGGGGGGAAGCAGGACTCCTGGACAGTATCATTAAAACGTCCCTGTGGTCAAACTCTCTCGGTTCCCAGCAGACCGAAGCCGGTTGTTTTCAGTAAAACCTCTGAGTTTTACGTACTGGCAGTTTCTCCTCCAGCTAACCTGCCTCCTCTGCCTCCACCGTCCGAAATGTCAGAGCTGAGAAACGAGGAGCGCTCAGACGCTCCGCTGAAGTAACAGCAGGACGTTTACAGAGCTGCAGGATGTTTGGAGGAGTTCTTATTGATCAGAGCTGATTAAACAGCCTTTAAAGCAGCAGCAGCAGATCAGAGATGTTTCTGACTCCATGATGCTGAAGATGTTTCTGCAGATGTTTGTTCTCCTGCTGCACAATATAAAACATCTAAAGTCACTAAAACTTATTCAACACAGTTGTGTGAATGAATCTCTGTCAGAGCAGCTCTCCACTCAGCAGACACACCGTTCATAAGACAGACAGAGAAAAGAAGCTTTAATCCTTAAAAATATGTAGAACTGATGATAAACACATTATTTATAGTTTATGCACAATAAACAATCTAATATATAAATATATGTGTTTCTATGTAAATATATGGAGGGTATATTCAGTGAAAACACACTGAGCTGCTCATTTTAAACCAAACACACACATAGTTTCACACTCTGCTCTTTAATTACACACACACACACACACACACTGACACATGTAGATACACACACACGTGGTCACATGTCATTATATACTAACATATATAATTACCAAACACACATGTTAGTACATGCAGCCACACACAATCACACACACACACACACTGACACACACACATATATACACACACTCACAGATACAGAAACACACACACAGACACACATATATACACACAAATATACAATCACACACAAAATCACAAACACACACACACACACACTCACACACACACACACAGACACACACCCTCACACACACACTCACACACACACACTCACACACACACACTCACACACAGACACACACTCTCACACTCACTCACACACACACACTCACACACACACACACACATACTCACACACTCACACAAACACACACACACACCCTCACACACACACACACACACTCACACACACACTCACACACACTCACAAACACACACTCTCACTCACACACACACACACACACTCTCACACACACACACACACGTGCACGCAGACGTGGGCGTGCGAGGAAGACGTCCAGAGAGAGAGACAGCGATCCCACACTCCGCTCCAACTCAAACAGGGACTCTGGTTTCACTGGAGCCTCGAACAGAAACCAGCTCCACTATTTTTACAGAGGAACTATTTTTAGCGTCTTTCTGCTTCTTTTTGGGAGGCAGCAGTTTGGCCACACAGCGACTGTGAGAGCTGCAGCTCTGAGTAAACACCGAGAACAATGCGCTCAGCGTCCACCTCCACAGCGAGCCGGACCGGCCGGTCTGCGGCGGGGACGCTGGCTGCTGATGACAGGCCACAAACTGCTCAGATTATTGGAATTCTGGGTTACCAGACAGTTTTAAGCTCTGTTAGTGCTGTAAATGACAGGCTGTTACAGACCAGCGGCTCAACCAGAGGTCCCCGGGGGCCCGACGGGGGGCCGGCAGTTACACATAACCTCCTGAGGGCCAGACGGAGCTGCAGCCGCTGCAGCCAGCGCCGCTTTGAATCCACTAGATGAAGATTATGTGAAACACAAAGGAAAGTAATGAGTCTGTGTCTTTTTAGCCTCCACTGTACTAAATTATGTTTTCATCATCGTGTTTCTTTTATTACAATCTTTAAAAAAAAAAAAAAGATTCTCATTGTTAAAGTTTTCTGAAAACAGAAAACAAGTTATCAGATGGAAACATGCTGACACAAACACAAACAGGACGGACACAACCAGAGCAGCTGGACTGCAGGTATCAGAGGTTATTAAAGGTTATTAAAGGTTATTAAAGGTTATTAAAGGTTATTAAAGGTGTGCTGGTGATGAATTTATATAATAAAACACAAACTAAACTTACAGTCAAAATTAGTACAGAACAGCTACTGAACTGGATGTTTCAGGCCAGAAACTACCAACATTTACATTTTTCATTCTGCAGACGCTTTGATCCAAAGTGACGAACACATGAGTCTGATACACCAGCAGCAACAACACCAGTGACACCAGTAACACCAGTAACACCAGTAAGAGACATAAGGCTTCAGTTTGGGCCCAACAGGACGTCGATGAGAGCAGCATGATGTTTGTTCTGTTCTCCTGCAGAGGTTCAGAGTCTTTAGTCAGAACAGTTTAGTGACTAAACAGATTACTGCTGCACATGTGAGACGGCATAAATAAATAAATAAATATCAGAGACATTTAGGAGGTCCTTCGTCCCCACAGCAGTGACACTCTTCAACTCCTTTAACTGACTGGAAGGTTTCAGTTTTGTTTTGTTATAATTGGATCATTTTAATAAAGTATCTATTTAAACTAAAAACACACAGAAATAAAGTCAGGATTCATTTATATCCAGCAGATAAGAAGGTTCATACATGTTCTAATGTACATACATGTGATCAGTCCTGAACCAGAAGATGAAACTCACGTCGGTCTCTGTGCAGCAGACCGACTGATGTTATTTATGTTTAACTGCAGTGAGATGAACAGTTACTGTCATGGTCTATCAGGACTTTTTGTCTTTTTGTTTTACCTCCCCTGTCTGATGTGTGCTTTGTTTTGGGTTTTGTTTCCCCTGTGTTCCTCTGTTTTCCTGTTTTAGTTTGAAATTCCCTGCTACCTCGTGTCTGGTCACTTTACTTCCTGTGTCTCGTTAGTTCATGTGTCTCACCTGTGTCTTGTTCTCCTCACCTGTGTTTCATTTGTAATCACTGCCTGTGTGTTTATCGTCCTGTTTTCAGTTCAGTCCTTGTCGAGTCGTCTGTTGTTTTCCCTCGTGTTATCGCTGGTGTTGTGCATAGCCCTTGTGTTTTGAATGTTATTTGTTAGAATAAACGGTCTGCATCAGATTTTGCCTGTTTCGGCTCTCTGCATTTGGGTCCACCGGTTCCTCCACACCCCTGGCACGTGACAGTTACAGCATCACTCAGTGACGACTCCGCTTAAAACTGAACATTTTATTCACAAACTCAACCGCTGTTTCCTTATTCCTTTAAATGTGATCATTTCTGCTGAAGAGTGGATGAAATATGGAGAACAGGAAGTGAAAAATGTGTCAGCTGTTTCTCTTTCAGTTTTTACACCTGAGCTGTTCACAGAGAATCAGCTGTTCGCAGCTTCCTGTCTGTTCTCTGATGATCAGAGTTATTGATCCCCATCGCTCACACTGATCAATAAGTGAAGATGTGACCTTCAGCTCACCTCCAGCTCTCCGGCGCCCCCTGTGGAGGCTCCTGACTGCACGTATGATCTTATTTATAATCATAAGAGCAGTGATCTCAGGACACTTGTCACATAAAGCAGGTCTAGACTCTACTCTTTAATTTCCACGTCTGTTGCAGACCAGATCCTGTCATTTCCTCTCGGTTTGAAAACGCCGTCCAGAACCAGGACTTCAGTTTCCCAACGGATCCCGTCTGAGGAGCAGGAACTGGAGCAGGAACCGCTTACACACTCTGACCAAATCTAAACCCTAAAATAAGCGTCTGACCTGGTTGAGCAGCTGTTTGTCCCCAGATGAGGTGAGTCCTCACGATGTCAGGGTGAAAAAGCTGGTGTTTGTCCCTCACACACACACACACACACACACACACACACACACACACACACACACACAGAGTGAGGAGTGTTTTATCAGGGGAATTCCTGCTGTTTGCTGAGAGACAGAGATGCTGGAGAGAGTCCAGAGCTCCGCAGACTGAACATCATGAGACCGAGCTCACGCAGAGCCAGCTGGTCATCCTCCTCATGCAGAAGATCCTCATTTACACAAACACAACAATCACTTATTCATATGTGCGTGTGTGAGTGTGTGTGTGTGTGTGTGTGTACGGCGGAGACGTAGAACATGTGGAAACTCCAGATGACCTCAGAGAAACTACACAAAACAAGAATCCAGAGACACTCATTCATTACAAACTCTGCTTATTTTCCATCAGTAATAATAATAATGTTTGTGCTCATAAAGGTGAAATCAATCAATCAATCAATCAATCAATCAATCAGACTTTATGTGTAGAGTAAGACTAAACATGATGAGGAAAGAAATATTAAGATTTAAATATATTTATATGTAAATACAACATAAATACAATGAAATAAGAGATTAAATGAAGTAAATAATGGAAGAATGAGGCTGAACATTTACAGATATCAACACGTCCAGCTGCTCAGAGCGTCTGCGAACACGACGACGACGACGACGTCATCGAAGAGAAGAAACACAAACAAACAAACAAACGTAAACAGACTTCCTGTTTCACCGCCGACCTGCTGCGTCCAGGTTACAGTCTGACGCTGCAGGACGCTGGACGTGAAGTTAACTACGTTTCCCAGGATGCATCTCAGCGAGAAGCAGCCAATCACAGAGCTGAAGAAGCTGACGGTCACAGCCTTTTAAAGACTACGTCAACACAGTAAAAGTCACTGTGTTAAAGTTTAGATCAATACAACAACAACAACTTTATCAATCTGTTAAACACACAGCTAACTTTAACTAAAACTGTCACACTGTTTGGTTTCTGTAACAAAATGATGTGCTAGTTATTAACAGTCAATAACAAACGCTGACGTGTCCGTTTAAAAAGATTATAACAAGCTTTATTTGGGGTAAACAATAAAAAAACAACACTCTGACTGGCTTCGTCTCCATAGCAACGGTGGCCAAGCACGTATCAGCTGTTCGCTAATCATGTGATTTGTCAGAAAATGACGTGTAAACAATATAAACCTGTAGGATCCTTACAGGAAGCTCTGTGATTGGCCGTTTCTTGCCAAAATGCACCCTGGGAGTCGTAGTTTTTATGTCCTCAGTCTTTCCACCGGATCGACACCAGAGTCTCTGACGTCGTCTCTGAGGGACCGGGAGGAGCCTGACGTAGCTCCTCCCACCTCACCTGTCAGTGACATCATCACCTGCGATCACCTGGTCATCTGTGTGACGGTCACATGACCACCTCTCGTATTTAGTCCTGTAGCTCTTCGCTTTAAAAAGACCGACGTGTCTGCTGGTTTCTGATTCTTCTTCTCTCTCTTTGGAAACGTTTGGTGAATGAAATTCTCCCACAAGCGGAGCAGAAAAGCAGAAAAGGTCACTTTATTCTGACATTTCAGGGGTGTTGATGATGCTAATGAACTGATGAAAACCGCATTAAAAATTGCACAAGCTCGTGATGAGAGAGTGAAAGTCAGAGACGTTCAGGAGAAGAAACAACTGGAGCGGATTAAAAGGTTAAAAGTTGGATATAAATGAGAGGACGATAAATAAAGATGAAGCAGAGTGTGAACGGAGCGGTGGAGGTCAGCCCTGCACTGGATCAACAGATAAGATCTCAGAGGTTAGATGAACTTCGCTGATGGAGGAATGTTTCCTCAAACATCCGTCTGACACTCTGCAGACTCTCAGTGACGAACGGAAACGGCTGCTCTCAGCCGCCGCCGGCGTCTCTCTGCATGAGCTTTATCATCAACCAGCCGTCTCAGGGTCGCCGGTTCAATTCCCATAAACAGTCCGGTCGGTTTCACGTCACATGACCCCCGCTGCCGCCGCCGCCACTGCTGCTGCTGCGGGTTGGGGGAGGGCGGGAGGGGTTTGATGTTGTTGTTGAGGTGTTTGTTTAGTTTTAAATGAAGTGATCTGCTCAACAGGATGGTTCACATTCCTGCTGCTGAACTTTGACCTCCACACACACCCACACCTGAGTTAACGTCCCGCTCAGGTGCGACATGTTCCTGAAGCTGTTCCTGAAGCTGGAGGCATCAAATCGCTGCTGAAAATCACCAGGATAACGCTAACATGCTAGCTTAGCCTGCTGAAAACAACGAAGGAGGTCAGACATCGTGGCCGCATGTTTACAGCCACATAATGAGACAGAAAGACGCTCACCTGTGTCACAAATATCCGTCCAAGTCTGGAAACATGACGCTGAATTTATCAGAGCTGAGAGTTCATCTACATGTTAAATTACATGTATGATGACACAAACATGTTTTTACTGACTGACTGGAAAAAGCTTTTGAATCATTTGTGTCGTGAAATAAAAACACAGTAACAGTGAACTTTTTATCCGCACAACATTTAACATGTTAAGCATTCACTTCAGCTCCATGTGAGGTAAACAATAAACATGTAAATGTATGTATTGATCGAGACAAACCAACTTTTTCATTGATCAGTTTTCTTGATTTGCTGATTGTGATTGTTCAGTATCAGCCGGCGAGGATCAATATGTTTAGTGACGTCATGTCTCTGGACTTCAGTACAGTTTGGAGGTTTATATTTCCACTACATTTATTAGACACCTTAAAGCTTATAAATCACTCACATTGTTATAAATTAAACCAGTTGTTGACTGTTTCTGTCTTTACATGAAGTCAGTGTGCGTTCGTCATGCATGGTTTCAGATAAATAACAGTTTGATCTGATATTTCACAAAGAAAAATAAAGAAAAGATCAAATAAAAGTCATGAAAAATGAATTTAATCTTCTTCTGACCTTCTCACAGCAGTTCAGGAGGTTTTACTGTCTCATTAGCAGCAGTGTAGTTTGGCTTCTTTTAGCTTTAATTCCAGTTAAATATAAAGATGAATCCAAACTGGCTGCAGCAACATAAAGCTGCTGATCCATCAGTGTTCATGAACTTTAAGTAAATTCAGCTGCTGACACTTGATGTGAATACTGTTGGTGTCATGTTCTGTTTGTTTACATGAAGCTGACTCACACTGTAATATATGTTTAATCTATAATATTCTGTTTAATGATCTGATTTATGCTCTAATACTTCTACAGTCATTCCTCATCAGTCAGTGTGATGGATCCTATTTGCGACCGTCCATCTGAGTTTTCACGCCGCCGGCTGCTTTAGGTGGGCGGGGGGAGGGGTCTGGGGGGGGAGGAGGGGGGGAGGGGCTAAACCATGTGAGTACAGCGTTGTGTATGAGCGTCTGTCTGTGGCCGGGAGCCAGATAATAACTGTTTGTAAGAGTTATTACTGTGCTGACGGTGTGACTATCAACACTATCTATGTGAGGAATGTAAACGTGGTGCGGTGAGGTGTGTTTACACCTCTGGCCCCGCCCACCTCAGGTACAACCAGGTAATACTTAGAGAATCACACACACACATTCCTCACATAACTCACCGCCAGGGCTGTGTGTGTGTGTGTGTGTGTGTGTGTGTGTGTGTGTTCTGAAGTGCGGTTATTGGTGTTAACACTGATCGACCAACTCCCCTCATTATCTGTCTGGGACTGATCCACATTGATCCACATTGATCCACACTGACACGTCCTGATACTCCACAACCCTCCTCCAGCTGCTGCTAGGTGAGGTTTGACCCCCCCCCTCTCCTTATTTGGGCTAAGCCACCAGCTATAACCATTAGCTAATTAGCTAACGCTAGCTGGCTAAAAACATCAGTGTGGTAAAGGCCTCTGTCTGTTTCAGAGCTGCAGTCACATAAATGGAAATTAAACCTAAATTAGCAGTTTTTTTATTGATATTGGTTTGTTAACAGCAGATTAGCAGAATGGTTTGGTGTTAATATTTGTTCTTATTTGTATGTTTGCAGCCATTTTGCCTTCAGTCTCACTCAAAGCTAAAAGTAATTAAGATGCTAAATACTGTATGAATGCTAAGACTGAGCTAATATAACAGAACTGATCATAACATAGAGATACTAAGACTAGCGTGGCTAAACTAGCCATCAGCTAGCAGCACATCAGCTAGTGAGCAATGCTAACAACAAAACCATCTACAGTTTGTTTGACAAGTCATGTCAAGTTTATTTATATTTACAGCCCAAAATCATAAATTTGCTTCAGAGGATTTTATAATCTATCATCACACCCTCAGTTCAGATAATCAAACACAACTCTGCCTCCTCCAAGTTACGACTAAACTACAACTACAGATATGTTTCACTAGAAACGTAAATTGCGTTTTCTCTCAACATAATGAGAAAATATTGTTAATTAATGAATTTGGAAAGTTGCAAAAATGTTACTGAACATATGAGTGAAATGTTCAGACACAACTTGGTTCTTTTCTTTTTTTAAACATCTGATCTCGCAGTAAAATATTTGCTGGTAGAAGCTGCAGCGCTGCGTTTCTGACCGCGTCGCTGTCGTGCCAATAGCGATAACTTTATCCTCCGGAGTAATATATGTGAACGGTTTACATCAAAATATATCATCAAAATAAGTTCATATTATTGAACAATGTGTTCTCTAAATAAAATAAAAACTGTTAGTGTTATCTCAGACTGATTAACACCTGGAGAACAGTCAGTGATGTCAGTAGACTATGTAATGAAACCTACTCCAGCGAGTAGACCGATCCTCAGTAATGACCTAATAACAGATGAATCCCTGTTGAGTCAGACAGCGTTAATGCTTTCTAGAGATCACAGGATTTCCCAAACTGAATAAATACCTCAGTATCAGCAGTTAGAACATGTATTATTCATGAACACTTATTGTATTATGTATAACTTTAATATTAAAAGCATAATAAAAACAAAAACAGGATTTTTAAACATCTTCTCACTTTTATTTGAATGCAAATATAAATCCTGGACTCTCTGCACATTCTTAATATTTATGCAAATTATTAGTTTAGACTCACAGTACAAAAAAAACAAGGCGTATTTATTTATTTATTAAACTGATGACAAATCTTCCGTGTGAAAGACTGAACCAGACATGCTTAATCTGGGATTTTATTCCAAAAATGATCCTGAAAAGCTGTAAAATAAGTGGATTAATCAAACACTTAAGGAGAATGACTCAGAGCAGCAGCGCAGAGGTGACATATGCAGCGATCATATTAATGCCTATTATTGTAAACACAGTGTGTTGAAAGGTGAGTCTGACAGTGAAGAGCTCACATCAGATCCTGTCCCGTCATGTTCCACAGACTAGAGAGTGTGTGTGTGTGTGTGTGTGTGTGTGTGTGTGTGTGTGTGGGTGTGTGATGAATGAAGCTGTGGTGTATGTGTGGTTAACTAAACATTATCACAGTGACACCACAGTGGCAACCAGCCAGACACACAGAGAGGACTGTATGTCTCTGCAGCGCTAACTAAACACTTTACAACATTCAAAGAAACATTCCAACATTTTTGGAAATCCTCTGCTTCTCTTTTGTCCCCAGAGTCAGATATTTCAGATGAGGTTTCAGACTGGAAGCAGCACAATCTGCAGCATGAGTCTAATAACCAAGTAACTGAGTACAGTTACTCAAATACTGTATTTCAGTCCAGTTTAGAGCTTCTTTACTTTACTGTTTTATTTCCATGTGATGCTACTTTCTACATTTCAGAGGGAAATATTGTACTTTCTACTCCACTACATTTATTTGACAGCTTTAGTTACTTTTCAGATGAAGATTTGACACAATGGATAATATAACAAGCTTTTAAAATACAACACATTGTTAAAGATGAAACCAGTGGTTTCCAACCTTTTTGTCTTTTGACGTCTTACAAAAAGCAGTGTGTAGTCGGGGTCACATTTCACATGTCTATGAGTTGTTAACAGCTCCACCAAATAGTGATTTTTCCCTCTAAACTTCTCACATGCTTTCATTTCAATAAATGTTCAAATGATCCAATATTTCAGCAAAAATCAAAGATTAGAGAAACTTTGTTTTTTCTTCTTTCCTCTCCCATTAATCATCTCACGACCCCTCAGATTTATCTGCTGACCTTTCCATGGAGCTAGGCTAACAGTTTCCTTTGTGCTAAGCTAGGCTAACAGTTTCCTTTGTGCTAAGCTAGGCTAAACACACCATGGATTTATCTCGGTATTAGATGCCATGGACTTTCCAAAACAGCAGTGATCCTTTAGCTAACAAGCTAAATGTGTCTTCAGTGATGATAAGCTATGTATTAACCTCTGTTAGCTTAGAGCTAGCTTCTGGATTGGCTGCTAGCTTGTAAGCTAACAACATACAACAGTTGTCAGACAAGCTTGGAGTTATTAGAAGCTGATTTCTTTTCAAAGAGCTAAGCTAAACTAAGCTAAGGTAAGCATGTCCTGGATTTATCTCAGCCAAGGTCTTTCCAAAATGTCAGCGTTCATTTAGATAATGATATAATTGTCTTTTAGTTTTAGACAAGCATGTGTCTTCATTTGCACATTTTGAGATAAAGCTCTGAGTTACGACTCTATGACTTCCCACGTCATAACCACGAGTTCACACGTTCCATTTGAAAGCAGAAAGTACATCACTCAAATATTCAGTTTCACTGGGAATTCATGGGGTTGGTGGCTAGCCTGTTAGCCTGTTAGCTAACAAGATAGACAGAATTGTTGTTATTATATTTATTGCAAAAGCCACACTCAGGACCCAGGATGGTTTTAAGTTATGTAAAGTGGTTTTATGGCTCACAGGAAGACAAACTAAAAGCTCCATCTGGATGTTTTGGGCTTTCGTCGCTCAGCCAGTTTGAGTCCGCTGACAGGTTTCATGAAAGTCACATTTCTGTCTTTGCTGTTGTTGTTCGTATTAATGTCTCGCTGCTTTCTGGGTGAAAACAGGGATGAAAAAGAAATTCCTTGTTTCCCAGATCCCATCTGTCTCATTGGCTCCAAACTCAACTGTTGTTCTTCTTCTCCACTTCAAGACACGAGGACTTAAGAGTTTACTTCCCGGGGTTTGGCCGCTGAAACAAAAGGAAGTCCAGAGAGGAGTAACTGCCTGTGATGAGTACAGTCGTGCGTGTTTACGCAGAGGAAGAGGAGAAATCCTGAGACATATTTCAGCTCTGAGTCTGAGTTTGTGCTCCGACCTGACAGCGTTCGACTGTCTGTGGTTGGACGTAATGAACATCCATCCATCCGCCGTCTGGTGCTGCTCGTGTTGAACTGATTTCTCTGCTCTTCTCTTTATTGATGTTTTGCTTGTGACACACAGAAACAGGAATGACATGTGTCTGCCCATCTCTCTGGTTGTGTTTGGCTCCTGATCAACAACGTTCGATAAGTTTGCAGAGTCTGACACGAAGGGACGCGAGGAGAGAGCTGCCAAACGCACGTCAACTTTTCAACTGATGATCAGCAGAAAAAGAGTCTCAAAAGCCAGACTTACAGTGACTTCAGCAAAAATAAATACATAAATAAATGCCCTTATGTTCACAAAAACGACGGCATCAGGATGAGAGTTAGCATCTTAGCTAACAAGGTTATTTTGTGTGGTCACAGGTGACTTTAAACATCCTGAATGATGCCACTCAGAGTTTAAACCGTCCAGATCTTTATTTACAGTTAGCTTTAGCGATGATACGCTGGCTAACTAGCTTCCCTGCAACAGCTACGTCTTCTACCTTCAGCTGGTGAAGATGATGATGATAAGTCTGATAATAATAATTTAACTCACCAGTTAAATGATAAACGCACAAGTTAATGTAAATTAATGAACTCACAAGGTAACACCACTATCTAACTTACTATCTAAATCCAGCTCCTCCCTTCATCTAAAGACTCTAACTGACCAGTTGAATGATCGCAGCATTGACAGGACGCTTCGTACGTTATTTTCTGATCATCACGTTTGTTCCTAAAAGTTTCTGATAGCTATGAAATGTGTTTGTTGTTTTCTAGCTAACAGTTAGTTTCTAATCCACCTGTTAATAATCAGAGGAGCTTTGAATATGTGATGTTACTGTAACTATTATTGTTCCTGTTAACCTTCGTGAAGCAGCCTCGGACTGAAATAAAAGGAAGAGAGAAGAGATCAATATTTTGTTAAGAGTATTTATCTATTTATTTTATGATTTGCCATGGTGAGGGGTTTTCAGGAGCAGCAGGAGTCCTGTAAAGTCTGCCTGTAATCACGGCTGGATTCTATCTGGAGACCAAATAAACGGCTCTGCACATTTGGAAAAATCAGCCCGTGTTCCTCTGAAGCTTCGTTCCTGTTTGATGTGGTCGTCTTTCTCTCATCAGAGGTCAGGCCACGTCGATACTGTTGGGTTTCATTGTGCTTCTCCGTCCATTCATCTCCCACGGCTCTTCAACAGAGCTGGAACCGAGCGGATCTCAGAACGCCGCCATGACGCCATGACCCATCCCTCCTTCTTCTTCTTCTTCTGTTGTGGAAAGATTGACGGGCTTAGCAACAGTAATGAAGGAGGGTCGATGACTTGTTGTTTTCTGAGCACATAAAAGTTGCGGTGAAGGGTGATTTGTTTTTACACTGTATGCGTTTGGTGTGATGTCATGTCTCGTTATGTGGGCTGTAACCAGGTAACCAGCTGGTTTTTGGCAAAATCCACTCACATAAAATGAAACGGACCAATAGAAACCAAACTTTACCTTGTTTTTAATTGATATTATAAAGTCAGGATGACGAAGAGAAAAGCAGCAAACAATACTTGAAACATATAAAATTATCGACTGTAATAATTAGCAACTTGAGCCCCTTTATTTATTTATTTGTTTACATTCTTGTGTGTTATTTTATTTTATAGAAGGATCCTTTTCTTTATGTTTGTTTGTTTCATAACTGTTTGTTCTTTAAGCTTGTTTGTTATCTTTGTTATCAATAAAGTTTGGTGGAAAAACCCCAAACAGATGAGGTGAGCAGCTCACCTGTGAAGGATCTACAGATCTGCGGTTTGTTGGGACTTGAAGAGGAGAAGTTTCACCTTGAATCCTCTGCGTTTGTGTGAGACTCTGCTTTCCTCTCACAGCTTTGACATCGTGTCACAAATATGCTTTCAGACTCTGGAGGTTCCTCCGGAGAGTCCCGCTGACCCCGAGCTGATGGATGCGGTCCTCCTCTCGCCCCGCGGGTTCACAGGAACTGCTTGTTGTTCCCGTTGCCTGGCGACCGCCGCGCGGCTGTCTTGACGGTCTCACGCGGGACTCAGAGGGGAATCAGTCATAATGCAGCGCGACTGTGGATAAGCTTAAAACACACTGCGGGGGTATTTATGTGTGTAATGACGAGGTAATCACACTTAACTTTATTCCCTCCACACCCAGCCAATCCAGACTGAGGGCGGTGTCTTAATCCACCCAATTATTCACCTGTCTCCCATTAGATCGTCTGCACACACACACACACACACACACACACACACACGGCGGATCCAGACCTCTGTTTTTAGGGGGACAGCAGCAGCAGGATGAGCTGCTGTCACTCTGAATCATTTCAGTCTGGTTTCACATTTCTTCACTGAAACTCAAACTGTTGTTACTCACGCTGACGTCAGTGCTCATGTCTCTGTGTTTACACCTGCTGATCAGTGTAAATAAAAACAAAAACACTGCTCCTAGTGGAAACGTGTCGTTACCCACGGTTACAGATGGATGGAAAGTAACTGAATACATTAACTTAAATACTAAACGATCACTGACTCAGGAAGATGTTAGATGATGTTAGATGGCGGCTGCAGCGTGTTGCATGACCAGCACTTTGTTTTTTGTTGCTTTAAGAACATTTAGCATCTAACACTTGTGTCTTTTCCTGAAGTGAGACTTGACTTTTCGTCGTCCAGTAGGAGCTCTGTGCAGCGTATAGGAGAGGTTTGGCAGACGCTCTCCTTCGTTCTGGGAGAATTAAAGGTAAAAGACTCATTTTCTGGAAATTACACATGACTCAGCGCTGAATTCATTTGTATAAGCACGAGATATAATTACTAAATATTTTCAAATGTATTATAAGCATTTATCATGACCGAAGTTGTACTTAATAACTTTGTTTCCTGTTCCTGATCTGGAACAGAAAGAAAATGTTCTCCCATCCATCAGAGCGGACAGGACCGGACTGCAACAACATGCCTCTTCCCTCTCGGGGGCGTAGCGCTGGTCGGTGCTGATGAGGCCCCCAGGGGCCGCCCGGGGGCCCGGCCGGGGGCCTCGTAGCCGCGCTCGCCGCGCCGTACGTAGCGGGACCACCTGCCGAGCCCTGCGGCGCTGTGTTTTCACAAAACATTCCCAGCGGCTCCGCAGCGGGGGGGAGGAGGAGGAGGAGGAGGAGGAGGAGGAGGAGGAGGGGGGACCCGGAGAAATATCAGAAATTCTGTGGTTTGTGTCGGGCCGGGTGACCAGAGCCGAGCCCCAAACATCTTGTAAGAATAACAGAGGAGCGGAGCGGAGGCCTGGGCCGACGCCATGTTTGTGTGTTGGTACATTCCTGGTGTGTGTTTTATTTTTCCTGCTCTGTCCCTTCGTTCTCCGGCTTCCCAGGGGCTGGCCGGGTGGGGTGGGCACGGATAGCTGTGGTTTGGTTGGCGGTGGGGGTGTGAGGAGGAGGAGAGGGGCGGCGGATGGAGGGAGGGAGGAGGGGGGAGGAGGTGGAGGGAGGGAGGGGTTGGATGGCGCTGCAGAGGAATCCCAACAGGCGACTATCAGATTCACCATCAGGGGCTCGGACTCTTTAAAAGCAGCGAGTGTGACGAGTGTGAAGACAACTCATGTTTTGTTTTCTAATTCTTTTTATTCGCTCGTCCTCCTCCTCCCTCCTCCTCCCTCCTCCTCCTCCTCCTCCTCCTCCTGCTGCTCCTCTCGTTTTTGTTTTTCTAAAGAACCCTCCTCGCCAAGAGCTGAAACAATAGCAAAGCTTTCCAAAGCCTCCCTGGCTTTAAACAATGCCATCAATCACAGCGAGAGCAGCGCACACACACACACACACACACACACACACACACACACACACACACACACACACACGTATTAAGTGCAGCGGGCGCGTCTCTCGGCGTTTTAACTCTTGACGTGGCCGGAGGAGGACGGAGGCGGGGACGCGGCGGGGACAGAGACGGAGAGAGTGTTAAAAGACTAATGAGCACAGCAGGTTTGGGACTGAGTGAAAACATTACAGAGTGAGCCTGTAAGTCAGAGCGCTGGGTGAATTATCAAACGCTGTCAGCACCAATCCCACTTTGGATTTCACCCAAAAACTGTTTTAAAGCATTTCCCTGACTGTGTGTGTGTGTGTGTGTGTGTGTGTGTGTGTGTGTGTGATTGGATGAAGCTGAAGTTTAGGGATTAATTTCCTTTCTAACAAACAAAACTTAAACCCCTTCACTGAAACATTTTTTTCTTTATAGACTAAATATCAGAACTTCAGTCTCCACGATCTGCAGACTCGCTTTAAATAAAAAGTTTGTGGAGAACTTTATTTAGTCAGAGTAAAAGCTAACGAGGTTCCTGCTAACGAGGTCGACACGTTTAACCCTTTGTGCCTGAAGGATGGCGTTCCCGTTAAAAAGTTCGTCTCCGCACGGTGAAGACGATGCGTTCAGGATCAGCGTCGGTAAATCAGAGAAGACAGTTTCTCCTCCTGACTTCAGATCTGCGTTCAAGATTCATCAGAGCAGCGTCTAACTCTGAACGGACAGCGATACAGAACAGTTACAATCAGCAGATCGATCAGAGTGATCAGATCAGTGATCATCAATACATCTGAGGCTCAGAGTGTCTCGTCGTCATGGTTCTTATATCGCTGCTCGGTTCATCCAGATGTGATTCGTGCTCGACTGAAAGTTTCTGCACAGACAATAAATTGATGATTTAATTTCACCTCTTCCTCCTCCTCTTCCTTCTCCTCCTCCTCCTCGTCTTCCTCCTCTTCCTCTTCTTCTTCCTCCTTCACATTACGTGGAGTTTTAAATGATCCGCAGATATCTGAGCCACAGATCAGTGTTTTGTTTGTTTTCGTCTGTTTGAGTTCTGAAGGTGCGTTCATGCGTGTGTGTGCAGGAACTGGTTCTGGTTCATCTTTAAGTTGTTAACTGAGGTTCCAGATGTTCTTATCAGGTGTCTCCTTCTTTATTTACAGTCTATCTGTCAGTAAACTGAATCCTGCTGCAGCTCCTCATCATGTGTGTTACTCCTCTCAACTCATCCTGACATGAAACCAGCGACTCTGTCATTTCGTTGATGTGTTTTGGCGTCTGTACCTTCGTTTTCCAGCCTCGGCACTCGGCGCTCTGCGTTCTGCGCCTGCGGCTGAGATCAGATGAGTGTAACCTCAGATGTGCTCTCTGGGTTTATTGCTGCAGTTTGAGTCTGGCAGGGAGGACTGGGTGTAACTCTGCAGGTGGATGAGCTCAGCCGGCGCTAACCGGCTAACGAGCCGCTTTCACCTGCCAAACAGGTCATCCTGGCCCCGCCCAGTCCGCGGGGACGGGACGGCTGGACTCTGCCCTCCTGCCCCGACCCCCTCCTTGACCCCGTGGGCCTCCTATCTGCCCCCCCCCCCCCCCCCTCGGTATCGGCCCGAGTAAACACGGCGAGGACGCTCCTCCGCTGAATGACTCGGCTCTGATCTCAGGACTTAGCGTTGACTTAGCAGGGGGGGAGGAGTGTGTGTGTGTGTGGTTACTGAGAGCCCCCTCCCTGTGTAAACTCTGCATGTTGAACTCTGGCCACCTCGCCCCTGCACGCATGTGGACACACACACACACGCATGCATGCATGAACAAACACGGGTGGAAACAGATTCATGTTCTCTGTTTCCATTTATGTGCGAGCGTCTTTGTTCAGAGCTGGAAAGAACCTTCTTCGTCCTCCTCGGCTGAGTTTGTCTGACAGCTGGAGAATCATTACAGATGCAACATGAGATCAGCTCCTATAAACCGCTCTGTTGTGTTTGTGTGAAGCTTCTAGAAGAGCTCAGATTTACACAACTGCTGCAGAACGTTTTCACTGCTAACACCTAAATGTTCCTTTCAGATGCAGAACTTACAGAATAAATGTTTAATTATATTGATATTAATAAAGGCAGCTGCTGAAAAGACTGAAGTGAACACTGATGCAGCTTTTATTTTGTTAAATTTAGGTTACAGGAGAAATAATTCTTTCAATTTAAGGTTTTGAAAATGTTTATTTTTTGCGTCTTAAAGCTTCGTCGACGTTCGGCTGCTTTCCTTCCTTTCATATCGTCTCGTTCACTCAGCGACTTCTCATCGTGTCCACAATCACCAGACGAAGTTTAAATAATCTGTTTAACTCTGAGTGTTTACGTTAAACCTACTTCTTCTTGTTTTTGTCTGTATTTAGTTTAGCAGCAGACGCAGTAGTCTGACCTGATGTTATTCTGCCTCTTCATTTATTTGACTTCAGCTCGTTCTTCATACAGATGACAGCTGTGTTGTCTAATCTATAATAATTATTATTATGTATTTATTTATTTACATTTTGTTTAAAAGTTTGTTAACTTCCATGTTTTGTGCCTCAGGAGCTTTGAGAACGAGACGCAGCGTCTGAAGGGTTTTTCCTCTGATTAAATTACAAATTAAAACACACAGTGTGTTTAATAACTGGAGCTCAGACACAGACGTCTCTGTCCAACAGTGAAGGTCCACAACGTCCACACAGAACACCTGAGTGTCCACGAGGAGACAGAACGAGCACCAAGGTGTCCACAACCTCCAGGTGTTCCCATGGAAACGATAACGGACCCTCAGGTGTCCGTGGAGACGATAACGGACCCTCAGGTGTTCCCATGGAGACGATAACGGACCCTCAGGTGTTCCCATGGAGACGATAACGGACCCTCAGGTGTCTGTAGAGACGATAACGGACCCTCAGGTGTCCATGGAGACGATAACGGACCCTCAGGTGTTCCCATGGAGACGATAACGGACCCTCAGGTGTCCATGGAGACGATAACGGACCCTCAGGTGTCCATGGAGACAATAACGGACCCTCAGGTGTTCGTAGAGACGATAACGGATCCTCAGGTGTTCCCATGGAGACGATAACGGACCCTCAGGTGTTCCCATGGAGACGATAACGGACCCTCAGGTGTTCCCATGGAGACGATAACTGACCCTCAGGTGTTCCCGTGGAGACCATCTCTGCGTCTGGGTCATAGTCGTGAGGCGAACAGACTGAATAGTTTTCATATTTTTTCATCGCGTTCACGTAGAAACATAAAAGCGTGGACGCTCTGACGCCTGGGGAATACGACGGTCGTCTCTCTGTGTCGCAGGCGGATCGCTCTGTCTCCTTCGCAGAGGTCAGAGGTCAGCCTGCAGCGAAGGTGGCAGCCATGTTCAAGGTTAACACGGAGTTAATGGAGTCTGTAGAGCAGCAGAGGAATGTGAGTCTGTGCTGTTTTCAACTGTACACGCCTCAGAAATGAAACAGAGGAATTTTCCTCGGGGGGGTTTATCTTATCAGTGTTTATTGTAAGCACCATCTAGTTTTCTCTGTTGACTTTAACAGATTGACTCAAGCTGTCGGCCGAGTGCCAGCAGGCTGTTGTGCGTTTCCAAATTGGCACAGAGCACTTAGAAAAGATGGATATTAAAACGACAGAATTCCTCCACATCTCCACATCTGATCTGGGATCCAGTGTTAGATTTGGCTCTCTGCGGGCAGATTAAAACAGGAGGGATTACTAACAACATCCAGTCTCTTGAAGGAATACTTCATCTAATATATGATTTATGTGTCAGTTACTCGACCCCTCGAATTCTTAAATCATAGACAAAAAGTTCACATGCATTCTTTACAAAAAAGAGTTTCCACAGATGTTTCTGGAACAATAACATTAAGCTGAAATTCATGCTAACAACTGCTAAGACGTAGCAATACAAATGTTTTAGAGCAGGCACGCAGCATCCATCACAGTCACAGGATGAGGGTTATTCCCTCTGCTTCATTCATACCAAACACACCACACACACATGCAGGAAGGGATATTTGATGCTGCTGCTGCTTCTACCTGGCTCTCCATGGTCCACTAACAGAAATACATATATACACTCATAGAACATGTTCAGAGAAGAACATTTACAGGATATTCTCCACATTTCCAGCTTCTATATTTATATTCTACTGGAATAAAAACTCCTTATTTATCTTCTACTGGTCCTTTATGCAGCCCCTCAGTTCAGCCTCTGTCTGAAACAGGAAGTTTTAGCTCCTGTCTCTTTAAGGCTCGGCCTCCTGATGAGCCCGCTCTGTTCTGATTGGTCCTGATGAGCCCGCTCTGTTCTGATTGGTCCTGATGAGCCCGCTCTGTTCTGATTGGTCCTGACGAGCCCGCTCTGTTCTGATTGGTCCTGACGAGCCCGCTCTGTTCTGATTGGTCAGCTTTCAGGAAGCTTCCTCCGGCTCAGGAGGCTACGTAAACAAACTATAGTAGCAGGATTTCACTTCTTTTTCTCCTTCTTTACTCCAAATGTTCAACTTCTCAAATCCATCCGTACAACAACACATGGAAACACCTTAGCAACCGCCTAGCAACCGCCTTAGCGATCACCTTAGCGACCAAAGCTATTGAACAGACCGCTGTTTATGAGCCGACGTTGCAAATGAAGCGTTCAGAGCAGGTTGAAGCCCTGAGTTTTGTCTTGCAGGCAGTGTCTCTACAAACGTTTCTGAACTTTGACCTTGTTTAACATCTGACAGGAAATAAGTAACAGGAAACCACAAACAGCAGGAAGTGTCCCCTTTAAAGCTTTGTTTAGTGGAAAAGATAAAACATATGTGAATAATAATGCTAACAGTTAGCATGTTGCTAATGTTTATTGTGCTGCATGTACAGACGTTTAATGAAGCTTCATGTCAGTGAGTGCAGTGGCCAAAGTGTTTCCGTGCCGCTAACCTCAGTAAGTAGTTGTTCTCTTCCAAATCATCTTTTTTTATTCCACTATTACTACCAGACTTGTACCACAGCTGCTACCGCTGCTGTCTCGCTGTGTTTACTGCTGCTGCTGCTTTAACTATTAACGTCAGTACAAAACAGAAGCAAAACAACAACATAAAAATACAACACAAAGTCAGACAGACTGCCAACACTAGATTACCACTGCTGCAGAAAAAAAAAACCCTCATATCCAGAACGTCCGGGCTTGTTCGGTTAACCACGGTGCACTTGCAAGGTTTGAGAAGCGCCAAGAGTTTCACAAACGTCCTGCAGCTCAGACCGACGCGTCCAGCAGGAGACTTCAGAGCTCAAACCAGCCACTTAAAACTGTTGTTTCTGCTCATTTGTCAGTCTGGCATTGAGACCTGGAAACTGTAAAGCGGCCTGCCAGAACGACTCCAAGACCGCAGAAACACATTCAACTGTTTGCTCTGATCAGCTCTTTAACACATAATGTCATGATTCCTCTGAGCTGCACCTTAACGATCGATCGCTTCGTTAGTTTGTGATTTATGTGATTCAGGAGGAGAACTGCTGAGTCAGCGGGGAGGAAGAGGAGGAAGAGGAGGAGGAGGAGCCGGGCCTCCTCGTCCCTGCAGCCTCCCCACAGCTCGTTATCAGGAGGCCCAAACCAGACCCCTCCTCCTCCTCCTCCTCCTCCTCGCCGACCCCACACAACCAGCAGACAGACAGACAGCCTTCATCAGTGAGTCAGTCACACCAGCATCATCATCATCATCGTCCTCTCTGGGGTCAACATGCTTTCCAATCTGCTGTTAATAGTTTTCTATTATTAGAACGAAGGAAATCTGATTAAATCGTTTTGTTCCCAGTTATTGTCCTGAAGGTGCAGCGGCCTGGGATCAACAGGAAGGAAACATCTGCACGTCTTTAACGTTTCGACAGGTTTGAAGACTCGAGAGGAATCAGCAGAAGAAGAAGAAGAAGAACAGGAGTTCAGTTACAGCTCGCTCTCGTTACGTGTTATTATGTGTGAAGAGCCGATGACATGAGAAACCACAGAAGAAGAAGAAGAAGAGGTCCGACCTGTTGATTCAAACTCTCCGTAGAACGCAACAGAACGAGAAGCTCTCTGATTGGGCTGCTGAAATGCATCCTGGGAGTTGTAGTTGACTTTTCTGCTTCAGTTTTTTCATCTCGTTTCTTCAGCGGAGCCGTCCTGCTCAAACTAAACGTTTTTCACATCGGCCGCGTGTTTGTGGCCAAGTGACGGACACACGTACCTGAACACGCTACCAGTCACATGACACATGTGACAGTGAAAACATTGACTGTTTTTAAACTTCCTGCCGTCGTGCAAAAGTGAAGCCAAACTGTCTCCTTTCTGGGAGTGGCCATCTTGCTGGTGTGACGTCATTTGGAGCCGGAGTCTGTGCGGGATGGCGGTCTGCAGGACACGCCCCCTCAGCGTCCTGCTGCCTCACGGAGGATTTTTTTCATCACGTCTCCACATCTTCAGACCCAGAGAGCTGCTGAGCGGAGCCGTCCTGCTCAAACTAAACGTTTCTCACAGCGGCCGCGTGTTTGTGGTCAAGTGACGGACACACGTACCTGAACACGCTACCATTCATATGACACATGAACACGCTACCAGTCATATGACACATGTACCTGAACACGCTAATAGTCACAGGGAACATGTGACTGTAAAAACATTGACTGTTTGTAAACATGGCCGACGCGTCTCTACTTCCTGCCGCCGTGCCAAAGTGAAGCCAAACTGTCTCCTTTCCGGGAGCGGCCATCTTGCTGGTGTGACGTCATTTGGAGCCGGAGTCTACACATTTTTTTGCTACTTTTGGCACATTTTTCACACAATCTTCACCAAACTTGGTACACAACATATTTAGAGGACCCTGAACACAGCTATCATCTTTGTTTTTTGGTATCGCTTACCGTTTGTCTGTAATTGGTTAGCAAACATTTGGAGGCATGGCCTGATGCACGTAACAAGCAACAACTCCTCAATGCTGATTCAGATCGCCACAAAATTTGAGAATCTTGTACATATAGTGATGATGCACCATTATGTAGGTGGCGCTACAAAATGTTGAATAATTGCTGCTTCAGCATAAATTTGCAGTGAAGGTAGTAATAACAGGAATGGCAGCAGCCAGCAGTGGCAGCGGCTGCATCTGGCAGTTTGCAGCTCCCACACGCAATTTCTTATGAAATTGCAAAATGTTCTATTTTATATAATAATCTATCAGCTTCCTGTGGAGTCTCATGTTAGCGAGCTGCAGCCGTGTCATCCTCGGCGTCGCCTCCTGCTGGCCGCCGGCGGGAACGCAGCTTTAAAAGCACTTCTGCTTCCCGCTCGAGGTGTGTGTGTTTGTGCATGTGTGTGTGTGTGATGTCACACTGCTCAACATCCTTTTTCAGTAGAAACTCCTTGAAATATGAAGACAGTTACTCTGAAAACCTTTTTTTTTTTTGTTGTTGTTGTTTTGCAGCTACAAACATGCAGAAAATGCAGAAGTGGTTTTTCTGCACACACACAGAGCGACTGTGGAGCAGCTCATCTTCAGACACATGCAGATATATCTTTATGAACATGCTGAGCAGCTGACAGTGTGTTTGCAGAGCTGCAGCGAGTCCTCGGCCTGACTCTGAGCTGCAGTAAACACACGCTGACCTCTGTGCTCTCATCAAATCCTTTAAACCACAAACAGAAAAGAAAACGAGTTTCTGGCAGAAACAGACGCTCGCAGTTTTCAGACTTCCCTCAAACTAAATAAAACAGCTTTTCTTTCTCTCTCTCTCTTCCTGCGTCTCTTCGTGGGAACTCTGTGTTTGGTTTGACACACAAAACTGCTTACTCATGACTGATCTACCGCAGTGACCTGTCAGCCCCGCTGCATGCTGGGATACCCTGAAGACGCCGGAGCCCAGAGTCAGCTTCCTCATTTCTGTGGAGAAGAAGTCGTCCGTCTTTCAGACGCACAGAGAAGAAGAAGAAGAAGAAGAGAGGAGCCGGGTGGCTGGCCAGTGTGATGTCACCAACATGATGCTGCTCCTCCGATCAATCAATCAATCAATCAGTTAATCAGTCAGTTAATTAAAGGTGAGCGTTCACGCTGAGCTGATGCTGTGCAGGCGTAACAGGAACGAGGCCGCCGCACGCCGTCATTTGTTTACGTTCTTGTTCCCGGCTCGCTCGCCTCCTCCTGATGACATCACGCGGCGAGCTGTGATTGGTCGGGCGGACTGATGACTGTCACAGAAACATCTACTGGAGGTGATGATGATGATAAACTGGGACGACTGGGAGGCGGCGGCAGGAAGAGGAAGACGCTCTTCCTCCTTCAAAATAAACTGCTTTCATACTTTAATATTTTTATTATTTTCTTTGTGACTTTGAATAAAAGTCAGACGACTGAACGCTGAAGCTTTGAGGAGCTGCAGCGGCTGAGTGACTCCTGTTTATCTGATGATGATGATGATGATGATGACTCTTCACTGCTGATTCATATTTTCATTGTTTTTTATTGTCTAATATTCAGCACATGAATCACGGCGGCTGATTTGTTTTTCCTTGTGGCTCAATGAAATAAAGATTTTTCTTCTTTTTTTTGTATTTATTTTTGGTTTTTATTAAAGAACATCAAAAGTCTGTCTGTTTATTTTTTCATCTTTTCTTTCTTTCTGACAAACACGATGACGCTTGACTTGTTTTTTAAGGTTTGAATAAAACTGAGATGAAAAGATTCTGAGCTTTAGTAGCGTAGAATAACACTGTTTCTGCTCTGATTAAATAAGTGTTCTGTAACTGAATGTAAATAAAGTCTTTCTCTCTCTCTCTCCCTCCTCCTCTGGATGTTTTCCCTCCCGGCCGGCTGCCAGAGGCGTCGCAGCAGCAGAAATGAGCCGTGCAGCGAGCTGAGCAGGCGCTGCCTCGTAACGCTGTGAATGATTAACGCGGCAAATATCAGTCTGCAGAAACAGCTCGCACAGTCGACACTTATCAGATTCAGGTACGGAGCTGAACTCAAATACTCCACGTTTATTCACCCGCTCAGCTCCCCGGTTTGTGTTGGAGGGGAACCAAACACGTTGTGAACAGAGAGCGGCTGCAGCGGGCTGTTTACTGCAGTCTGCTGCCATGAAAGCCAGAATCTGTGGAAAAGATCTGATGAATAACAGAAATAAAAAAAGCAAACGTGTAAAAAGAGGGAAAATTAACCGAAAAAAAAAAAAAAGAATCTGCATGAAGGCGTCATCCTGTGTCGTTCTGCGTTTCCTGCGAACGCTCGGCTGTTTGTGCACAGAGGGAGAGAACATCTCCACACGGTCAGAAACCCAGAAAGATGTGATGCATCCCCGTCGTCATGGTGACAGTAACGAAGTAAAGGTGACGCGTGAACGTTGTTTAGTTTGTCGGCAAAGTTTCACAGATTTGTTCTGATTAGTTTCTGCAGATCAAAGGTGTTTTTTATCAATATTTTTTAATTGATTCACATCGGAGCCTCAGTTCAGGGAAACATGGAGCTTAATGGAGGATAACATGTAAACATTTATTAGTTTTTGCAGCTTAAAGATGTTTTTATCAACATAATTTCTCATTTTTAGTTGAATCTGTGTGTTTGGAGCTTCGTCTCTGTTATAAATCAGCCATCGATCGGCTCTCTGGTGTTGTATTGATGAGGGTTTACAGGTGTTTAACGGTGCGGCTGTTGGATAACGTCCAGCCTGATGCAACAGTCGTCACTGACAGGCGGCGTATTGATCTGCAAACAGCTGAGCGTGTCTCCGTCCATTTATGTCCAGCAGTGGGAGCGAAGCGAAGGTTATAAAACGGAACCATGTGCACGCACAGTTTTTATAAAAATCTGATGAAAACAATCTGTCTGCATGTTTCTGTTTTGTGCGTTCACACAGTTTTTCAGCGGTGGATCTCTGCAGCTCTCTCTCGCTCTCTCTCTCTCTCTCTCTCTCTCTCCTGGAGTCCGTTTTTTATCACCAGCTCTTATTTCATTTCATTCAAAGAGTTATTGATCTGCTTTCTGTCCAGAACTCTTCCTGGATGAATCACCACAACACAAGATGAACAACTCTGTTAGAAGATATTTCTGCTTCTTTGATAAAACAATAAAAAATAAAAAAAAGTTGAAACTACAAGACTGTGGAGAGAAGTTAACTACGACTCCCAGCATGCATTTCAGCTCAGCGTCGCTTCTGAGAGAATTCACTTTGAATTATTACGATTTTTTAAAGTTTACGTTAAAAAAAAGCAAACTGAGACAGACTGAAACGTGCCTGAAGCTTCTGCCGCCGCCGCCGCCGCCGCCGGAGACCAAACATGGTTATCAAAACGCCTCCAGCAGCAGGAAGTGATGTCACCTCTTCTTCTGTTTCCGCTTTAATTTCCACTGAACAGGAAACAAACGTTTTCTTTAAAATGATTTTCTGACATTTCGGCTCAAATTTCGGATGCAAACCAAACTACAAACGGCCTTCTTCTCCATAGCAACAGCAGCTGAGGATCATGGGAGTTGTAGTATCTTTGAGAAAACTTGAACTCTGTGAAATAACATTTAAACAATATAACACAGAAACACAAAGGAAGAGAAACAACATCATCAGTCTCAAACGTTTCACAGCTCTATTCGTGTGTAATGACATGTGAAAAGTGGCGTTCAGGGACAGGAAACGGGTGCGGCGTGGCGTGCTGTGATGTCATCAGTGTGACTCCAGCAGCAGCAGCAGCAGCAGAGGAAGAAGAAGAAGAGGAGCTGGATTCCTGCATGGCAGCGCCGGCTGGATGAGCGTCTACATGCCTGTGTGTGTTTGTCTTTGTTCTGCCATAAATGTGGAATGTGCTGTTTTATTGGGAGGAGCTGCAGATGTTGAGCAGCGACTGTTTACATGCATGAAGCATGACAGAAGAGTTTCATATCATTCATTCTGCTGCAGCAGGGCGGGAAGAAAAAAAACCCCAAAAACACTCTGAATATTTAAAGGCACTGTGAAGCAGCCGTAAACAGGAAGAGGAGTTAAGTGTCTCGGGGTCGTCAGTCTCATCGAGATGATTGTGATGTTTAAAGATTCACTTTACACACTGAATTCCTCCCGATGCAGCGACTTCACTGTTTAGAACATCCAGGAGATTTATGTCCTGACTGCGGTGGAGCTGAAGATGCAAAGAGTTCATCAGAACCTGAAAAAACATTTTAAAACGCACAATATGTCCTTTCAATCAGAACAATAAGAGCAGATGGAGTGTGACGACGGTGTGAAGCAGCAAGGGATGATGGGAGTTGTTGTTTATTTTATACACAAGAACAATTAAGTGCTTTACATGATGCAAAGACAGAGGAAATACAGTTGAAAGTAATAAAATAATGAGGAAAATGTGATATAAATGTCAATAAAGACAGAAAGAAACCAAGTAGGGAGGAGTCAGTGCAGCAGGAAGACGTAAATACAACGAAAAACAACCAGAAAAGAGACTTTAGTTTATATATTTAATCATTAAAGATCATTAAAATCAAGTAATTTCAGCCGCTCGGCGTCTCAAAACAATACCAACAGACGGAGTGTGATGACGGTGTGAAGCAGCAAAGGATGATGGGAGTTGTTGTCTTGGTTGTTAAAGCAGCAGCTTCAGTGGGATAGGATTACTCCAGTGTTGATGGTTCAGGATGTTTTTACCCGCAGAGGTCTCCTCCTCTCCAGAACAAACGGACCCGCTGATTACAATCATTCAAATACTGTCACGCCGTGGTGAGTTTTAGTTGGGGTTTTTGTCCTGTCTCCATGTTGTCTCGTCACTTCCTGTTTTATTTTGAAAATTATCCCTCCTTGTCTCTGGTCACTTGCCCTTCCTCATGTGTCTGTGTAATTACCCCAAGTGTCTCCACCTGTTCCCCTCACCTGTTCCCCGTTCCCTCGTCAGTTCTGTCTGTGTATTTAATCCCTGGTTTTCTGTTCTGTCCTTGTCGGTTCATTTTTGCTACTAGTCATGTCACAGTCACAGTCCTAGCCTTGCCTTGCCTTGTCTTTGGCCTTGAAATAAAGGATTTTTGCAATTCACGATACCTCTGCGCCTGGGTCCTGCTTCCACGCACGTTCCTGACAAATACTAATTAAAGCAGATTTCATTGTAGACTTGAGATTGGTCCCTGTGTCTAGAACCATGGGATGAGAAGGCTGATTGGTTCCCAAATGGTTGGGTCCAACCCCCAGCTGAGTACTAACTCCTCCCTTGTATATATGAGTGAATTCAACCTTTATACTTAAAACGCTCTGAAAAAAGGCTCTGTGCCCAAACGTGGAAGCGTTTTTCTAATGTGATGTGAGCCAAATAAACAAGTGAAATGTTCATATTTTGTCCTCCTTGACTGGAAAACTGAGATGTGCTACCCTTTTTTTCTACATTCATACACCGAGAATCGTTGAGAATTGTTGAAGCAATTCACTGAATAAAACAGTTTCACCTTAAAAATCAGTGTTTTTACACATTTTAATGTGGAATAATTACAGATTAGAGCTTTAAAATAATAGTTAAACATGTTGTGAAATCTTCTCGTCGTTCAGACTGATTCTTCACTCACAGACAGCAGTTAGCTTAGCTTAGCTTAGCATAAAGACTGGAAACAGAGGGAAACAGCTAGCCTGCACTGATTAACATGTTACATCTCATTTGTTTAATCTGGACAAAAAAGCTTTAAAGTGGTGAATTCTCTGCTGCCGACTGAAAACTATTAATCAGATCCAGCTCTCTCAGATGGGAGGGGTTGGACTTCAGAGCTGAGGCCAGAGAAGCACAGCTGATCTCTGACAAACTGCAGTTAATCAATCTGAATAAAGAATAAATGATGTTGATAAAGATCCTGTGTTGTTGTGGCTCTTTGCTAGACGCCATTGTAGCGGACAAACACGGCGCCGACGCATGCATCTTGTGCACTATACTCTTTGGTAGAGGAGGTATGACGCCATTGACAGGCCACCAAATGAAACGGTCCGTTACTTTGATTAAAATGACAGATTTCTCTGGGTTTGAACATTAATGTAAGAACACAACTCAACAACATATAGAACATAGGTCTAGACCTGAGCGACAACAACCTGACGGTTTCAGGAGAGAAGCTTCTGTCTGGTCTAGTTGTTTTTAGACACTTTAATGAGGAATCATTACAGATTAGAGCTTTAATAAATGTAAAGTTTTCCTCCACATGCAGCTCAAACAGAGTTTAAACTGTTGACCTGAGCTTTGACTTGTCACTGAGGTCAACAGGTTTCCATCTAAACAGACACTTCCTGCTCTCCCACGATGCCTTGCAGCTTTTTGGCGGCCTGCGAGCAGCAGCGAGAGGTTTCTATTAATTAACGCCGACCGTCCAGAGAACCACAAAACACCACAAAACCTTCACAGACTGTCAAGAGATTCACCTCCAATTATCTCCGAGGAGGAATCAGGGCTGTAATGAAGCGTCATAAATCAGCAGAGGAGAAAACAAACGGCGCTGCTGTCAGAGCGAGAGCAGCAAGGTGTGACGATCAAAGTGGCGGCCCTCAGAAATCTGCTGAGTCGTCTCAAAACGCGCCGGGACGAGAGAGGAGCCGAATCCTTGGCATTAAAATAAATCTGGTGTAGCTGTAGCTGACGGCGCTTTTACAATCAATCTCCTCCTGACGGGCTCGTAAAACACGCCGCAGAAATGCCTCTCAGAGACACACAACACAAAAAGTTTCCCTCCGAGCCGCTCGAGCGCTCCTCAGAGCTCCTCTCAGAGCCAATAAATGCCAGCCGGCTCAAAGGCAGCGGGAGTATAAACAGGGAGACGCGCTCCTGCCAGCGAGGCCTCGCAGCATAAATTAGCAAATAATTGTGGTATCAGAGAGGATTCAATTCTGCTCGGTTACACAGAGAAAATTAAAAAAAAAAAAAAAACTGGCTCTGAATCTGAGGATCTGTGATGTGTTTTCTCTTGTTTTAACCTCCTGTTTTCATTTCTGTTGTTCTGTTTCTGAAGCCTGAGCTCAGTTCACACATCACATATCACTGCTTAAAAAGGGTTTAAATACGCCGCACACACATAATCACACAGATATAAGTCGCCTTTACGCTGCAGCCAAGAGAGAAAAAAAAATGCAAATAAAAACAAGTGGATGGAAGTAAAGTAAGAAAGAGAAGAAGGAGGAAGTAGAACAGCTGATTACACCACACATCCACTCCTCCACATACACTCCACTGGTTTCATCTTTAACAATGTGTTGTATTTTAAAAGCTTGTTATATTATCCATTGTGTCAAATCTGCATCTGAAAAGTAACTAAAGCTGTCAGATAAATGTAGTGGAGTAGAAAGTACAATATTTCCCTCTGAAATGTAGAAAGTAGCATCACATGGAGATAAAACAGTACAGTTTCCATCTCTGTGTTTTAATGTGTTCGGACTGACGGCAGGAAGTTCAACCTGTTTTACGAACATCTTAAAGCATCTGATTGGCTCAAAGGTCAAACTCATAAACTAACCAGAGCGCAGTCGTGTATTTACGCTGCTGCCTCTGCAACACTTCAGTTTAAATCGATTTTTGGGCTGTTTTGTGTGAGTTTCCTTCAGTTATTGTCGCGTTATTTCACTTTTTTGTGTTTGTTAAATGAATAAATGCTCAAATAAAGCTCCTCTGAGCAGAGCTGCCTGTGTTTAACATGTGCAGAAGCTTTGTTCAGAGTGTTTGGAGGCTCAGCGACACGATGCCGTCTGGCTGCAGGCTGCCATGCTGGGGGGAAACCAGTGCTCACAGCCGGGTGAAAGTCCTGCTGGAGTCTGTCTTCAGGGTCCATGTGACTGCACGAGGACGCCTCAGTCTTCTCTCTATCGGAGAGCAAACAGAGAGAGAGCACTAACTGGCCTTTCAGCTCGGCGTGCACGCTGAGTAAAGTGCTGCTCGGTCAACTCTGCCCGCTCCGAGTCAATGAAAAGAGCCGGTTAATCTTTAAACGCAGGCCAAATAGAAAAAGTGGATAGCCAAATAGAGCAGATAGATAGACACGGCCGCTGACACACTCTCCACACAGCATGTCAATATAACGAAAGCACTTTGAGACGGCAAACACGGAGAATCTGAGAATAACCACATGTTCTCCTGAAAGCAGCACATCCACGTCTCCGTCCCCTCGCTCACGCTCCCAACGCCAGCCCCGATTTACGACCGCAGACTCGACCGTGAAGCTGCTTCTCATCATTTTCAGATCAGCCCGACTCTCAGACTCGCAGCGGTGACCCTCCACCCTCCTCGCAGTTTGCTGCAGCCTTCCCGGCCCAGCGCAGGCGGGCTCTGGCTCCGGCCTCCCCTGAACCCGACGCACATGTAGCTGCGAGGTGGAGGGAGAACAAGATGTGAAGACGATAACAATCTGTGGACTTGAAAAGGGTTTGATACTGTAGGTGTTTTTCCACTAATGAAGCCCCATTATTGCAGATCACAGTCTGATCAACACCTCGTTATGTTCCAGCTCTGTTTGTTTGAACTGATCCTAAACTGGAAGTTATTCAAACACTGTTAACTGATAAACATGAATATTGTTGCAGAACCGTTTAAAGTCACTTCTAGTTCACTCTTTAACTGTTTCAGTCCTTCACCTTCACATCCTCTTCATCACTCTCAGTCTCTGTCTCACCAGCCTCTGCATCATATTCACTCTGCAGCTTTTCGCCTCTTTTGCAGCGTTTATTGATGACTTTCAGCTGTTCTCATGCTTTCCCGTCTCCACACCTGGCGTTCAGGTGTTGCAGCTGACTCACTTTCTTTTCTCTCTGGTTAATCGAATCATAATTTCCATGCAGTGATCTCCAGTTTCCATCCGTGTGCCCTGCAGGGTTCGGCCGACCCCCCTGTGTGGGACCGAATCACTGGGTTTTCTCCTGAATCAGCTGACAGTATGATAAAGTGACAGTGAATTTACTAACAGTGGATTTAATGTGAATTTACTCTTTAATAAAGGATGTGACTGGCCTCTTCCAAAACCTCAACGCTCAGCCAGCCGCGCCAACTCCCGTCCTAAATATGACAGCGATTTGTCAGCGGTGAAAATGAAACTCGGCTCACTCGACCGTGTGAGAGGATTATTAACACTGAAGTCCGGCCAACAGGCCCTGGACGCAGAGAGCGGCGAGCGAGGCAGCCAGCGGAGGATTTCTGGATATAAAATGGAAATAAAACAGGAAAAAAAAAAAAAAAAAGGCAGAGAAAGAAGTTCCAGCCTCTAACAGGCTAATGTCTTCCATCCGCAGGAAGACTCTGCGGCCAACATCAGACATTCAAATCCTCTCGCTGGTCCAAAAACAAAATGAAAGACCTGTGTGTCTTTACACACACTGAGAGACATCCAGCCAAAACCACAACATGTTGAAACAGTGTCAGTGGATTATCAGCTCGGCTACCACGAACACAGAGCTGCCATCCACCAGAAAATTAACAGATAAACAGATAAATAAAAAAAATACCAACAGGACGTTTCTCTGCTGGACACTGACACTGATGATGATGTTAAACTCACACATGACAACGAGAAAACATCAGATAAAACATCAGTTCTGCTTCCCTTCTGTCAGTGACTCAGAGTGAATAAGATGGAAAGACAGAGGAGAGGATGGGAGGAAGCAAACACAAGAAAGAAAACAGAGAGAGAGGGAAAGGAAAGCGCTCCTCACACTTCTCCCAGAGTAATCTATTACATTACTATTAGTTTGAGTCACTCACACAGACATGGAGGAGCATTTTACTGCTGCAGTTCATCAATGTGGAAACAATTATTGATGCTTTATGGCTGGATCAATAGTGGAAAACACACACACAGATGCTTATATACAGTACACACACACACGTATACACACACAGATAATTAACACGCACATGAATGTAATTAAGACATTATCACTTTATTAAAGATGGACTCTCCAGCCTCTATATTTATATTCTACTGGAATAAAAACTCCTTATTGATCTTCTACTGGTCCTTTTCCTGAAACAGGAAGTTTTAGCTCCTGTCTCTTTAAGGCCCCGCCTCCTGATGAGCCCGCTCTGTTCTGATTGGTCCTGATGAGCCCGCTCTGTTCTGATTGGTCCTGATGAGCCCGCTCTGTTCTGATTGGTCCTGATGAGCCCGCTCTGTTCTGATTGGTCCTGATGAGCCCGCTCTGCTCTGATTGGTCAGCTTTCAGGAAGCTTCCTCCGGCTCCGGAGGCTACGTAAACAAACTATAGTAGCAGGATTTCACTTCTTTTTCTCCTTCTTTACTCCAAATGTTCAACTTCTCACATCCATCCGTACAACAACACATGGAAACACCTTAGCAACCACTTTAGCAACCGCCTTAGCAACCAAGGCTACTGAGCGAATGGCTGTTTATGAACATGTGCAATCAGCGCCCAGAGCAGGTTGAGGCCCTGAGTTTTGTCTTGCAGGCAGCGTTTCTACATGTTCACCTCACGTTATGAAACTCTGATCATGTTTAACAGCAGGACAAGATATAAATAACAGAAAACCACTAAAAGCATGATATGTCCTCTTTGAGGTCTCGGCCAGAATTGATTGTTAACAGTGTGAATGCTAACTGCTGCTTAAACCACAACGTCTCCTTTTTATTTTTCTAGTTCTCCTTCCTAAATATAACAACATTCAACATGTGATTCAGACAGACTTGGACTGTTTGAAGTCTCTGTGCTAAGCTAGGCTAGCAGTTTCCCTCTGCTTCCAGTCTCTGTGCTAAGCTAGGCTAACAGTTTCCCTCTGCTTCCAGTCTTTGTGCTAAGCTAGGCTAACAGCTTCCCTCTGCTTCCAGTCTTTGTGCTAAGCTAGGCTAACAGTTCCCCTCTGCTCCCAGTCTTTGTGCTAAGTTAGGCTAACAGTTCCCCTCTGCTTCCAGTCTTTGTGCTAAGCTAGGCTAACAGTTTCCCTCTGCTTCCAGTCTCTGTGCTAAGCTAGGCTAACAGTTTCCCTCTGCTTCCAGTCTCTGTGCTAAGCTAGGCTAACAGCTTCCCTCTGCTTCCAGTCTTTGTGCTAAGCTAGGCTAACAGTTTCCCTCTGCTTCCAGTCTCTGTGCTAAGCTAGGCTAACAGTTTCCCTCTGCTTCCAGTCTCTGTGCTAAGCTAGGCTAACAGTTTCCCTCTGCTTCCAGTCTTTGTGCTAAGCTAAGCTAACCATATCCTGGACATTTCTCTGCACAGAGATGAGTCTGATTTCTCCATCTGAACATGTGAGTCTCTGCGAAGATGAAAAAAAACAGATAAATGATTGAAATATTGAAGCGTTTTAACATTAAACCGTTGAGAGAATAAATCACAGGCTGAATATTTTAATATGTGAATCTGACCTCCTTCAGGTCGAGTTCGTTCCACCTCGTCAACATTCCTGTAGCTGATATTATAATGTTGTGATGATGCATTCACATCTTGAATGTTTACAGGCACATATTTCATGTAGAATCAGTCATATTTCAGTCAGTCAGTGACACCGTCGGCAACATCTGGAAGCCATCACCAGTCTCCAGGCAGACTCTCTGCCAGCTGCCGCTTTCTATCAACCTGCTTCCTCCTTACATTCTGCTTTTCCTTCTTGGCTCCGTCCTGCTGCTGCTATCTACATTTCTAATTCTTTACTTATTCTTTACGACAGTTTTCTGCATTCCTTGGCTCAAATAAAACACCGCAAAGAAAAAAAACACACACACAAATCTGCATGTGAAGCGTTTCACTGGTTTCTAATTCAACCAGTTTGCTGTTTTTGTTTATTCGTTGATTCTTCTGTTTTCTTCAGGATGTTGGTCGCAGCTCATCGTGTGTGATCCTCGTCGTCACTGCGTCATGTGACCTCCGTCTGGCCGAGTGTCAGTACGAAGCGAGTAAAAGACGTTTTTAATGTTTTATTAAACTAGATTTGAAAACAGTCACATTTTCCTGCTTGATAAAGTTTTATATGTTTGGTGTGAAAGATAAATGACTCAATTATTATAAAATACAACCTGGTTTTGTTGCATCAGTTCATGTGATGACATTTAGCTAGCTAAACATTTTCATTATCAATGAATCTATCAGTTATTTTATTGATTAATTGATTAGGTGATTGATCACCGCAGCTCTGACCTATAAAACCCTGTCAAACAGATTAATATCATAAATCCACACTGATGAAAATAAACTCCTGTATTTGTTTGATTTTAGTGACGTATGTGTCTAAAACATGTTGCAGTATTTATTATAATTATATAAAATATATTTATTATCTGCTTCCTGCTCAGCTACAAACACAAGTTCATCTTTAACAGCAGATGAACTGTTAGCATGAAGCTGCTCTGTTTGCTAATATTAAAATGCTAACGTTAGCTACAAACGTCTTTATAAATGACTGAAGTTTATTCGACAGTAAAACTTGAACATTTCCTTCTTTTTTATTTCACTTGTAGCAGAAACAAAGAAAATACTGAGCTTCTCATTCTGAGAGAAAAGGAGTTAAATTAATCAGATTCTCTTCTTATTGGCTCACAGACCTGCAGAGTGAAGCTAGCTGGACTCTGCTAGCTGCTAACTGCTAACTGCTAGCTGCTAGCTGCTAAGCAAAGAGTGAATGAAAGTCTTCTCTGGACTAACGGCCATCTTGTCTGTTGATATCTGATGAAAGCGTGTTCAGGACCTTCTTCCTGTTTACCTGCTCGCTCTGACTCCTGACCAATGAGAGGAGAGAACGTTCTCACCTTTTCGCTTCATGTGGATTTTTGTTTTCTGTGTGAGAAGAAACTGAAAGTCGCTGCTGAACAGAGGAGCTCACCTGAAGAAGACTCGTAGATGAGGGACGTTCTGACGTTCTGTAAATGTCTGCAGGAAGCGTTTACATCTTTTGTTTATTTGTTTATTTATTTGTTGTGTTTGTGTTGTGTGATATTTACAGAAATGAAAACAAACCCAAACCACTGAGAACAAACACGCTGCAGCAGAGACGGGCTGCACATCGCTGTCACATGACCTCTCAGATTAACTCCTATAATACTGTTAACACTCACCGGTCCGGTCTGATCGCTCCCAGTTAACGACACCACAACATGTTTAATAAATACTCACACATGATATTATATTTATATAATAATGCTGCAGCAGGTACGGAGGCTCAGTGACGCTTAGAAAGAGTTTAATATGTTTTAATAAGACAAACTCATAACTGGTGTCTGACCAGTGTTTCCAGTGATATCTCTTGTTCTTTTGTTTGTTGTGTTTGTTTCATATATAATATTTAATATTTAATATATAATATATGTAATTGTATTTACACATGTACTAAAACCCGCAGTAAACACGAGTTTGAAAAAAAACACCAGTGGATATAAAAAAGGTTGACAGTGAAAAACATGTATTTAAGGATGACTGGACGCAGAAATATGCCGCCGCTGTGCCAGCGAGGAACCACAGAGTCAGATCTGCAATGAAAACAGCGACTAGAATGAAGAGCGGGGACGTAAAACGCCGCTACGACACCAAACACGCCTGTTTTCAACAAAACCGTCCACAGAAGAACCTCAGAAGTGAAGCAGCTCCGAGCCGTGATGTGGACACTGCAGCAGAGGAATCAGAGACTGTCGGCCATGAAGAGATAAAAACTCTGATTAATAAAGAGCGAGGCGGCGTCTGCACCTGCCCGTCACCTCTGTGATCAAACAGTCTGACCTTCATACAGAACAGCTGCTGCTCTAGCTCATCACTGATCATCACGGAGCTGAACATTTAATAAACAGACTCCTAAAGTTGTTTTCACTGAACGAGCAGCGACAGTTTGATTGGTTTGATTTCTGCTGTTTCATTGTGTCGCACACTGATGTTTGTTTACTGGTTGTTTGTTTGTTGTGTTACTGTGTTGTTGTTCTGATGGACCAGCATGCACCTGCAGCAGCAGCAGCAGACGTGAACGCTGTCTGCAGACTGTAACTGGTTCCAGTGTGATTCTGATTATTATTGATCATAAACATGAGTGTGTTTTACCTGCAGCTCTGATGTCAGTCTGAACGTCTCTGCAGTGATCACATATTAAATATACCTGCAGTATTCATTCATTTTAAACTCCAGAGTGTCGTCTAACTCTGTCTACTGTTATATAAATATATATAATATATCACACTGTAACCTGCTGTGTGTTATTTGACTTTTATACTTATTGATCATCTCTCAGTCTGATGTGTTACTGTCTGCTAGTGATGAACCTGCAGCTCCTCTCGGCTTTACGGAGTTTTATAGTTTCAGCTCATTGTTTATCTGTTTAGCTGTTCTGCTTCACTCTCAGAGCATCGCTTTCAGAGAAGAAGAAGCCGCTGTACACTACCTGCTCACACACACACAGTTAGCTGCAGACTAGCTGGTAGCATTTAGCAGCTACAGAGCAGATATTTCCCTCAGGAGTTGGTAGAGAGCAGAAACAGAAGCTGAGAGACAGAAACACGACTCCACATGAAGGAGAATGTTCAGCATGTCGACTTAAAGCTGACGATGAGTCAGAGTTTACTTCATTATGTTTCCAGCCAGTGATAAATGTGTTCACACTGACACGATCAGCTGATGATGATTTTATCTTTATCATGTTGAATAATGATGATGTTTCCTGTGAGCGCCACCTATCAGCCGCATGGACAAACAAACAAACACCAGACAGCATCTGATAAAAACAAGCTCTTTTATTATAAGAATTCTCATGTTTTGGTATTTCATTTATATATTTATTTATATATATATATATATATATATATATATTTATATATATATGTTTATCTTACAATTGGGACGTGAACTTTGAAACAAATGTCAGAGTTTGTAAAAACAAAAAAAACAAAAAAAGTGCTTCCTTTTTCCTCGCTGACACGAATCATCGTCTCTAAAAAAATCTCTTAACAGATGAAAGGAGCAGATCAGCAAGAGGTCAAAGGTCATCTCAGAGGACCAGAAGGCACTCGGTGTGTGTGTGTGTGTGTGTGTGTGTGTGTGTGATGATTCAACAGTTGAAAAGAGGAAGAGACGTGTTGCATAGAAACTCTTTTCACATTTTGCTTTTGTTTGTTTTTTTCTGAATCGTTTACAGATAAACACACGTATGTAAAGCAAGGCGTGTTCTTCTTTTCTTTCTTTTTATCAGATCAGTACCCACGTGTCAAAGACAAATGTGCTTCATTTGACGACAAATAGTGCATACGAGAGAGAGAGAGAGAGAGAGAGAGAGAGAGAGAGGCTGCTTCACCGCCGCCGCCGCCGTCCTGACAACCACACATCTCCACGTCTGTCAGGTTAAAACGCTCCCCAGCCTTCCTCCTCTCCTCGCCTCTCCTCACCTCGCCGCCGTCTCCGAGCTGCACGGACGAGTCCCGGCAGGTCTGGAGATGCGTGGTTCTCAGTGGACAGTGACATGATGAAGCAGGTACCACAGTTTCAATTCCAGTCTGTTTTCCTGCGTGTGTGTGTGTGTGTGTGTGTGTGTGTGTGTGTGTGTGTGTGTGTGTGTGTGTTTATGACTTTGGCTTTAAATCACACCGTCAGACAGACGCAGAGCCGGGCCGCAGAAACTCAAACATGATGATCATTCACACACATGACGTGAAGCTGCTGCAGTCAGGTGGGAAAAACTCGCATCTCCAGGAAGATATCAACTTTTTTTTTTTTTTTTTTTTCTTTTTTAGGGAACTAAAGAGAGAAAAAGCCGCCCGCTTTCAGGAAGATGAGACGACATAATTCGAAACGTTTTGAGATGATTTTTGTGAGTCAACAATGTTTCTGAGCTTCTAGGCGGAGATACGAGGTTTTCACCTGACAGCAGCAACATGCAGATATCATTACGCTGCTTCACAGTTGTCTCAGGATAACAATAAATAGTTCAGTTTGACCAAAACCTGCAGCAAACACTCCAGAACATTATTATTATTATTATTATTATTATTACTTTTGAAGAGTTGCAGGATTTCAGACATTTGAAGATCATGTGAGTCGGTGGGAGGAACCACGAGCTGCTATCATGTGATCACCGGTGTAGAGATACTAATGCTTCTTATCAGGATATTTAGGGTTTTTTTTTTGTGTGTGACACGTACCAGAGCGGCCCAACATGTGGCCCAACATGTGGCCCAACATGTGGCCCTGCTGCACCTCATTCAACAAACCCCCCCCCCTCCCCCCCCAAAAAAAACAACAAAACAAAACAAAACATGACCGTCTCTGCAGAAAGAAAAATAAAATACATACATGAACATACAGTTTAGCCTAACATGCAAGCAAGTGTGCACTTTGCATTTCATAGCTCTATAAAAGACACGTTCTAGTTCATCAGGAGGATATGGAGATGTATAAAACCAACAAAGACAATTAAAGAAAAAAAAAAAGAAAAACATGCACAACAGGCTGGCTCGGACCGTGACCACCATGCCCTACCTTAGCTGCACTGATATGTGAGTAGAGTGTGTCAGGGCACACAGTCTGTACGAAGTAAGGCACAAAAACAACCAGTCCTCTGTTGTGTGGATCTGCAAGAAGGGGGGAAACCAGCTTATCGGCTTTTTGCACAACAACAACAACAACAACAACAAACAAAAAAAAAAAAGTTCATAAAGGCACATGAACACTGCAAAAACACTCAGTCTGAACGAGTCAGTGTGTCTTTGACTGAGTGAACGAGTGAAGGACGATCCCGGCGAGCTGATTGGTCAGATGAGTTCACCTGCTTCCAAGAAATTAACTAAAAAAAAAAAAGGTGTTTTTTTTCTCTACAACCAGATTCATGACACAAAGAGACATTTTCTCACCACTTTGGCTGCAAAAGTTTCTCATCTTGAAGTCTGAATAATAAAAAAAAAGAAAAAGAAAACGATTTTCTGGAGAAACTTTGCGGATCTTTTCACTTTTCACTTGAGAGAAATTCAAGTTTCGGGACTCAGTTAAAGACTTCAATTCTTAGTTAAGACGGATATTTTTGCAGTGAACAGCTCAGCTGCCTCAGTCTCCTCACAGCTCTCAGTCCGTCCGCACACACACACACAACACATGTGGAACCGTTATAGTGAGTAAATCCAGCAGTGTTCCAGTCCGGCTCCAGTCTGGTTCCAGTCCGGTTCCAGTCCGGTCCCAGTAGTCTCTCAGCTGCCCAGCGGCTTGAAGGATCCGTCCGGCAGCTGCCTGAAGATGCCCCGTAACGTGTCCAGCTCCCGGGTCAGGTGCTCCACTCTCCGCCGCAGTCTGTCGTTGTCGTTGGTCAGCTCCACCACCTTCTGCTGCGTCTCCATGTTGCGCATCTTGGCCTTGTCCCTGCTCTTGCGCACGGCCACGTTGTTGCGCTCGCGCCGCAGCCGGTACTCCGGGCTGCTCTTGTCGACGTGCTTCTTGGGCTTCCCGCCTCCCCGCTGCTCCAGCAGCTTCAGGCCGCCCTGCTGGTGCTGGTGCTGGTGCTGGTGGGGGTGCTGGTGGTGGTGCTGGTGCTGGTGCGGGCTCGGCACCGGGGTGGGCGGGGGCGTCGGGTGGCCCGGCTGGAGGTGCATGGTGGTCTGCGCGCAGTGCGCGATCTGGTACTGGAGGTGCGGCATCTGCGGCTGCTGCTGCTGCTGGGGATGCTGGGAGTACTGCTGCGGGTGCGGGTGGTGGTAGTTGGGGGGCATGGCCGGGCTCAGGTCCTCGTCGTCCCGGGGCTCCTGCTTGATGGCCACCGGTCGGATCCGCGGCGGGTTGTGCTCGTACATGGGCTCCAGCTTGGACTCCATGTAGTTGGACATGTAGAGCTGCTGGGGCCCCGGGCCGCACTGCACCGGGTCGTACTCCCCGCTCATCATCTTCAGCTTCTCCTGGCGGGAGCTGTGGTGGAACAGGTCGGCCAGGAAGTCGTCGTTGAAGGCCGACGGGTCGATGTAGGCGCTCAGGTCGATGGAGGTCTCGTTGTCTCCGATCTCACCGCCGAGCTCTGCCGGGTCTCTGTAGCCGGAGGAGGGCTGCTGGCCGTGGGGCAGGCTGCTCATTAGTGGCCGGGGCGCGACCTCGTACAGGTTAGAGAGCTCCATGGAGAATCTAAACCCGGGCATGCATGGCGAGGAGCTCCGGGAATCCAGTTTGGAGAAAGTTAGGTCCGCTGTCAGGTCCTCAGGTGAGAGGGGGGTCAGACAGCTGCAGACATGCGCGGAAGAAAGCTGCGAGAAGCGCGAGGAGAGTGAGAGGCTTTTTATTTCTGATCCGGCGGAGAGAAGCAGCGGGACGTCGGTCTGATCCCTCTGCTCAGTAAACTCTGAGCTGTCAAACTGCGGTTATATAGCAGGAGCGGTGGGCGGGAACACACACACACACACACTCACACGTGCACACGCACAGGCACGCGCACACACACACACACACTACAGTCCTGGATTTAACCCGCTGTCACTGCACACAAACGCTTCTCCGAGGAAAGAAAGAAAAAAAAAAACCCCAAATAAAAAAAGTGAGTGAATTATCCTCCGCGTTCATTTCTCAGCGAACTCATTCAGAAGTGTTTTCATACTGAAGTCAGAGTGAGCATGTTGGTTTATTTCTCTCCTCTAACACGTGTTTGTGTTATAAAGCAGCAGGGAGCGGCTCATATCACTGCCTGCACACATGATAACATGCAGGTTATTACATTTATGACACCTCTTCTCTTCTTCTTCTTTTCTTCTTCTTCTTCTTCTCTTGTGAACTTGTGAATCACCAACACAGAGCAGCTCTGACAGCTGTAACAATAAGTTCACATCACACTCGGCTGTCATCATGTTTGAGGCTTTAATGACACAGAAACACAGAAACACATCCCATCATCTGTAAATGTTATTTATTAAGGAGAGGAAGAGAGCTACATGAGTTTATCACGCAGCAAAACTTCATTTCTTCACCTTGAACACGATGTAAAAAATGAGAAGACATCACAGTTAATAACGTCTGATTGATCTTGTTCGTTTTATTATTAACATTAATGTCCTTTTAAGTGAATTTAACACAAACAGACGCTTCTTTTCTTTTCTTTTCTTTCTTTTTTTTTATTATAATCTGTCAGATGTAAACCTGTAAAAGCTTCATGTCTTCCAGCATTAAACGTGTTTGAGCTGCTGTCATGTGGAGGCTGCTCACAGAATAAAAACTTCCCTCTGAGCTGCAGATACGGGCTGAAGGGGGGAGGGAGGGGTGAGGCAGGCAGGGAGGGGTGAGGCAGGCAGGGAGGGGTGAGGCAGGCAGGGAGGGGTGAGGCAGGCAGGGAGGGGTGAGGCAGGCAGGGAGGAGGAGGAGGGGGGGGGAGGAGGGGGGTCCCTGCAGGGGGAACAGAGGTTATTCAGGATAAACCGGCTCCGACCCGCAGAGCCAGAACCTGGACTGCAGCGCCCTCTGACGGCGGACTGACACACTGCAGCCTGGATGTGTGGAGGAGTCCTTCTCCTGCTTATTGATCACTTTTATTGATCTTTATCAGCAGGCTGATTGATAAGATGTCAGGAAAGATGTTCAGAACATTCAGTTTAAATGTCAGTTTGTTTATTTAGTGTTTTATCGGTGGTGATGTCATCGTTGGGTTTTTAGTGTTCTGACTTTAACGTGTCTGTAAATCAATAAATTAATCACAAATATCTTTGTTTCCCATCTCTGATCAATAACCCAGAAGTCAAATATGTTGTGTTTACTGTCAGTGAGAGATTAAACATGTTTCAGCTGCTTCAGATGACTTTTAATGTGATTTGATGCCATAAAGATAAAAACATGATTGATTGATTGTTTAAATATGAACCCCAGGAAGACTAGCTAATCAATAATCTGATGGATCCTGGAAACATTTTAAGTTTTATTAAATATGGAACTTTTATCTGAAGGCCTTAAAACTTATTATATATAAATGATTATACGGTCAAATATTGTTTAATTTTACTTATTTTATTTATTTTGTTATTTTTAGTTTGACATGTTAGTTTTCTCTCTGTTCCTGTTTCTGGACCTCTGTTTCTCTCAGGATGACTCAGACCAGGCGTGTCGAAGCACGCCGACCTTCGACCTCTCTGACTGGTGCGGTGTTGATAGCGCCGATCACATAGCGGCGTATTGATTGTGTATCAGCTGCGGTTCTGGCTGATCACTGATCAGGATGAACACAGACGTTGGCTGCAGAGTTCAGACATCAGAGGAGGATTCATAATAATCTGATCAACTCTTCATTCAGTTTATGATCACTGAGACTTTCCATCAGGCCTGCAGCTCAACAGTTCATCCATTCATCATTTTGTCTGTAAATGTCAGAGTGTCTGTAAAGTTTCTTTATTGTGTTTGTTTTGTCTCAGATATTCAGTTTAATGTCACGTACGACACAAAAAGCTTCAAATCATCACGTTCGAAAAGCTTCAACCAGCAAAAAAACGACCAAAACGATGAATATATGATCAGAATATTTGCGGATCGTCGTCTCTCTGCGTCCCATCAGCCTGCTGGACTTTAAGTTTGGTGCTAATTAGCAGATGCTAACATGCTAACACGCTAACCTGAGCTGTTCTCGTCCTCACAGTCGTTCTGCAGCTACAATTAAAAGTTTCATATAGTAACAGGAAATGATGCAATCGAGGCGTAACTTCAGAGTGACATCGCAAAATAAAGTGAACAAAAGAGAGAAAAAAACCCCCCAAAAAAAACCCCAAACGAACAGCTGTGTCTCCCTGTTGCTTTCAGAGAGGAGAAGCTGTGGAAAGCTGCTGTGAACTACCTGCTCAAACACACACAGCGAGCTGCAGACTAGCTGGGGAACGTAGTGGAGCGTTTAGCAGCTACAGAGCAGATATTACTGCTAACCCTAACCCTAACCCAGGATGTTGGTAGAGAGCAGAAACAGAAGCTGAAAGACAGTCGTGTCATTTATTTTGTTGTTTAAAAGTTCTTTTATTGTGTTCCTTCAGTGTTTTTACAGTCTGTGGAGAGTAAAGAGAGTAAAAGCAGAGAGGGAGCTTCTGCAGGAATCAACTACTTATAAAGTCATTACATGTTATGATAAAACAGATGAAAGCAGTTCCACTAATGTTGGAGAGAATAAACTGAAATTCAACTGAAATTAAAGAAAGTTCAAAGAAAATCAATTAAAATTAAAAAAAAAAACTAAACAGAACTAAACAAGTAAAAACTGAACTGATCACATAATCAATACGCAGCTTCTCAGTGACAACTTATTGATCCTGATCAGTGAGATTCAGAGTTTCTGTCCAGCAGCTTTAACTTCGACTGTTTCACCCTCAGAACTAATTAAACTAATGAATGAAGTGTTTTTATTCTCAGGTTTGTGAGTTTGTACTTTCAGCAGCAGGAGGATGAAACAGCAGACAGTAAATCTGTTCAGCTCTCACATCTACAGGATCATGTTTTAACACTTTAGAGCTGCAACTATTAACTGATTTCACTGAGTGACAGGAAATTAATCACCAGCTGTTTTGATAACAGAGTTTTGAGTCATGGTGTCTTAAATGTTTCCTGCTTTCTGTGACAGTAAACAAGACTTCTGACCCACATTTTTCACCTTTTACTCACCTTTTATTGAACAAACTATTAATCAGTGAATGAAGTGAAATAATCAACAGATTGTAATAAATTAAAATAATCAGAAATTGCAGTCGTACACATTTGTTTTCTTACTATTTAACTATAAACAGAGTTTGTTTAATTTATACATATTAAAATATGAATTACATCATATTTTTTAGCTGTTTATGAGTGTATGTATATAATAACTGGCCTTTGTTTTTCTCCTTTATGTAATAACGCTGTAACATGTCACATTTATTGGCTGTTTTCTCTTTATTAACAGTATTTTGAAGGTGGATTCTTTGCACAGAGTGATGAGACAGTTCAGGTTAACTATAGTATTATTGTTGGCGGTAATATTGCGGATATAATAAGTATTATGAATAGTTTCAGTGTTGTTAAATGTCGCCTTTCAGAGATGAAGTCATGCATGTTTGAACTCATTTGACCAACCTCATATTACATAAACAAAACCAACAGACAACAACGCTTTCCGATTGGTCGAACGACATGTCAATCATCCTGTGTATTGCATCACTCTGCGGCACACGCAACCGCGATTGGTCCACTACTCGCTTCGCTGCCCTCTCCTCGCCTCTGATTGGCTGATCCTGGATCATTGCCGTACATGGTAAAAGCGATTTCGCAATCGGCTCCTCTCCATGTTCCAAACAAAAACACTCACAGCTCACACAGACGGGACGAAACTCCAACTTTCTACCCAAACTTTTCCGACTTTGACGGATGGTTGAGCCCACCGCCGCCTCGTGAAGGTAAACTGTGTTTTAAACTCTTTGTTTTGTCGGAGAAGAAGCGCGAATAGTGAGGTTAGAGCCCGTTAGCATGAGAGGCTAACTGAGGCTAGCTGGCTAGCTGCCCGGTTGAACGGGCTGTCAGAGGAAAAGTGAAAATGTGGCTTCGTTGGTCTTTACATCCGGATTTAACACATGTCAGCGTGTAAATGTAAAGTGTAGAAGCTTCTTGTGAAGTCAAAAGGTGGCGAACCATCTGTTGGCGGCTTCGAGGGAAGAAAAAGTTGTTAAAAGTGCTTCGAAATTCAAAATTCACCGACTTGAAGCGACCTGTCTGGATTTATCCGCCGTGTCGGTGTTTTTTATTTCGGTCAAACCTTTTTTTAAGTCACCTAAAACCTGAGATTAGCGCTCAGCCCCGCATGACTCCGGAGTTTCCCTCTGTCGGCACAAAGGCAGCCGATGATGATGCAACAGCAGGCAACAGCCGGAGCTGCTGGTTTCACCCGGAGCGCTTTTCCCTGCGCACAGCTGACTGGCTGCATGGCAACGCGCCGACCAATCACAGCCGCGCTGCTAATTGGCCATACAGAATAACAATCCGACCAATTATCGCGTCATATGTGGGCTCTCAGAGACAGGAGGAAGAGGAGGAGGGAGGGGGGGAACCATCCTTCCAACCCAGTTTAATTGAAACCACACCTACTTCCTGATGAAAGCCTCCACAGAACAATGGACAGCTGCGTTCCCATGGAAACCAGCTCAGGCACAAGTGCATAGTATCACATCCCATCGCTGGCAGAGAGCAACGTATACAAACAGTCAGTCACATCTGGAGCTGTGTGGAGGGAGGTGTAACTCCAGCTGATTAAAACAAAGAACAGTTACTAAATAAACACACAAATAACAACAACGTGTAAACAAAACAAAATTATCAACAGGTCTGCTCATCCTGAGGTGTAACCCTGAACGTCAGCTGCTTCAGGTGGCGCCGCAGACAGGAAGAGAAACAGTGAAACACCGTCTGATGTTTACGAGCTGCTTTAAAACACAAGCTAGTTAGCTACAAGCTAGTTAGCTACAAGCTAGTTAGCTACAAGCTAGTTAGCTAGCGTGGCTCCATTCATAAGTTTATCAGAACAAAACAAAAACTCACTGCTGATTTTCACTTTGACGCTTTACTCGCTGTTTTCTGAGCTGATAAACATACAAAACATTAAAACGACCTCAAACAGGCTGAAATAAATATTTAATAGATTTTAGTAAAACTGTTGAATTTAAGATTTTATTTCATCACAAACTGTTAAAAACAAAGTTTGAACGTTTGTTTATAAAACACAGTTTGACACTAAACAGAAGCAGAGAGCAACTTTAAAATCAATAATCCCAACAATTAACACTTCAACACAAAACTAACAAATAATTAATAACTGACCTTTGACCTCAACTTCAGAACATCTGTGCTGGTTTAAACTCTGCAGGCTGCTGATCAATCAAAGAGCTTTATCAATACACAGATTATAGATCAATCACACCAATCAGTCATACTGTTGATTGATTGATTGATGAATTGACTGGTGTGATGCTCTGATAGCTGCATCAGGTTCAGTATTTACATCCATGTATTGATCTGTTAAAGTTCAGCCTGATGTTACAGACATACAGTGTATTGATTGATTGATACAGACATGCAGTGTATTGATTGATACAAACATACAGTGTATTGATTGATTGTTACAGACATACAGTGTATTGATTGATACAGACATACAGTGTATTGATTGTTACAGACATACAGTGTATTGATTGATTGATACAGACATACAGTGTATTGATTGATACAAACATACAGTGTATTGATTGATTGTTACAGACATACAGTGTATTGATTGATACAAACATACAGTGTATTGATTGATTGTTACAGACATACAGTGTATTGATTGTTACAGACATGCAGTGTATTGATTGTTACAGACATACAGTGTATTGATTGATACAGACATACAGTGTATTGATCGCTGGTCCTGACAGTAACGTTTCCTTCTCGTCTTCAGGCTCCGTTCGGTCGATCTTCTGCTTCCTGTTTCATCTCTACGCCTGAGGAGACTCAGCATTCAGCAGCTGCAGGCAGCACATCCAAATGAGCCGGCCGTCGCAGGCGAAACTAACCACATCTGACAACAACGGCGTGAGCGTCATCCAGAGCCAGGCCCACGCCGCCGCCGCCTCCTCGTCTCTGCCCACGGCGGTCGCCGGACTGCAGCAGGTTCCCCAGCTCATCCCCGCCAACCCTTCAGCCGCCGGCGGCAAGGCCGTGCCCCCCAGCAAGATGAAGAAGCCCCTGGCAGACAAGGACAGCGAAGAGTACCGCCAGCGCCGCGAGCGCAACAACCTGGCGGTGAAGAAGAGCCGCATGCGCAGCAAGCAGAAGGCGATGGACACGCAGCAGCGCGTCAACGAGCTGAAGGAGGAGAACGAGCGGCTGGAGGCCAAAATCAAACTGCTGAGCAAAGAGCTGAGCGTGCTCAAAGACCTCTTCCTGGAGCACGCTCACAACCTGGCCGACAACGTCCAGCCGCCCGCCGGCGCCGAGGGCGCCAGCCCCGCCCCCAACAACGCCCCGGCCAACGGGCAGTGAGGGGGCGGAGCCACAGGGACGTTCACCTGCTGCAGGTTTTCTGGAAACTTTTTCACTTTGGAAACATGACATCACTTTTTCTTCTTCACTGCTTCTTCAGTTCTTCTGTCATATTTAATCCTGAATGACCTCTGACCTCTGACCTCTGACCCCGACCCCCCCACCCAGCTGCCAAAATGTCCATCAGGGTTCCCACAATCCTCCTGGAGACGTTTGGTTTTCCTTTTCCAGCTCCGGAGAACTTTTTAAGGGATCTCACAGACCGGTGAATCTGGTTCTGAGAGATTTGTTAAAAATGTTTAAAAACATAATTTTTCATTTTTCAGCTGAAGTTAAAATCGAGTCTCATTCAGAAAAGTTTCTGGACTGATGAACTCTGAGGACGACTGGTCACATGTTACTGATTGATTGATTGATTGGAGACGTGAGCTCCTGCAGACTGAGACTCTGACCAGCAGGCGTCTGTAGGAGCCACAAACACTTCCTGTTTCCAGAGTCCGCCGGGGCGCCGCGGACGCCGTCTGACGCTCCGCCGCCGCCGAAGGACGAAGATGTAAATTGTTAAACTTCCCTTTTCTAGGATGTGTATGTTGTTCTGTTGAAAATGTGTAAACCTGATGAGATTTAAGGTTGTAAGTACGTTCACTACATTTTAACGCCTAAAGGACGATTCCGCTCTTTTCCTCGCCGTTCACGCCGTTTGAAGCTCAGAGCGAGCGCAGAACGCCGTGGTTAAAACCTCAGAATCGTCCTTTACGCTGGTTTCACCGCGCACTCGTGATGTTTGTGTCCAGACGGAGTCAGAGAGGCGGAGCCTGGTCAGCTGATCACAGCGGCGGCTGAAAGTTAACGAAGCGTCGCCACGGAGACGACACCGCCGCCGTCCAGCAAACAAACAACAACAAACAACAGCCGACAGAGAACAAACATCTGTTTTCTCTTCGGCTCGTTTCAGATCATATTTATTATCATATTTCATGTGTTGTTGTTGTTGTTTACAGTTGCTCTGGTTGTTTGTTTCCACGGCGATGACGTCATCTAATCATGTGACTTTTTATTGGCGATGAATCTTTAAACTGTTTCTTCTGAAATACAAACAAAAGATGAATTTTTATGAGATGAATCAGAGAAGCAGCAGCTGGAACCAGATGATTGATTGATTGGTTATTGATCATTGATCAGCTGATCAGCTTTGTGCAGGTGTGGAGTTTTATTTTCCTGGATTTTTTCCTCCAGGAACGTTGTTGTCTGAGTCAGAGAGCTGCTCGTCCTCCTCAGCGCCACGTTCCCACAGCGTTCCCCAAACGTTCCCACAGCGTTCCCCAAACGTTCCCACAGCGTTCCCACAACCTTCCCACAGCGTTCCCACAACGTTCCCACAGCGTTCCCACAACGTTCCCACAGCGTTCCCACAACGTTCCCACAACGTTCCCACAGCGTTCCCCAAACGTTCCCACAGCATTCCCCAAACGTTCCCACAACGTTCCCACAGCGTTCCCCAAACGTTCCCACAGCGTTCCCCAAACGTTCCCACAACGTTCCCACAACGTTCCCCAAACGTTCCCACAGCGTTCCCACAGCGTTCCCCAAACGTTCCCACAGCGTTCCCCAAACGTTCCCACAACGTTCCCACAGCGTTCCCCAAACGTTCCCCAAACGTTCCCACAACGTTCCCACAGCGTTCCCCAAACGTTCCCACAGCGTTCCCCAAACGTTCCCCAAACGTTCCCACAACGTTCCCACAACGTTCCCCAAACGTTCCCCAAACGCTCCCACAGCGTTCCCACAGCGTTCTCCTCCGTGACGTTTGGCCTCCCAACCAAAAACAAACGTAAACACTTCCTGTATGGAGTGGCGAGGTGGGAGGAGCTACTTCTGCAAACTGAAGCATTAAGAGTGATTAGAATTATATATTTATTTATTTTATTAAAAATAAAACAGATTTTAAACCCAAACTGTGGAAAATTCATCAGTAAATGTTATTTATTGTTAATTATTAAAGTCGTTAAAGTAAAAAAAAAAAACACTTCACTGATGTTCGTCTTTAAATAAACGAGATAAAAACAGAAGAATAAAAAAAAACAGTTTTAACAAAGATTCATGTGAAATAATAAAAATAATAAGAAGGTTTTTAACGCTCAGCTCTGTTAAAATGAGTCTGATGATATTTATGAGTGTTTGTTTGTTTGTTTTCTGGGTGTGAGATGTTGTGGGAACGTTGTGGGAACGCTGTGGGAACGCCGGCGGCGCTGGGCGAGCAGCCTTCCATCTTTTTCACTTTTCTATGGTTGTTTTTTTCTACACTTTGTTCCAAACAGCAGCATGTTTGTAGAGTGTTTGCATGTCGGAGCAGCGTGTCTGAAGAGGAGACGCTGGAATATTCTGGTCTTGAATTAGGAAACGTTTGATTGTGTCGTGATGTTTCTGTAAAAATGATTTCTTCAGATGTTTGTCATGTTTTTGTTTTTGTTTTTTTTTGCTTTGGTCTGAATGTTGCTGGGCAGCATTTCTCTGTCGTCACTCAGCTTTTTTATATCAGAGGAACCTGGGCTAACGTGCATTTAAATTAAAATTCAGTTATAAAAGTTCACACCTGTGTTTCTCATTGTTTGTTCACGTTCAGAACGTTTTCTGTTCATCAGCAGCAAAACTCAGATTTATTATTTATTATTTCTAAAGAACTGAGACTGAACTCTGAATATGAATTTATATTAAAACTGTCAGATGTTTTAACAACTTTAAAGTTAATTAATCCTCCTAACGTGTTAGTAAAGGCCTCCAGTGCCAGCGGGTCAAATATGACCCACGTTTGAATTCATTAACAACCATTGAAAAAATAATAATTATCACCCAGAAACATGTTTTATCTGCTCAGTGACTTCTTATTCAACCACAACCACAGAACTATATATATATATAACCATATATATATATATATATATATATATAAAACTATATATCTACCACATTAACTTACAACACATCGTTTTTAGTTTAAAATAGGCAAAATGTATATTTTATGATGAACAAAATAATTCCCAAAATAATTTAAAAATAATAATTATAATATTATTACACCATTTTTATAGGATTTTATTACTATTATTTTTATTTTGTTGTTTCTCTGCATAATTACAACCCGGGTCAAATTTGACCCGAACACAACAGCTGTAAGTTAATATAAAAATATTAAAACATGTTTATCGTGTCCTGTCGGCCTGCTGTAATGTAAGTCAGGATGGAATGAAGTCCTGTTTGTATGTTTCACACATCTAAACTTGAAAACGGGTCAAATTTGACCCGAAACACAATAGAAACATTAAAGGTGATGAACTGGCTGTGAAGGAGTTAATATAATATAATTATAAATATATATATGTAATTATATTATTTTAAAAGAGTGAAGTTGTGATGATTTCACTTCTGTTAAAACAAGTTTAATCTGAAAAACAGGAAATGAGCCACAAAACCAAAACA
>CM055839.1:26560322-26575322 GCA_029490765.1 Euthynnus affinis
GCCACCCGTTGCCCATCGATGATATTTGCAAATAGTGAGAAAAGCTCCCCGCCGTTCACTCTCTGACAGGAAACATTACTGATGTAAAGAAAGTGACACAAAGCAGATACATAAAGATAAAGAAGAACAGATATGAGAGCAGTGAGTCACTGAACTGTGAGGCTTCAACACATTTCAACAACAAAACATTCAAAGAGCTTCAACTGAATATAAAAGCAACACAGATAAAAACTATTCAAAGTTTTACATTTGGAAATTTAAAAAAAGAAGCTGAAAAGGAAATAAAAGAGATAAAAGAAGAGAATAAAATCTGTTTCATACACTGTCTGTTATACACAAGAAGCTCAAACAATAGAAGGAGAAGATGTGGGGAGTAAAAGCAGCAGTGGTGCCAGTGGGACTGGGAGCACTGGGAGCACTGGGAGGCTGGGAGGCTGGAAGCACTGGGAGCACTGGGAGCACTGGAAACTGGGAGAGCAGCTCCCAGCAGATCTGAGGCCCAGAAGAGCAGCTGAGATACTGAACCCTCAAACTCCCAGAACTCTGGTAGAAGACCCCCCACCACTACCCCCCCATGGGAGGAGGGAGGAGGGAGATCATATGTCTACATACATGTGTATATAAACATACATGTAGACCTGTTGTATGTTAAACATGTCCTGTGGTGACTCATGTCCATCCTGATGGGAGTGTCTGATTGATGTGAATCATCTGCTGTGACCTTCACAGTCACCTGATCTCAACCAGCTGACGTGTCAGACGGCGCTCTGCTCCACCACCATCATCATCATCATCGTCATCACAACGCCACATGAGGAAGATCTTTATCAGCATGATGTTGCAATGATGATCAGAGGATCAATAAGAAGGAGCTGATCTGGTGACACGTGGAGGTCCAACACCTGTAATCTCCTTTAATCTGTCACCCATCTGTATACATACAGGTGTGTGTGTGTGTGTGTGTGTGTGTGTGAGTGTGTGAGTGTGTGTGTGTGTGAGTGTGTGAGTGTGTGTGAGTGTGTGAGTGTGTGAGTGTGTGTGTGTGTGTGAGTGTGTGTGTGTGTGAGTGTGTGAGTGTGTGTGTACCAGATATAGTATAATAACAGGAAGAGTTGTGAGTTTGAAGACGAAAATATGAAAAGTTCATTAAATTAAAGGTTTTTCTTCCATAATTCTGTCACAGCTTTGAAACTCAGTGATGTCAACTCTGTGTGTGTGTGTGTGTGTGTGTGTGTGTGTGACATACTGATAAGAGCTTTTGATTACTTTGATTGATAAACATTGATCAAACAAAGCGGTTCGACCGGCCTTGAAAGCGGGCGATGCGGGTCAATGATCGACAGGATGACATCATCATCGCCTGAGCCGCTCAAATGTTGTTTTTTTTTTTTTTTGCCTGTTTGACATTCAAAGGTCAGCGATCATGTCAGCGAGCTGTGAAGGTTTTTACTGTCTCAGCCTGCCACGCTGACCCAGTCCTCCCACCGCTCCTCCCATTGTTCCCAGAATCACCAGCGCCTCTAAAAATAAACCCGCTCGGTGTCGTCATCCTGAAAACTGGAACACCAGCTTCTGCTCCTGAGACTCAGCGCGGCGCCGTCATCACTTTAATCTGAACACAAGAGCCAAAGCTGAAGTTCCTGTCAGTCAGCATCAGGTTTACACTGAGAGATCTACATTAGTGTCTGATTAATCACCTGCAGGATCAATACTGAGGCCAGATGTTCAGACTGTGACACATCTGCAGAAACAAACATGTTTCCATCCTCACTGCAGACACAAACATGTTCACACGGATCAGAACCACTGAAACACATCCATGTTCAACCCAAACAAGACGAGCTGGAAACTACAGAGAGCTGCACAAGATACACATTTATACACTATCAACCTTTAAACTACAGAAACACCTGAACTACAACCATCAAACTACACAAACACCTGAACTACAAACATTAAACTACAACCATTAAACTACACAAACACCTGAACTACAAACATTAAACTACAACCATTAAACTACACAAACACCTGAACTACAAACATTAAACTACAACCATTAAACTACACAAACACCTGAACTACAACCATTAAACTACACAAACACCTGAACTACAACCATTAAACTACATAAACACCTGAACTACAACCATTAAACTACATAAACACCTGAACTACAACCATTAAACTACATAAACACCTGAACTACAACCATTAAACTACAGAAACACCTGAACTACAAACATTAAACTACACAAACACCTGAACTACAACCATTAAACTACAACCATTAAACTACACAAACACCTGAACTACAAACATTAAACTACAACCATTAAACTACACAAACACCTGAACTACAACCATTAAACTACAACCATTAAACTACACAAACACCTGAACTACAACCATTAAACTACACAAACACCTGAACTACAACCATTAAACTACATAAACACCTGAACTACAACCATTAAACTACATAAACACCTGAACTACAACCATTAAACTACAACCATTAAACTACAACAACCAGCAGTCTGTTTCTCTCTGAGTTTCCTGATCAGCTGATTGGAGTTGTTTAATCAGCTCGCAGTAGTTTCACCTGGAGTTCAGCGCCACAGCTGTAAAAAGCATCAATAGAGCCCTGATTGGATGAGTCACCATGGTAACGGGGAAGCGCAGGGCGGCGTGTTTCAGCCCACTAGAATCAGAAATCTTAACGCTTCATACGGCGAGTTTGAACACGTTTTCAGAAAGAAGAGCAACAACAGCTGCAGCTGCAGAAGAGACACTGCTGCTGCTGATCGGGTCAGTGTGTGAGTTTAAATGTTTAAATGTTTTAATGTTTAAATGTTTTAATGTTTAAATGTTTTAATGTTTAAATGTTTGCAATCACAATAATATTAAACTGCTTGAATGGCAGAATATTAATTTATTCATTGAGGTGTGATCCCACAGGGAGGAGTGCACATGGCAGCAGTTTAGGATGAAATATAAAAACATAACAAACAGTTCAGGCCTCTGCTTAATCTGATGATGGTTCCTCATTCTGATCATGTTTTACATTGTAAAGTAAATATTAAGCGGCTGTTTGACTGTGCAGCTGTTTTATTAACATAAAGCTGCTTTCACACATAAATGTGTCATATATAACATGTTCTGTTAAATAATGAAGCCTGTTTAAACTCACACAGACTTCTAATCAGCCAAATAAACACAGCAACACACAGTCTCTGCTGGATGTGAGAGCGTGACAGTGACTGGTGATGCTGCAGATATCAGGACAGATCAGGTTGTGAATGTAGATGATGGACTGTGATACTCTAAAAGATAATCTGTCTGTCTGTTAGAACATCTATGCAGCATCTGATAACCATCAGATCAATATTTAAATCAAACCTTCATCCTCAGGATCGTTGTAAAGGATGTTAGTGAAAAAAGTGACGACCTGCTGAGACTGATGGACTCTGACATACTGACTCTGATTATTTAACCTGCTGACTGACTGAACGAGGAAATGAAACGCAGTGTTTGTGGCTCTGAAAGAGGGCGGAGCCAGAGAGAAACTCAGGTTCACTGAGAAAAACCTGGTCCTGACCAGGTTAGGTTCATAGAGTCTGTTACTATGGTAACTGACCAAGAGATTAAGTTATGTCTCTCTGTGAAACAGGCTAGAGTTACAACTCTTTCTCTGGTTTGAGTTACCTCTGAGTTTCCCTCATTTCAGGGTTAAAAACTCTGAGTTCTCACTAAACCTGCTTTGTGAAACGGAACCCTGAACCTCTGAACTACAACCTGAACTACAGCCTGAACTACAGCCTGAACTACAACCTGAACTACAACCTGAACTACAGCCTGAACTACAGCCTGAACTACAGCCTGAACTCCAGCCTGAACTACAGCCTGAACTACAGCCTGAACTACAGCCTGAACTACAGCGTTACCTCCAGCGTTGCAGTGTGAGGCTGGTCCGGCTGTTCCTACAGGCGGTGGCAGCGGGGCAGGCAGAGCTGAACGCTGTCCAGGTTTTCACAGAGCACAGCTTCCAGCTGAAAGTTGGATAATTCACTTTCTAAGAAAGCGTTGTTGAGTTTGATGGATGTTGACGAGCTGCAGTGATGTCATAGCTGCTGCTGCCACGCTGCTGGACTCTGATGGCAGATAGTTTTATTACAGTATGCTAATATTAAATTGCTGCTAACGTTGTTAAAGGATTCATTTTATTCTGACGTCAGAGGTCAAACAAGGTCAAACGCAGAAACGCTGCCTGCAAGTCAAAACTCAGGGATTCAACCCTGAAGCAGACAGGAAAGGAGCCGCAGAGACGGAGGTCATGTGACCGACGCTGATACATAAAGGTATTGATCGGCTCTCAGGTGCGCCTGTCAGGAGTGATCTCGCTTGTGCGGGCCTCTCTGATTGGTTCCTGACGGAGGCTCTGGCCGCTGGCGCGTCTCCTCCCTCTGGTACCTGTGGGAGAGGAGGTCAGGCCTGGGGGGCGTGCGAGGCTGTTTCTGGCCGGGAGAGCGAGCGGCGAGCGTTTCCAAACCGTCACGTTAGACTCCAGAAACTCTGAATGTAAACTGATATTAATGTTCTGCAAAGGCCGAGCATGAAGCAGTTATCAGGAACATTACTCAGCCTGCACGTGTGTGTGTGTGTGTGTGTGTGTGTGTGTGTGTGTGTGTGTGTGTGTGTGTGGGTGTGTTTTTATTACTGTTTCTGTGATTTCATGCTCATTTTTAACAGAAGTTTATTATTAACTACAGAACTACTGACTGAGAGCTCGGGGCGAGTTTAAAGCACTCCGAGGCTTTTTGGAGCCAAATCCTGATTTTTGTTTAAAATCTGCTCTGCGATCTTTTGGCTGCTGATGTCACAGACCTGCAGGAAGAAAACACTCGCTGCTCCTCTGCAGGGACGTCAGGTACGTTCACATCAGACGACCAACACATTTAGAGCTCGGTGTGAGTTTGAATCAGCTGGTCGAACCTGACTCGACCGGTCGGGAGCGAACGCAGCGTCAGGAGGTTCAAACATCACCGCCAGGCTTCAGTTTAGGCTCTCACCGAACCAATCAGCATCCAGACAGGAAGTACTGGCAGCTGTGGGCGGGACGACGGATGGTTCAACCAATCAGAGTGTTTGTTTCCACGGACGACGTCTCAGATGTTAACGAACCATCTGACCAACTGACAGCAGCTTCACAGTGAGGATGAACGTACTTTATTAATTCATTATGATGATGATCAGAGACTCTGCAGCTCCTCTCAGCTTCACAGAGCTTTATAGTCGAGTTTCAGCTCGTTGTTTATCTGTTTAGCTGCAACTTTACTGTTCTGCTTCACTCTCAGCGGCTCTCTCTCTTCTTCTTCGTGGACTAAACGTCTGATGGTCATCAGACTCTTAACCATCGTGAACGAAGTCGATCCGTCTGATAAACTGTCGAGATGTTTCAGTTTCTTCTCAAACGACGAAGCTTTTCACGTCTCCAGAGGTCGCTGGGATGAAGCATGACACGCCACAGCCTCCAGGTGCATTGTGGGTAATGTAGGCGTCAGGTTTTGTCTGTTAAACCTGCATCAGCTGTGATGCACAGTAACTGCAGTGTTTAGTTTTTAATCCCAAATGATTGATTGATGATTAAACCTGTGAGCTCTACTGAACACTGACAGGAAGATAATCTGTCAACGTCTCAGTTTTGTCAGTTTTCTCAGTCTTGTGTTGAGTCTTGTGCAGCAGAAAGCAGACTGTAGAAGGTAGAAGACGATCTTCAGGCTGCTGAACAGACGGTGTTCGTCCTCTGAAAGTGACGCCACACACACAGTTCACTGTTTACTCAGTTTATGCAGCGGAACACCAACAGGAAGTGCTCCTGACCTGTCGGCGCCGGGACCATCTGCGGACGTCCAAGAAGAAAAAAAACATTACTCAGAAAAACTGCAGAAAACTGTGAGATGAAAGTCAGCCAGAGGAGATGAGAAGAGGCTGATGAGAGCTGGCAGCGGCTCCTCTGGTTGGACCAAGGCGAAGTAAACGAGTCTGGACCCGACCAGAACCACCAGAACCACCGGTGACTCCAGGCAGACACGCAGCTGCAGAGGAGACGCCGCCGCCGAGGGGGGGACGGTGGTCTGAACAAGTTTGACCTTTGACCCTCATCCAGTAGAAGCAGACTGGTTTGAGTTTATTGTGAGTGTTTGGTGAACAGGATGTAATTACTGAACATGTGAGTGGTTGGTTGTGTTCTGTACGTCGGAGGCGCCTTGAAGCCGCTCTGCGACGTGATTTATCAGAGAGCCAGCCTGCTGTTTGCAGTGCGGGTCATGTGACGCAGGCAACAATGCGATATAATAATAACTCCTCCCTTTGCAAACACAGAATGCATCATGATAACAGTGTTTCTGTTGGACAGCTGTCCTCGGGGCCAAAGTTGAACCGAGCTGATCTTGGATGATAAAAACCACAGAACAACCTTCACAGGAACATAAAATATCCGCCGTCCAATCAGGTGACGGCGCCGGAATCCGATGACTCATCAACCTTTTTTTTTTTTTTTTTTTTTTTTTTTTCTAGCCCCTCAAATCAGAAATAAATGGACTTTGTGCTCATTTTTATAGTTAATAAACATCAATAATAGATGCGTGTGTGTGTGTGTGTGTGTGTGTGTGTGTGTGTGTGTGTGTGTGTGTGCGTGTGTGTGTGTGTGTGTGTGTGTGTGCATATTTGGGAGTGTGTGTCACTGTGTATTTGTGTTTTTGTTGACGGTTTCTTGCATGTTTTTCTGGTTAAACTTGTATCTTGTGTGTTTGTGACTCTACATTTCTGTCTTAATAAGTGTTGATGTGCTTGTTTTGGCTGTGACGTGCGTGTGTGTGTGTGTGTGTGTGTGTGTGTGTGTGTGTGTGTGTGTGTGAGTCGGGGCCAGTAATGCAGAGCGGCAGTCGCAGCGTTTTGTGGTGAGCTCTCTCTCTCTCTTCCCACGATGCTTTGCTCTCTCTTCCTCTCCAGATGGGGAGACATGAAAACATTTGAAACTTCAAACATAAAAATGAGCGATGGCCTCGTCCTCCATCGCCAAGATACGTTTGTTTAAAATCCACCTCCTCCGAGAATCTGGCAGAGCGCTTCACACAGAAACATCTGGAAAACATGTTCTTCATTTGTTTCCTCTGCTCGCTCGCTCGCTCTTTTTTTTCTCTCTCTCCTGCATCTTAAAGCCACTGAACAACTTTCAGCTTTAAACATGAGAGACATGAAACCTTCAGCTCGCTGCCAGCTCCGCCTCCAGCACACACTCACTCTGCTATACTAGTGAGGACATTAAACATTCCTCATGCCTGCGACCTTTAACAGTAAACCGAAGCCGCAGCTGTACGGCACGACCATGAAGACCACGAAGAAGAGCGGAGGTCAACGGGGGCCCCGACAACAGATTCAGCCATGTTTGTTGCAACTCTTCTCTTTTGAAACAAGTTCCCTGAAGACTTTATAAATGCAAGACAGTCTCTGAGTTGGCCAAACTTCACGTTAATCATTAAGTCCTTTCATTCATAAAGCAGCCTTTCTTCTTCTTCTTCTTCTTCTTCTTCTTCTTCTTCTTCTTCTTCTTCTTCTCTGTGTTCGTTTTCACCTTCATCTGCTGAAGGAGGAAAGTTTCTCACCTTAAATCTCAGAGTAACATCTGGAGACACACACACAGAGACACACACACACACACACACACACACACACACATCTTTCATTGATTGGTGCGTTAATCTATAAGATGCAGATCAAAGGCGTGTTTATAAACATAATATTGATTCTTTTAATTGTTTTTATTCCGTCTTCAGTTGTGTCAGTGTGTAACGAGCTACAAGCTGATCAGCTGATTAGATGACATCACTGATCGTTAACAGTCCGTGTGATCGATCAGTGATGTCACGATGCTCGCCAGTCTTCTTCTTCTTCTTCTGCTGTGGTTTCGCTGGCAGCTGACGTCTCGTCGTTGGAGCAGAAACCGACTGACGTTGATAAAATCATGAGAGGAGGCCGCTGCGTGTTTCACACAGTCTAAAGTCGTCAATCTGCAGTTTTATGGACGGTACCTGCAGGATTTATGACATCACAGCGAGTCTCGGAGCCAATGGCGGCGCGGCGCGGCGAGGCAGCTGACACTCCGGCCTGATGTGTGATGTGGAAACACAAACACTGAGATGAACTCTAACAGAGGAGGAGGAGGAGACATCTGGTGTCCAGCAGGAACAAACTGGAGGATATTTACAGATTCACAGAGTTTTAATGAAGACGATGATTTAAGAGTTCTGTGGAGAATCAAACACATCAGACACTAATTATCAGTCCAAACACTCAAACACGTCCTTCACAGACGTGTGAAGGAGAGTCTTTAAGATACCTCAGCAGCCAGCAGACCAACCTTCTGACGGTGAAGAGCAGTAACACCTGCTGCAGGAACAGGAAGTGCTTCAGTGAACTCTGAGGGAGACTGAGACTTTATTTACAGGAAGTGCAGCTGGAGAAATGATCACATGATCCAAACTGACTCTGGATGTTTCTGGTCTGCTGATGAACTGATCTGACAGCACCGTGTTTGTATCAGAGCTCATTTATCTGATTAAAAACACTCAGACGCTACTGAGCATGTGCAGTAACCGCCGTTCAGCTGGATGTGTTCAGAGCAGGACTGACGGGTTTCTAATCACATCGATCAGCTGGTCAGTCGATCAGTTTATTGATGATTTGGATCCAAACATGAAGATGAATTCTAGATACTGAACAAAGTGAGACAGCAGCTGATCTCTGCTGGCTCCACTGTTTACCTTCATCATCATCATCAGGAGCACACAGCAGTGATGCTGACTGGGCTCAGTGGGCTGACTGGGCTGACTGGGCTCAGTGGGCTGACTGGGCTCAGTGGGCTGACTGGGCTGACTGGGCTCAGTGGGATGGAACCAGTACAAACCAGCAGAGAGGATTTATCTGCTCCGTGCAGCGTGCAGATCTGATCCAGATGCAGCCAATCAGCTTCCTCCAGAAACCGACCTCCTGGGAGCCGATCGATCCCGCAGAGAGACATCAACTCCTCCTCCTCCTCCTCCTCCTCCTCCTCCTCCTCCTCCTCTTCTTCTTCTTCTCCTCTCATCTTCAGGGAGTTCAGGTGTCCAAGTCTTTGAGTTCTGTATTCAAAGGCGGCGGGCGTTAAAGCAGCAGCCACCTGCAGCGGGAGGAGCCGACGATCCTCAAACCGCAGGAGCAACGTTAAAGCTGGGATATATGTGTGTGTGTGTGTGTGTGTGTGTGTGTGTGTGCGTGTGCGTGTGTGTGTGTGTGTGTGTGTGCGTGTGTGTGTGTGTGTGTGTGTGTGTTCTTGGCTGTGATGTCGTCATTCTCTGATGGCTTCAGCATGAGGATCATTACTCTGACACAGTAATCACTGCTAACACTTGGCCCGGCTCCCGGCTCCAGGGATGCTGACCTTTGACCCCCTGAAGTGTGTTTTCTCTTGTCTTGGCTGCACTTTCTGTGCTTTTCTCCTCGCGGCCCCTCGTCGCCGCGGCAACCGGTATGTGTGGCTGACCCCGCCGATCAACAGCGAGAAAACTTTTAAGGGTTTATTTGAACCTGATGTGTTTGACGCAGACGCCATGCCTCTCTGCATCATCACATCCTGCAGGTCCAGGTGAACGAGGCCTCGCGCAGAGTGACTGTTACTGGGGCAACCTGCCTCCTACACCTGCAGAAACAAACAAGTAAACAGGAAGTAGCTGCCTGTATCTGAAGCACGCACACACGGCGGTTTGTTTCCGTGCACGAGGCCGATCGTCTCCTCTGTCAGGAGAATAAGAAGTGAAATAACAGTGAGTCATAATTGTTTGTGTACACAGAGAGGAGATAAAACAGCGTGGAGGCAACGGCACGGTGGGGAGGAGATGACCTCAGAGAACCTGCCGCTGCTCCCGCGCTCGCCACTCCTGACGACCGCAGCCGAGCGGGGACCCGCCGCCGCTGCCAGACTCGGAAAATCTACAAGTGACGGCGGACGGGAGCGATCCCGGCGGTGTCGTTACTGCACGGCGGATTTACAGCGTCTGGATCCTCCGTCATCTGCTAAACCTGCAGCGTGTGGACGCTCAGAAGCATCCCTGCAGATATGAAGCATTTATTTATCTAAACTACTGCTGACAGAAACAAACACACACACACACACGCTGCAGAGGTGGAAGTAACGCTGCTACTTCCTGTTTACTTTAGTTCAGGCTCATAAACAAACACGTTTGTGCAGCAGCAGCAGAGACAGAAGGCAGGAAATAAAACATAACATGAAAACTGGACTGTAAATACACAGGAAGTGACCACACACAAGGAGAAAACCTTTCAAAATAAAACAGGAACTAAAGTAAAGAGACAACAGGTGACACTACAGGTGGGGCAGACTGAGGCTGCATCCCAAGTCTCTGAAACTGCATCCATGTTTCCCTCACTGCGTCTTAGCTCCGCCCACCGAGGATGCAGGAGAGACGCAAGGAAACCAAACGAGGAGAGGAAACGAGGAAATTTGACTGAAGAGACATGAGACGAGCTTTCCTCTGAAGCGTCATGTGAAGTGACACAAAGAGAACAAAACAAGAGAAACAAAGACATTTCTGTATGTAATGAATGTGGAAGGTTAACGCTCTGCTTCCCTCAGTGTGTCTGAACACATTCACAGCTTCACAGAGCTTTTAGAGGACCTGGTTTAAGGTCAGAGTTCATTTAGAGGCTGAAGAGTGACAATGAGCGTCCTCACAAGGAAACAAAGATGAAGCTGCAGAGGTCGATCCTCCTCACAGTTGACAGACCTGCTGACCCTCTACCAGCCTGCAGCCTCAGATCTTCAGCTGGACCTGCTGATTGGTCCAAAGGCTTCACTCTGCAGCGACCTGTCTGGAGAGAAAAGGCTGCAGATTCACTGACTTCTGTTAAATCACTTCTTAAACTGGTTTCTACAGACTGATGTTTGTCTTTAGATCTTTATTTTAAACTTTTTATCATCTCTTTATCGTCTCTCTTTGTCTTCAGCTGCCATCTTTAAGGTCAGACCTGTTGTTGTTTGTGTTTCATGTCTTTACTTCGTCTGTCAACTCTGTTTTTGTAAACTCTGTTTTTAAAAGGTGCTCTATTAATAAAGACATTATTATTATTATGATTATTATTATTATTATCTACAGAGACTGAAGCTCGCTGGTGTTTAGTAAATGTTAATAAACGTTGTGACAGGATGCAGTCGATGGTTTCTCTTCACAGTGATGTCACTTATATTCACTTGTTGCTCTGAATGAAAATATCAAATATAAATTATTATTGAACAGTTTTTATAAACTGAATCTTTCAGAGTTTATTAAAGTCACAGATGAAAAAACATGTTGGACCTGCTGCTGACGTCTTCATGTTCAGCAGCACAGACTCACCTCACAGACCTCCAACACCTCCTCCTCCTCCACCTCCTCCACCTCCTCCTCCTCCTCCTCCTCTGCTGCTGCTGCTGAAGCTGCTGCTGATGTTTCATCTCCTGATTTTATGCACAAATGAAAAAAACCACCTGAGTGGAAACATGTTTATAAAGAGTTTCCTGTCTGCAGCTCTGAGTGAATAAACGATGACGTCATGAATCATGTGATCTGTGTGGAGCGATGATGATGATGATGATGATGATGATGATGATGATGATGATGAGGAGGAGGAGGAGGAGGAGGCTGTAACCTTCCTCACATCAACAGAAACGTTTTCCATCGTTTGAGCTTCGACTGTTTTAATGACGTCATCGCTGTTTCTTCTTCTGCGACGCTTTAACGGCAGAACGTTCAGGACGTTTTATTCTGAAAGGGTCAGGGTTCAAATTTAAGCTAAACTTCTGTTTGTTAATTAGACATTTGATATTTTTGAATGTTGAGCTGGAAGTGATGATGACGATCTCAGCTTCATCAGGAACGTCTGCGACTGTCAGTGGACAAAATAATAGGAACCCTTGTTTAATGTGAAACAGAGCAGAACGGCAGCGGCTCCCAGGATGACCTCACTAATAAACAGAAAATAGAATTATCATCTTTCTGACAGCGTCAACAAAGGCTGAACTAACTGATGTCAGCCCTGTTGGTGTTGTATTGATTAGGTGCTGCAGGTGTTCCTAATGAAGCTGATCACAGTCACATGTTGATCTGGAATCAATCACAGCTGAGATGGATCAAAGGTGGAGGAAGTGTTCAGCTTCTCTGCTGCAGTAGAGAAGATACCAGCCGCATAAAAATGACCCTGAAGATCCTCTGCAGACGTTAATGTTTGTTTTCTATTAATAAAGTCTAATAATCACATTCAAACTCTTATAAAGCATCTCCTTCTCCTCCTCCTTCTTTATTAAACTCGTCACAGGTTGGAGGACTCCAGATGTTTCTGCTTCACGTCGTCACATTCTGGACCACGATTGGCTCCAGGCTGGCTGTGATGTCATAAATCCTGCTGGTAGCCCCGCCTCCTTCCTCCTCCAGCAGATGAAGGTTGACGTCGGTCCTGTTTACATCTTTACTGCTCTGGATGCAAATAAACATCATTTCTGTTTGCAAAGACCAGATTTATTTATCATGAACCAGCAGGAGGAACATCAGTCTGTTTCTGAGCAAACAGCTGATTGACAGTCAGCTGGACTCAGACAGTCAGACAGTCACACTGATGTTCCTCCTGCTGAGGAACTGAAGCTGCTCAGATAAGAGCTGAAACATCCTCTGAGTCCAGCTGCCTTTCAATCAGCTGTTTGTCTGGAAATAACTCTGACCTGGATCAATGAGGATGTTCATAGTCAACGATAACAAGATAAATATTCCACATGGACAGAGACGCAGCTCTTCACTCACTGAACACACAGCAGCAGAACTTTATTGATTATTTAAAGCTGATCACATCAGTCAGGATCAAACTGTTTGGAGTGAAACAGCATCCTGATAAATACTGAACTCATCATGACGAGCAGCAAAACTAAAAACTGAAGAAACGACGCAGCTACGTTTAGCTTTTAGATAAATGAAAAGTTAATAACTGTTGATCTGAAGAGTGAAACCTGTGAGAGGAACGAGACAAACAGGAAAAACCAGGAGGTGATTACATTTTTAATTCACATGAACACCAAATAATGTATTGATCCTGTTCTCAGAGGAGATGAGCAGCTTTGGCAGAGCCGTAGAGTCGTTCTGTTGGAGGTTTCTTCCCGTTGAAGGAGGAATGTAGGCTCAGTCTGGACCTGCTCTACATGGAAACAGACCTGACAGAACTTTAATGCTTTATAAATAAAACTGAATCAGATTGAACGTGAAAACAACAACCAGCTGAAGGAAGAAGAAGAAGAAACATTAATGTCTGCTCAGTTTAGTCTTGAATAAACTTCCATACGATGTGTCTGAATGAGATCAGAAGTGTGTTAAACACTCTAACGTATAGCCAGACAGCTGTGTGTGTGTGTGTGTGTGTGTGTGTGTGTGTGTGTGTGTGTGTGTGTGAATGATCTCAGCTTCTTCTCCGTGTTGGTTGAACACACACACACAGAGAGGGAGAGAGAGGGAGAGAAACCTCCGGAGGGTTTGGGGAGATGTGCAGTGTGAGGAGGAGGAGGAGGAGGCTGAAGGTGAAGCTGTTTCTGTGCCGCCGATCGATCAGTCGGAGGAATCTGTCAGACCTCCAGATATCTGCAAGCAATCAGGGTCAGCGTGATTGACAAGTTCGGGCTCCGCTTGTCAGGAGGAATTAGACGAGCAGAAATAACGCCTTCTGTGTTTTTCTGATTCATGGCGGATGTTGATAACGTCACTGGGAGCTTGGCAGCCGCTGCTCTCCACGCCGCTGATTTATTCCAGCTTTCACAACTCATAAACAAGATAAACGCTCGGCCCGGCTCATCTGAATGTCAATGAGCTACAGTGACGGGAATGTTCTCTCGTGCCGAGCGAGATACTGGAGACACGTGCGAGTTCAGATCCCCCCCTCACCTCCCCCTTCACCTCCCCTCACCTCCTCTCTCACCTCCCTGACCTGAGCCCTGAGCCGGGCCAGGCTGAGCTGAGGGTTCGGCTTCTGCTGGAAGGTGACCGTCAGAGGAACATCTCAGAGATTATGAGACTCATTTAATTCTTTAAACAGTCTATAAGATAAAAGATGAGGCTTCATTGATCCCTGCAGGAGACACTCTGAGTCTGAATGTTGTGGGATTATTGATGAGTCGACAGGAGGAATCTTCATCTTCTTCTTCTGCTGATGAACTTAAAGTGATTTTATTGAAGTGAAGCGTCACCAACTGTCTGCAGACTCCAGCAGAGGAACGGCAGGAATCTACTGTTCGTTCCTTCTGCATTCACAGAGAAACAAAGCTCACTGAACAACACAGTGAAATGCAGGAGAGAGAGTATGTGTGTGGTTTAATGTGTGTGTGACGATCGATCATTGCAGAAATATTAAACAGGATCAGTGTGTGTGTGTGTGTCGTTCCTGTGTGATGGGAACGTGACGCTCGCTCGCTCGTTTCACTGAGGACCGTCTGACATCACTTCCTGTTCACAGCCTCCTCAGGTCTGATGTTTTCAGCTCGTCGGTGACGTTTCAGTCACGTGACTCCATGACGTCATCGTTTATTCACTGGGTCTGTTGACCTCTGCTTTTCATGCACACAGCTGATGTTACACAACACTCTCACTTTCTCTCTGCTTTCACTTTTTTTTTGTTTTTTTGTTCATCTTTTATTTCTGATGATTCGACAGTTTCAGGAACTTTCTCTCAGACTGAGGAACATTTTGAAACCTGCAGTAAAGAACCCTCCCTATCAGCCTCTTTACGGCGCTGCATTCCTCCGGTCGCTGGGAGAAGCCTGAGGACGGTGTTCAGCTGATGTTTGCAGCCTGAGAGTCTTTAGGAACGTGGAGCTGAACCAGAGGCCTCTGCTGTTTCTCATCGCTGCTCCACACACACAACCAAACACGA